>JAQFVV010012397.1:17262268-17734768 GCA_028023455.1 Epiperipatus broadwayi
TAAAATACTTTGCCCAACTTATATCTATGAAGTAAAACTATATTCCTGTGGATGCATTCATCTACACATAGGAATTAAATAACACTAAACGCTTTGTGGATTTATACACCATCATAAAGTAATAAGTATAATTACACAATTCCGCAAATTAACCACCAGCGCAGGAATGAGTGTAAAATACAAAAAAATGGCAATTAAGTAATCTGCGGATTAACCACCGGCACAGATTAATGCCTTTTAACATTATAAAACAACATTACTATTTACTTCACATTAAAGTGCAAAATCATCCTCCTCAGTTATTCTGACCATTCAGAAAACACTAACATTTTAGCAAATGTGGGTTCTTGCATAATAAAATGTTACACTAATCAGGACAACTAATGTACTAACTTATCTTGCTTAAAATAAAACATATGTAATATAATATAAGTAATATTAGTATAGCAATAGAAATCTGGAAAGATTCACAAAATACCTCATGAAAAATTGATACATCTCATAAATTCATTTAGTACTTTTCAAGCTTTTTCGCAAGCGCTATTCTCTTGAATAAGTATTTTATTCAACCCCTATTAATTTAAACTTAATAAAATATAACTTATGAACTTCACATGCAAGTTCATATAACGATAAAATTAAAGTAATGCATTATTCATCAAATACATAAAATCTAACAGGTGTGTGTGTTTTCAAAAATTTGTGTGTCTAGATTGTTTATTTCTCCCACTTCACTGCATGAGACCACAATATAAACCGAGAATAATAGAAACGAACATTTAATTTTGCACAAAGATAAATAATTATTTTAAGAATTCGAATATTTTATTGGTATTCAATTAATTAAGTAATCTTAAATTTACATTATCTTATGGTCATAAATTAGTTATCATAATAAAATATCGAATTATATGCTATCCATTGCCACACACCTTTATTTGTCAGATTATCAAATGATATCACATATTTATTATATTATTACATGAATATTGAAACAGACAGATCGAAGAATCGATCTTAGTTTCACGGTTGTCATTTAAGAACGGTAATTCTAAACCATTATTTACCCACAATGAGACTTTTTCTATTCCAAGCCACATAAATTTTAAGTTATTTATTTTGTGTTTGTTTAAAAAGAATTTAATGTAAAGAGTATGAGTATAAATGTCACAAATCATGATGAATAATATTCGTGTGTGTGTGGTTTGTGGATTTATATTAGCTCAATTTAAAAGTTTCAATTGCGTGGATATTTTCTTTAAATTTTAATTTTGCAAATTATACAAAGTCATTTAAAAATGCTGATCAAAAGTCACATTCCTTTGATCAGTATTTTTAATCAAAATCTTACTTGTACAAAATGTATACAATAATTAATTTGTACTTTGATAAATTAAGATAATGAATTTATATTTTGTATTCACGAATTCCGATGTAATTGTGTTGTCAATTTAGAATCATGTATTAAATTTAAAAATAAATGAAAACCGAACAATGGAAATGAGAAACGTAGAACTCTTATCAAGAAAGGCAAATGCTATTGTATAGTCGACAATTAGATATTGCTGGAGGCCGGAAAATCAAAGGAGGTGGAGTCATGAACTAAAACTAGGCAGAAAGGTCAACCGTAGCCATCTTAGAGATGATATAGACACTCTAACTTTTGACTTGGCTGTGCTTAGATCGTCTCAAGCTACAGCAAAGTAGTTGTTCCAGAGAAATCACTTCAATCGTTATTAAGAAGTTGCCCGGTAAACTGCAATCATGATGGGCTAAGTCCAAGAAGCTGATCCCTGTTCTGCCAATTTAAATCTTTCGTACCGCTGATCTGTAATGTTTTCCGTGCTTCCAGTCTTCCAAATTCCAACATTAAATTAACCATGCCGTTCTAAGAAATTCAAAATGCGCGCCTACGTTCTTCATACATAGCACCGCAAGAAGAAAAGCCGGACGAAGAAAGAATGGTAACTTTTGTTACATGAACTTTTTAACTTTTCCTCTCGGTAATAATTTTAAATTTAATCTGTTAACCTACTTAATTGCATGTAAATTTCTTGTTTTCCATTTGAAAATGTTACACAAAAACCTGTCAGTAAATCTCTTCTCTAATATTTCTGTGCTCTAGTCTTTAGATGATAATTATTAATATTTGTGCCTACTAATAATCCATTTGTGAATAAATTTATATTTTTACTATTACTTATTTTACAAACAAACGATGCCAATAATAATATTTCTCAACTCTAATTAAAGTCAGTAAAGTTTATCTCATAATATTTATTATATTCATTTTAAAAGTAATTTTCTTTTATCGAACTAAAAATTGTTTCATTTATGTTGAGTTGAGAGATATTCAAGTATTTTATTGTTTCTTTTACTTTGTCATGATATTTTAATCTACACTCCAAATCTCAAATACTTAAAATAGTCTAAAATTTTATTATATTTTTTTTTATATATATATTATTACGGAGTAATAATAATAAGTGAATATTTTATTGCTATTATTACCTTCCGAACAATCTGGGGAGTTATGGGTTTCAGAGTGAAATTAAGTAATTGTTACTTTTGCGATCGTTTGATTTCGCCATGTTATTATTGAATAGTTATATAGGGCTGTTGCGTAGAACATGTTATGGATAGATAAAATGGTTTATATAATTTCGTTTTAAAATCCACTTCCGATCACTCTTCCTCGATGTTATGGTGGCAATGCCTTTACCTTCGCCTAAGTTGGCGTCTCGTTTTACTACCATATGGAGAGAAAGAAATTCTTCTCCAGGTAATCTCTTGGATCACCGGGGTTCGAAAATGATCCCGGCTGGTTGTAGTGTCTCGGATCTACTTGGGGGCATTAAGACTTGTCAAAGTACAAGCCGCCCGGTATTCCGTCCATGCACTGCAAGTTATTATTGTAGTGTACCTTAATCCTTGCAACCATCAGTACATCAGTATTATAGATTATATTTTTATATAAAACCGCCTCCCATTTATCCGTATACGCAATGGTTTGAATCTATTAAATAAAACAACTTAATATAAGCTAGTAGTTAAATATTTTAAGTGCTCCAATTACTCTGATTCTCATATCAACCTGTACAACCATTTAAACACATAAATATTGGCATGAGTTTGTTAATCAGTACAAACCGATTATTGATGACTAGCAGCAATTTATTATAAAATACATATGAGAGTTTTACCGTACCTGTAAATAATATTATTCCATGCTTTAAATAATTTATTAAAATTTTATCTAACCTAATTTTGTCTCTCTTGCATTATTACTCTCGACATCTAGTCAATCACCTGCTGTCTGTATCGGCAACTTAAATATATACATTAAATTATTAGCCGTACCAATATCCCGACTATAAGGTATCTATGAAATAGCTGATTGTAGGTAATTTAGTCTGTGTTTTTCGATGAGCTAGTAAAGGGGAAACCCCGTACCGTTGTAATATTGTCATCGGTGGTCATGCCAGGGTTTTGGGTTTGAATTTAGTTTGCATTTTGGAATTTATTCCTAGACGTGGACTGGGTTTGAATTCGGATTACTGTGTGTGATTAAGCATGGTGATTTTTTTTACCGGTACAATATAAAAGATTATATTATATTATTTCATTATCTTATTATGGTACTAAAAAATTATAGTGAGAAAAGATATACAGAATTAGTTTATCCAATGAAGAACATTATTATTATTATTATTATTATTATTATTATTATTATTATTATTATTATTATTATTATTATTATTATTATTATTATTATTATTATTATTATTATTATTATTATTATTATTATTATTATTATTATTATTATTATTATTATTATTATTATTATTATTATTATTATTATTATTATTATTATTATTATTATTATTATTATTATTATTATTATTATTATTATTATTATTATTATTATTATTATTATTATTATTATTATTATTATTATTATTATTATTATTATTATTATTATTATTATTATTATTATTATTATTATTATTATTATTATTATTATTATTATTATTATTATTATTATTATTATTATTATTATTATTATTATTATTATTATTATTATTATTATTATCAGTTTAAGTGCAGTAGATTATGACATAAAATCCCTTCTCATATTTTACTACCGTAAATTATAATTAACTTAGAATAAATTTATGAACCTGAGATTTTATTGAGCTAAATTATTATAAATAGAAGATTCATATTTAATTATTAGTTTAATCTTGACGAGTAGGATTTATTAAAGTCGTAAGAATACTATAAGTTTATTATTTGAGATAATAATAGCGGGGGTATTGTTCTTATGGCATTGAGGTAGTATCCTATGGGATATTAGCTCAGTGTAATCTTTCTTGTCACTTGTATTTTCACTTCCAAGTCTCATGAAGTATTAAATATTTATTTATTTATTCATTTTATAAACTGAACCTTATTCTTATTTTTTTGAAATTGAGCTAGTAGAATATTTTAAATTAATGCAGAATATTTCATTTATTAATTATTTGCATTTAACCAAACGTAATCTGTAACTGACCTAACCCATTTTATTCTATATGATATTGCCCGGAAATGAAGATACAAATGGCTAGGTTAGAATATATATATATATAAGAAATAGTAATGTGAAAATTATATCCATTTAAGCATATATATATATGACATTATCATAAAATTATCAATTAGTACTAATTGATCATTTTTGTGGCTAAACAAGTTCTATCATTAATCTGTAATAGCTCTTTTGTTGGAATTATTGGAGCTAAAATGTTGTCTCTGTTTAAAATGAAATAATCTATTCATTTCTATTTCTTCTTATAATAACATACCATGGAAATATTTAATTCAGCACACACACACACATAGATAGATAGATAGATAGATAGATAGATAGATAGATAGATAGATAGATAGATAGGTAGGTAGGTAGGTAGGTAGGTAGGTAGGTAGGTAGGTAGGTAGGTAGATAGATAGATAGATAGATAGATAGATAGATAGATACATAGATAGATAGATAGATAGATAGATAGATAGATAGATAGATAGATAGATAGATAGATAGATAGATAGATAGATAGATAGATAGATAGATAGATAGAGAGATAGAGAGATAGAGAGATAGAGAGATAGAGAGATAGAGAGAGAGAGATAGAGAGAGAGAGAGAGAGAGAGAGAGAGAGAGAGAGAGAGAGAGAGAGATAGAGAGATAGAGAGAGAGAGATAGAGAGAGAGAGATAGAGAGAGAGAGAGAGAGAGAGATAGATAGATAGATAGATAGATAGATAGATAGATAGATAGATAGATAGATAGATAGATAGATAGATAGATAGATAGATAGATAGATAGATAGATAGATAGATAGACAGATAGATAGATGGATGGATGGGTAGATAGATGGTTAGATAGATAGATATATAGATAGATAGATAGATAGATAGATAGATAGATAGATAGATAACTTATTTATATTTTTCTTATAGTTTCTCATCACCTTATTATTAATGAGAATCTTGTCTTTAAAATGTCAGTTGAATTAAAAACAACAAAGTCTGAAATAAAATTATCTTGTGTTGGTTCTGAACCAAAATGGAATTCTAATATCAGTAGTGGTGTGTTTATTATAAATGATCCAGGATATTCTTTCATTCCTACTTACAAAATGAAAAACCTTACAATTATAAAACAAAGAGAAACCTTTCCATTAATAGTTGAATGCTCATTCAATGTATATGAACCAAGTTTTTCAATAACTTTAATTTTTTATTCAGGTAATTATTATTGTTTTTAGTTTTACGACATAAATACATTCAACTATTTGTCTGTTTTACACATATTTACATGTAATAAAATATTCAAATAAGATTATAATTTTAAATTCATAAAAATATTAACACTCAACTTTTTAATTACTACTCAAATTTAGAAGATATTTTTGTATTTATTTTTTTTTTTTTGGTAAAAATAATATAATAGTAAACACCTAACTTAAATTGTTTTACATTTTATTTAAAAAAATAATTGTTGAATTTTGAAAAAAATCTGTTCATAATTAAAATTTCTGCAGAAATAATAAGAGTGATATGAAACATATTTCAATAAAATTAACATTCAAGAAAAAGGAAAAATAATTCAAATATTATTATATATAATAATATTTTTAATGAATGTTTAGATAGAAATATGGAGTTTTCGATTCAAAATTATTTAATTACCAAACCTTACGACAACAAAAACCCATCAAGGTTAACTCATCAATGTTAAGACAGAAAGAAAAATCTATATACTTATTGTGGAATTCAATGTCAAATATATATATATCCACAGCTAAAAAGACTGACTACAATTCATGCTCTAAAATATTGACGAGGATAAACGACAATAAAATACATATGACATCAGAATGAGCAAGTTTAATTCATAAAGCTATGGTTATGATAGTGGAAGTATCGAAAGTCTGAGCTTGAAGAAATATATTTTAAACTAATATATGCCTTTTCTGGTAACAATGTATTAACATTTAGTTTAAAAAGTACGTTATTCATAGTTAAAATTAGTTTTAACTGAAAAAGTTTTTCAAAACAAAATTAGTTAATTAAAAAATAAAATCAATCTGGCATTTAGGAAAAATTGATTTGACTGCATTCCCATACAATTTTAAATCTAGTAAAATAATTTACAAATTAATTTTAGTCTATATGTTGTTTTCATATGCGTTAATCAAATCAGCCATTGTTGGGTTACATAATTATGATTTACTTATTACTGAATTATTTATGATTTACCTATAAGGTATTGACAATTAATTTTCATTAGATTTCTTTCCACCGTCAGCTATTGCAAAGAACTTATAAGAAAATAACATTTCTTCTATTGGACTATTTCCATCATATAATATTAAGAATTTAATGTTTTTAGAAAAAAAAAATACTTTATTTTAACATTCCAATCACATTCAACTGCTATTAGTAGCCCACATGTTAGTATATATACAACGATTTAAGATATATTATAGTCCTCTATTCTTTGGGTGATTCTAGCATGTCAAGTGACGGTACTAGCAGGGGACCCAAACCTAAGATTCTTGAACATTGAATTATAATATAACTCTCTAACTAGCTCCAATGTGAACCAATTATATTTATTTTGATTGCAAAATGTAAAAAAAATGCTTTATTTATTTATTTAAAATGTTGTCTTGAGTTACTCTTATATGCATTTGTATTCTAGTTCCCACATTCCACATATCTAATACAACATAAATGCACTACTTTATAATTTTGATAATGAACATACTTAAATCTGATATTATTCTCTTGATCCAGACATTATTTGAAATATTTTACCACTTGTTAAACTTATGAAGAAGGCTGTATACTCAGTTTATTATTTAGACAATGATGTGAGATTGAAAGGTTCCCTGTTTCTTCATTATCTAATTGCTAGTCCAGTGCAACATCATTCAATTCATTCCATTATTTTTATTATATTAGATATAAGTTATTATATAATAGAATATCTTTAGTCAAATTGTATTAAAGATTCCCTGAGATCTGATTTTGTAATTCCAAATTAATATTAGTTTAGCTATTTAGATTAAGACATGCTAGATAATGGAACTATTTAATATGTTTTTTCTGTTAAAAGTTACACTATAGCTAATATAAGAGTGTATCTAAATGATGAAAAAGATCAAATTGAAATTATAGTTTATTAGCTTGAACAAATGAAACATTATTAATCCCTATCATTTGATTGATTAACAAATGAGGCATATGTCTTATTTTAATGATCAATAGTATTTCTTCCTTCATTTATTTATTGTAAGTTCTTGACTTCCTATAACCCTGCACTGTGCTAAGGTATAAATCAGGCATAAGTAAAAGATTCTCAATACTAATTCAAAGCAAATTAAAGTTGTTAATTTATTATATTTATTACTAGAATTGGTGCCCCAGGCATTTGTTCATATAATGTGCAGAAGAGTATGAAAAATAAAGTAAAAACTAGCAGTTATATTAAAAACAAATAATAGGGCAACCTTTGAAAATTGATTAAATAAAATTTTAAAATATGTCAGGGCATTAATTAGCCTAAGTGATTGATTTACCCCAGGTAGAATTACTCCTGTCTACTCAGAGTTAAACAAATAGCATTTTTTTTTTACTAAAACACAAAATAAAATGTTCACTAGTAAAAACAATCTGGCAAGCATATTGATTAATAATACAGTACGATCTTGGGAAGTTAATATCCTCAATCCATGGAGATTTATTTAAATAAAAAGAATTTAGAAATTAAGATTACCAGGTTGATTTAGATTGTCATATTAGTAAGAAACAAAGCAGAGATATAAAATTAAATAACAAATGCATATAAATAATTGAACGCTCCAAAGTTAAAGAAAGTTAGAGTATATAAGAGATAATTAGATTTATAGAAATTATTTGAGAGCAAATAACATTTTACATATTAGAAAGATACAGAGTTAAATAATTCATTAAAAGAAATCTGGATAGTAGGGTTCTAGATTAGTAGGCTAGATTAACTTTTAGGTGGTATAAAGAAAATTACCTTCTACAATTTTAAGAGTCCATTTTAAAAGTCTGGCTTATGCATGGCAATTAATGGATCCTTGTCAGTTCTTTAGGTGATATCAAGATTCCATTCAGCATTCAAAGTTTTCATTTCAGTATTTTTCTTCATTTCAGGGCAGCAACAGGAGGGCACATTATCAGAAGACAGCCCACAAGGATGGGGGGAAGTGATTGGACTTCCACTCTATCATAATCTTAAATTTCAAAGTACCATAAAGTATAGTGGTAACACAGTTCTCTCAACATTAACTCTCCTTTTTGTTGTTCAAAATAAGCCTGTTTTATATTCCACTCAGTTATTTGTGGAATGCTTTTAACATAATTTCTAGTCCAAAACATAATCTTCAACCTATAAGAAATCTTATATTTTCATTGCCCGTTGTTCTTGGAGATGCAATCGTTAAATAATGTTCCAAAAATGTATTCAAATCTATCTCCTGATTGGAAATAGATTTGACAAAAATGGTTGTAACTAAAGTACAATCCATTAGTTTTATTACTTGTTTATTTTTAGTAAAACTTTAATTATAAATTCTTTCCCAAGACACTAAAACAATATTATAATTCCACCTCTTTAATTATTTTTGGACAATTAATGGTTGCATCTTTCATCTTGGATTTTTCAGAAATATGCAGTTTAATTATATATATATATATATATATATATATATATATATATATAAAATAAAATATTTATAAGACTAAATTGTGTTAGTATACCTGCACCTATATATATATTCTAACCCACTAATAATTTTATTAGTTTATTTGTACTTTTCACCCACGACACTAAATTTTCAGGTTGTTGTTAAGGCAACCAAAATAAAGCAACATATCCATTAATTTCCAATATGATCTAAAATACTTTTCATATAATACAATTGTACATTCAATTCTCTTAAGCCATGCCACGATTGTAATAACAACAATAATTGATCACTTATTAATTTAAAGAATAATTATAATAATATTAATCTCAGGGTTCTTTGTTTTATGTAAGGAAATGCTCGGCAGTATTGTGTTGTCGCATATGACTGGCATTCTGGTTGGCTATAGGAAACATTTATTTTACTTAAATTCAATGTGTCTTCATCTCTCATATCAACTGCTATATTATTTAAAGAGATGATAATTCTATTCAATAATGACGTATAATTTTGAATAACACAGCCCTTTTTTTTTTTAGAATCTCAGTCAGAATAATAAAAGACAAGGGTGCTTTTTGTGTCCTTCCATCATCCACGGCAACACAATAATATAACTAAGATTTATTACTTAGACAATTTAACTAAATGGGAATGGAATAATGTGCAACCAAAGTTAATGGTTTGGGAATAAATTATTTTTTTTTTTTTATTTTCTTTTATTTTTTACACAAAGGTGAATGTTTAGTCTTAAATTTTCAACTCCATAAATAATTATCATTAAACTAAAATATAATGACATATTCCGATCTGCTTAACTTTATTTATCTGGTATATTAAGTTTTTAAGAATTTGGAATGATTTCGGACTCAAGAAAAAGGTTTTGCGAATATTGTGCAAACACTTATATTTAGCATATAAAAACAAAAAAAATGAATCTACAACAAATTTTAACAAGACTATAATTTATTATTATCACAAAAAAAATATATGAACATTTATTCAATAATCCCATAGTAATACAAAAATATAAAATATAACTGACATTAATCTGTATACTCTTTTGGTTATGGACTAGAGGTTACTACTTCTCCTGTATGCAATCATATGGATTGATTAACTAAAAGTACATTTCATTACCAATACATTGTTTATTACATTTTGGTAACCTTGTAGAAGCTTTTATTCAAAATTATTGACTAACTATTTTTTTTTTTTTAAATGATTAATCCCATCATACGCAATACGCAAAATATTAAATTTATTTCTAATACATTTACTTTATTTATGGTCTTTAATGGGATAACCTATTCTAATTATAGGCCAGTTATCAGAAGTTACACTTACCATCTTACATTTAACTTAATGCTAACTTAAGTTATGATACAAATTTTATTCATATGTATAATTTTAAAATATGAGTATTATTTAATTACTAACCATAATTAAATATTGCATTTGAATATTCCTTCAGTAAATAAGCATTTTAAATTACGCAATTTTAATTACTTTCTCCATTGATTTACTTGTCAAATACTAGCAATATTTAGCAGCACAATACAGATATTGACCTTAGTTACTAACGCACTATTTATACTAAAGTGGATCTTGAGGAATTGACACCTCCAATATAACCTTTATCTTGCCCGAACTTTCAAAATTAAGCACAATAATCAACACCTTCCATGGTGGAGATATTTTTATTTTCACATGAGGAATATGGAATAACCACGAAGGTCTGTAGAGTAATCTACTACATTAGAATATTTTGGTGGTTTCTTGCCTCTTACTTGGGCATACAACGAACACACACCAAATACAATCCTCTCCTGGGATTTAAACGAATGAAGCATACTAAATGCTAGATAAATTCTTGATCGTCCTATCTATGAGAATCGATCACTTGGGCTATAAACATACCCGAACATTATATTTAAAATCTTCCTCTCATGGAAAACAAAGCTTTTGGGGAGATCATTTTTCATCCCACAAAATAAATACATTATAATTATTACCTATGCGAATATTAAGCATATACCAATACTATATCTGGGCAGGATAAGTAAATACACTGATTATAATAAACTTATGCTACCGTGTATACTTTGATCAACATCTGAAATCAATGGACATCATAAAATAAAAGTATAATAATTTTAATTTTAATAAAGGAACATTCAAAAATAGTTGGTAGCATACTATCTTAAACTAAATAAAGTGGATGTGTTATTTAAGAATAATTAGGAATAAATTCCTCAATTAATACAGTATAAATTCGTTTCAAAACTTTAACAAGAAATATTTTGTTATAGCATTTTTTTTTTTTTTTAGTTACTTCGGATAATTTTCAATATTTATTTTACCCCTTAAATATCTAAATATTTTTCTTTTACGTATCTAACATACAAAATTTCTACCTACAATTGTATGTAATAATTAAAACATATTTTATAGATTTTTTTTTTCGTGTTAAATATCAACTTAACCTATAATAATTATATTAAAACATACCTTTGTCATTACAAGGCTATTAAATATCACTTGACCATACAGACTTTAACCTATGTGATATAACAAAAAAAAATACATATCATTTATAACTTAGTTTTAAACAATCATTAATTAACAAGTGCATACTCTCTCATTAGAAAATGTTTTTCTGTTGAGCAATTGGTCCAGGTGAAGAGCTTTATCCAGTCGTATTTCACAAAGCAAGTTTAAAAACAATAAACGCATGGTATTATTTCCTTTAAATAAAAGTTTTCTCTTATTTTGTGCGTTTAATAAATTAGGTAAAGAAAAATATAGCAGAATTGAAGATTAATTCTTACTTGAATTAAACTACTACAATTTTGGGATCCAAGAAAATAAAATATACATATTCTAACATAATGAACAGTTGACGATAGACGATAAACATACACAATATTTTTTTTTTTATTAACGATACGTATACTTATTAGCAGGCTTACTTATGGACGAAAATGCGCAATTTTTCCGAGATTATTCTGATAATAACTGCAGCTGATTTACATGTATAGGAAGTTTTCATAACTCCAACTGATGTGTAATATAATATATCATTTATTTTTATCATTAAGTCACTAAGATATTTGGTTTTCTTCATACTTTAGGAATTATAAATTTTTTTTAACGGTAACTTCTCCGGAAGAATTCCCCTATATAACTTTTCCTATATTTACTCTGAGAAAGTTTATATATTTTTTTTAAAAAAAAAAAAATATACAGGTGCATAATTTAATCTTATTTATCATTATTATTATTTCCAGACAATTCTTGGTGAATAAAACATATTTTAATGTATGTAACTACATTACTTGTAAAGGCAGACAATATTGAGAAAGAGCGCAAAAATGTTTCTAGTTGATTTTCCTTGGTTTCAAAATATTTCTTTCAATTATTTTTTTTTTTTTTCTATACCAAGAAAATATCAATAAATGACATAAAGTTAATAAATAATTAATCTTTTCTTGGAAGTCACTTCTTTTCCTTAATTTAGATATAATATAATTTTTCGTGACCCTTTTAGTTACATCTGTCATTTTTGAACTTTAGCGCGAGACAATAAACTTTTAAGTATAAAAGGTCTTTAAATAGGTATATGGCAAAGAAAATCAGGATATCTTATCAAAAAAATTTAGCCACACATTATATTATTAAAATTTTACTTTGATTACATTTATTTCTGCAAAATAAAATGAAAAAATTGAGTTACCAAATTTCAGCACTGTTCCTTCCTTGAAAACTAAAAGCAGACTATCTTTTTTTTTTTTACTTTAGCGACCTCTTCCAGAAAAATAATCATTTGATTATAACATAAACAAAAGAAAGGAAAAACTTATTACAATCATATAGTTTTCAGTATTATTTTCCTGGATTACAAAGTAATTTGACAATATAAAAAAAAATAATAATAAATACATTAAATTAACAATCAGTGATGTATAATTCTTTAAACATTATTTTTTTTTCTTTTTTTTTTTTTTTAATTTTTTTTTTTTACAAAAAGAAATTACCAGAAGTTATTGTGCTTTATGATAAGACACTCATCCACTCCCCCCTCTACCCATCCAAAATCAATTACTGTTTAGCTTTTATACCGTATTAATTTGCTCTAATTATTAATATCTCAATTAAATTATTCATGTTCTCTCTTTAAAATGACATTGAGTTATTAAATCTATTAGTTATTCACCCAAAACATGCCAAAGTGAGTGAATAGCATACTTTATTAATCAATTATTACTATTGTTATTTTATCTTTTTATTTCTTTAAAGAATAGCATTGTTTTCCTGCAGAAATAATGCCAAGTAAACCAAGTATCAATAACACTAGGTTAAAATTCTCCCACCATTATAATAAATAAAAAATAAAATAATATATGCATTTTTAACACTTCTTATGGTATTACTAAGTTTATATCCTACTTTTTTCTTATGTCAATAAATACAGTTTAAAGGATTTAATTTTGCTTGGGATATGGTAGTAAGCTTCAGGCATTATAGGTACCTTTTGTTTCATCAGGGGTTGAGACCAAAAAGGCATTCTCACCCACTTGTTTCACAATTTCATAGGGGCCTTCATAAAGATACATGAATTTTCTAAACATATGTTTCCGGAGATTACTCACATGGGGAGTTCTAATTAAAACAAAATCATGGACTTTAAAAGGATGTGGACTGATTTTGGAATAACGAGTGCATTTATCACCCATCTTTTTAAGGTTAATTCTGGCCAGTCCTTGGTCATGTTCCACATTATGCTGTTTCCCATATGTTTAAAAATAGGGCCCCGAAGTGAGGAACGTTCCTGCGAGGTCCTTTTTAATTTAATGCCCCGCTACTTTTACTACCTTTTATATTTTTCTTTGGTATTGTTGGGATACCACTAGTAGAAGGCTGATTCGCATTCAGAATTCTACTCTTAACTGTTGGCCTACTGAGGTGGCTATTCTGTCTACCATAGGGATTCGTCCTATAATATCCTTTTTCTTTAACTAACTTCCTCCTTCCCATATGTGACCTATCTGCAAAATTGATATTATTCACCATCGGATGAGTGTCTCTATTTACCCTAATTCTATTATCAATATTCCTATCGCTGGTCTCTAACGAATCTAAAATTTCTACTACCTCTTCTATGGTATGTCTGTCAGCAGCAATCAAGATCTGCTCTATATGCCTCAGCAGATTATGGCAAATTATTCGCACAATTTGTGTCTCAGATAAAGGATAAGCTGTCAAGGTTTTAAATTTGATGGCCTGACTCCTGAAAAACTGAGTATAACTACCCTTATTTACATGATATTTCCTGAGATATCTGATATCTCAGGTTATCTTGGCGGTCTTCCCCTCAAAAACTGGCTAACATAAGATATTTGAAGTCTCCATATGTTTCTGGTTCAATAAATAATGATTGCCACCAGTCTTTAAATGCTGCACACAAATGGTTAGCGGCAATAGCAATCTTTTCTATCTCAGATAAATGACATAAGGTGAATAACTCCTCCAGATTCTGGATACTCGTGTGGATTTTCCAGATATCCACCTCTAAAAAATTTTATTTTTAAGAATTTTAAGGCCATGGAGCTATTACTTTCTGGCTCTAGCATGACTTTACTTCTAGCCTCATTTAATGGATCGTATATTGATTCTACTGGACTAATTACCATATGTAACTCAGATATTACTTGGTTATTATGACCATTATTTGTTTCCTTTACTTGAGTTTCAGATAAACCTTTACTTTGAACAACTTTTTTACTTTTTGTAAAATTATCCCTATTATAGTCTATAGCTTGCATTCGACTCTCTAATTCTAACTTATAGTTCTGCCATTCACAGTCTATTCTCTTTGAACTATCTTTTAGGCCTACATTTAATTGTTTAATCTGTTGTTCCAATTGGTTAATAGTTTCATCTTTATCTATCCTGAATTTATCTTCTAACCTTTGATAGACTTTACTCTCACACTGAGTCATTAATTCCCTTATTTCATCTTGGAGATTATTATGTAATAGCTGTGCATTACTCTTTATTATATCATTAAAATTTTCTACTCTTCCCATAACTTGACTTAGCTCACTTTCTAGATTTTGATTAATCTCACATTGGGTCAACTCTTGAGTTTCTAGTTTAGCTATTAATCTGGTAATCTGGCTCTGACATCCTTTCACTACATTGTCAGGTGCTAGAGTTATATTTTTAACTTCCTCTTTCAAATTACTAACTTCACTTCTAGCACTGCCTAATTCTTCCTTAATAGATTCAACTCTATCCTGAACTTCTCTTTGATATACGACTGTTTCCTTTTGATAATTTCTTATTTCCTGTACTTCATTGTTTAATACAATATATTGACTTTTAAAGTCCTGCTGAATAGCCTCAATCATATTTTCTGCCCTTTCACAATTTGTTTCGATCTCTTTCCTTATTCTTATTTCCAGCTTTTCAGAGGCCAATTTTGATTCTTCTACATGATTTCTCAAATCTTCCCTTAAGTCCTTTATCTCCTGTACTTGATTTTGAGATGTCTCTTTGATCTCATGCATTTGATTCTCTAATTTAATATTTAAATTTTGGATCTGACTTTTTAATTCACTATTTGATTGTTCAAATTTACTATTTGAGTTTTGGATCTGACTTTTTAATTCACTTTTTAATTCACTATTTGAGTTTTGTATCTGACTTTTTAATTCACTATTTGATTGTTATAATTTACTATTTGAGTTTTGGATTTGACTTTTTAATTCACTTTTTAATTCACTATTTGATTTTTCTAATTTTTTCAAGAATTCCTCCAATGTATTTCTCATTAATTGATCTGGCTCATTTTCATGTTTTCCCTTTATTATTGTGGCTTCTTCTGGGTTAGCTATATCCAAATCTTCCCCTTCCTCTTTTAATTCTACACTAAAATATGGAGTCTGTGTATCAGGGGATTGTAACTCTTGGGATCCTCCCAAATCCTCAGAAATACTATGATTATCTTTGTTTTCACTCATATTAAAATTCTAACTCTTTTAGTATTTAACAGTACTGAAATATTAGCAATGAACTATTTATAAATTTATCGATAAGAAATGATTGACAAGACATCCTGCCTCCATGCCTCTCCTACCAAAAACAATCTACACCAAAAACTATGCTCTGACATTTAATATCCCTAAAGCTCCAACATTAACTACTAAATATGCTCTTTTTTTTTTTTTTCACATGCTTCTTGGTCCATATAAATCTCATTAGATATTATGTAATATAGCTTAAGTGCCAATCACAAGACCAGACAAACAGATCATCATAAATGATAAAATCATTACAGTGTTTTATGGAAATGCCTACAGACCACAACATCATAAACGGACAACCTAATTATTTATTTTTCAGTGGCAAAAGATTAGATCATATAATAGATATTCACATAATATCTTATGGCTAAAACAATTCATTATTGGCAAATATTTTTAATCAATGAATAACTAATCCATTCAAGTGCAAACAATATTAATATTGACTTCTAGAAAAGTTTACTAAATTCCTCATGGCCAGCTATAGCCATCGATGGCCCCTGTAGTTGGGCGGCCATTTCTAACCCAGTATTAATTTTATTAGTTTATTAGTTTATTTGAACTTTTCACCCACGACACTAATTTTTCAGGTTGTTGTTAAGGCAACCAAAATAAAGCAACATATCCATTAATTTCCAATATGATCTAAAATACTTTTCATATAATACAATTGTACATTCAATTCTCTTAAGCCATGCCACAATTGTAATAACAACAATAATTGATCACTTATTAATTTAAAGAATAATTATAATAATATTAATCTCAGGGTTCTTTGTTTCATGTAAAGAAATGCTCGGCAGTATTGTGTTGTCGCATATGACTGGCATTCTGGTCGGCTATAGGAAACATTTATTTTACTTAAATTCAATGTGTCTTCATCTCTCATATCAACTGCTATATTATTTAAAGAGATGATAATTCTATTCAATAATGACGTATAATTTTGAATAACACAGCCCTTTTTTTTTTTAGAATCTCAGTCAGAATAATAAAAGACAAGGGTGCTTTTTGTGTCCTTCCATCATCCATGACAACACAATAATATAACTAAGATTTATTACTTAGACAATTTAACTAAATGGGAATGGAATAATGTGCAACCAAAGTTAATGGTTTGGGAATAAATTCATTTTTTTTTAATTTTTTTTTTTATTTTTTTATTTTTTTATTTTTACACAAAGGTGAATGTTTAGTCTTAAGTTTTCAACTCCATAAATAATTATCATTAAACTAAAATATAATGACATATTCCGATCTGCTTAACTTTATTTATCTGGTATATTAAGTTTTTAAGAATTTGGAATGATTTCGGACTCAAGAAAAAGGTTTTGCGAATATTGTGCAAACACTTATATTTAGCATATAAAAACAAAAAAAATGAATCTACAACAAATTTTAACAAGACTATAATTTATTATTATCACAAAAAAAATATATGAACATTTATTCAATAATCCCATAGTAATACAAAAATATAAAATATAACTGACATTAATCTGTATACTCTTTTGGTTATGGACTAGAGGTTACTACTTCTCCTGTATGCAATCATATGAATTGATTAACTAAAAGTACATTTCATTACCAATACATTGTTTATTACATTTTGATAACCTTGTAGAAGCTTTTATTCAAAATTATTGACTATTTTTTTTTTTTTTTAAATGATTAATCCCATCATATGCAATACGCAAAATATTAAATTTATTTCTAATACATTTACTTTATTTATGGTCTTTAATGGGATAACCTATTCTAATTATAGGCCAGTTATCAGAAGTTACACTTACCATCTTACATTTAACTTAATGCTAACTTAAGTTATGATACAAATTTTATTCATACGTATAATTTTAAAATATGAGTATTATTTAATTACTAACCAGAATTAAATATTGCATTTGAATATTCCTTCAGTAAATAAGCGTTTTAAATTACGCAATTTTAATTATTTTCTCCATTGATTTACTTGTCAAATACTAGCAATATTTAGCAGCACAATACAGATATTGATCTTAGTTACTAATGCACTATTTATACTAAAGTGGATCTTGAGGAATTGACACCTCCAATATAACCTTTATCTTGCCCGAACTTTCAAAATTAAGCACAATAATCAACACCTTCCATGGTGGAGCTATCTTTATTTTCACATGAGGAATATGGAATAACCACGAAGGTCTGTAGAGTAATCTACTACATTAAAATATTTTGGTGGTTTTTTGCCTCTTACTTGGGCATACAATGAACACACACCAAATACAATCCTCTCCTGGGATTTAAACGAATGAAGCATACTAAATGCTAGATAAATTCTTGATCGTCCTATCTATGAGAATCGATCACTTGGGCTATAAACATACCCAAACATTATATTTAAAATCTTTCTCTCATGGAAAGCAAAGCTTTTGGGGAGATCATTTTTCATCCCACAAAATAAATACATTATAATTATTACCTATGCGAATATTAAGCATATACCAATGCTATATCTGGGCAGGATAAGTAAATACACTGATTATAATAAACTTATGTTACTGTGTATACTTTGATCAACATCTGAAATCAATGGACATCATAGAATAAAAGTATAATAATTTTAATTTTAATAAAGGAACATTCAAAAATAGTTGGTAGCATACTATCTTAAACTAAATAAAGTGGATGTGTTATTTAAGAATAATTAGGAATAAATTCCTCAATTAATACAGTATAAATTCGTTTCAAAACTTTAACAAGAAATATTTTGTTATAGCATTTTTTTTTTTAGTTACTTCTGATAATTTTCAATATTTATTTTACCCCTTAAATATGTAAATATTTTTCTTTTACGTATCTAACATACAAAATTTCTACCTACAATTGTATGTAATAATTAAAACATATTTTATAGATTTTTTCTTTCGTGTTAAATATCAACTTAACCTATAATAATTATAATAAAACATACCAGGCTATTAAATATCACTTGACCATACAGACTTTAACCTATGTGATATAACAAAAAAAATACATATCATTTATAACTTAGTTTTAAACAATCATTAATTAACAAGTGCATACTCTCTCATTAGAAAATGTTTTTCTGTTGAGCAATTGGTCCAGGTGAAGAGCTTTATCCAGTCGTATTTCATGAAGCAAGTTTAAAAACAATAAACGCATGGTATTATTTCCTTTCAATAAAAGTTTTCTCTTATTTTGTGCGTTTAATAAATTAGGTAAAGAAAAATATAGCAGAATTGAAGATTAATTCTTACTTGAATTAAACTACTACAATTTTGGGATCCAAGAAAATAAAATATACATATTCTAACATAACGAACAGTTGATGATAGACGATAAACATACACAATATTTTTTTTTTTTTATTAACGATACGTATACTTATTAGCTAGCTTGCTTATGGATGAAAATGCGCAATTTTTCCGAGATTATTCTGATAATAACTGCAGCTGATTTACATGTATAGGAAGTTTTCATAACTCCAACTGATGTGTAATATAATATATCATTTATTTTTATCATTAAGTCACTAAGATATTTGGTTTTGTTCATACTTTATGAATTATAAATTTTTTTTAACGGTAACTTCTCCGTAAGAATTCCCCTATATAACTTTTCCTATATTTACTCTGAGAAAGTTTATATATTTTTTAAAAAAAAAAAAAATATACAGCTGCATAATTTAATCTTATTTATCATTATTATTATTTCCAGACAATTTTTGGTGAATAACACTTATTTTAACGTATGTAACTACATTACTTGTAAAGGCAGACAATATTGAGAAAGAGCGCGAAAATGTTTCTAGTTGATTTTCCTTGGTTTCAAAATATTTCTTTCAATTATTTTTTTTTTTTCTATACCAAGAAAATATCAATAAATGACATAAAGTTAATAAATAATTAATCTTTTCTTGGAAGTCGCTTCTTTTCCTTAATTTAGATATAATATAATTTTTCGTGACTCTTTTAGTTACATCTGTCGTTTTTGAACTTTAGCGCGAGACAATAAACTTTTAAGTATAAAAGGTCTTTAAATAGGTAGATGGCAAAGAAAATCAGGATATCTTATCAAAAAAATTTAGCCACACATTATATTATTAAAATTTTACTTTGATTACATTTATTTCTGCAAAATAAAATGAAAAAATTGAGTTACCAAATTTCAGCACTGTTCCTTCCTTGAAAACTAAAAGCAGACTATCTTTTTTTTTTTTTTTTACTTTAGCGACCTCTTCCAGAAAAATAATCATTTGATTATAACATAAAAAAAAGAAAGGAAAAACTTATTACAATCATATAGTTTTCAGTATTATTTACCTGGATTACAAAGTAATTTGACAATATAAAAAAAATAATAATAAATACATTAAATTAACAATCAGTGATGTATAATTCTTTAAACATTATTTTTTTTTTTTTTTTTTTTTTTTTTTTTTTTTTTTTTTTTTACAAAAAGAAATTACCAGAAGTTATTGTGCTTTATGATAAGACACTCATCCACTCCCCCTCTACCCATCCAAAATCAATTACTGTTTAGCTTTTATACCATATTAATTTGCTCTAATTATTAATATCTCAATTAAATTATTCATGTTCTCTCTTTAAAATGACATTGAGTTATTAAATCTATTAGTTATTCACCCAAAACATGCCAAAGTGAGTGAATAGCATACTTTATTAATCAATTATTACTATTGTTATTTTATCTTTTTATTTCTTTAAAGAATAGCATTGTTTTCCTGCAGAAATAATGCCAAGTAAACCAAGTATCAATAACACTAGGTTACAATATATATATATATATATATATATATATATATATATATATATATATATATATATATATTGTAACCCTGTACTTTGTACATTGGTTCTTGTACAAGCTAATTTAAAGGTAGTAGTTAATATTGGCTAATGTTAAAAAAATAGTAATTAATAAATAATATTTAGCTATTTAGTGCCTTCAACCAAAATTGCAGTCTATAAAGCCATTTGCTTAAGTTAATATTTTAAAGTCAGAAAAAAAGCTTGTTAAATTAGATTAGGTTATAATAGGATGCATTATAATAAAAAAATAATTAGTAATCTTAAAATGTGTTGGCTATTAGAGATAGGTATTTTAAATAAGTAAAGTTGTAAAGATAGTTTAGCTTAAATAAATTCAATTCTTATAGTTACATAATAATTTTAAATGCAGTTGAGTAAATTAGCCTCAATTTAATGTTAAAGTAGTTTAAAAATAAAGAACTAGTTAACTGCCTTGTCTAAATGTATGTGCTTGAATGTTTGTGCTTGTATGTGTTTAATAATTCATCATCATCATCATCATCAACCATTATCAATCCACGGCAGGATGAAGGTCTCTCCAAGTTTAATCCATCTTCTCCGATCTTTAGCTTCTCTTCTCCACAACACTCCTGCACATTTTCTTATTTCATCCATCCATCTCACATGTGGTCTCTTTCTGGGTCTTTTACAATCTCTTGGAATCCAGTTTAAAATTTCAATTGTCCATCTATTATCATCTCTTCTAGAAATATGTCCAGCCCAACTCCATTTTAATCTTTTAATTTTTTCAATAAGGTCACTAACACCTGTTTGTTGTCTTACCCATACATTGCATTTCCGATCTCTTCTTGTTACTCCCAACATACATCTCTCCATACTCCTTTCAGTGGTCTGAAGTCTCTGTATTGCGCTTCTATTAAGTGTCCAAGTCTCAGATCCACAAGTAAGAACTGGTAAAACACATTTGTTAAAAACCATCCTTTTCAAACACATAGGTATATTTCCTTTTAGTATCAAGTTATTTCTACCAAAAGCACTCCAACCAAGTTTAATTCTATGATTAATTTCCTCCATTATGTTTCCATCTGTATTAATAATCTGACCAAGGTATTTGTAACTGTTAACTTTTTCTAATTCTTCATAATCAATCTTTATTTTCATATTTTGAGCAAATCGATTAAACATTACTTTAGTCTTTTTAACATTTATCTTTAGTCCTACTTTTCTGCTTTCATCTGTTAACTCCTGCAACATTTCCTGCAGCTCTGAAGCATTATTTGCAAAAACAACTACATCATCTGCAAAATCTAAATGACTTAAAAACTCTCCATTTACTTTCACTCCTTTAGTTTCCCATTTTAATCCACAAAATACTTCTTGCAGCACTGCTGTAAAAAGTTTTGGAGATATTGAGTCACCTTGTCTTACACCTTTCTCAATGTTGATTTTTCCAGTATCATTATGTAATCTAATTGTTGCTGTTGCATTTTTATAAATATTCTTTAAAATATGACAATATCCTGGATCTATACCTTGATGATCCAATGCTTTAATCACTAAAGAAATGTGTATAGAATCGAATGCTTTTTCATAATCTACAAATCCAAAACATAATGACAACTCATATTCATTTGTCCTTTCTATGACTTCCCTCAATACCTGGATATGATCTATTGTACTAAAACCACTTTTAAATCCAGCTTGTTCTCTTGGTTGGTGGAAATCCAAAGTTCTCTGTAGACGAGTTGTAATTATCTTGGTAAAAATTTTATATAAAACTGATAAAAGGCTGATAGGTCTGTAATATCTAATATCTTCTTTATCACGTTTTTTAAATATTAATATTATTACTGCATTCTTCCAATCTTCCAGTACATCTTTATCATTTAGACATTTGGTATATAACTTTGCTAAAATTGTTTCTATTTCTTCACCTGCTTCTTTTAATATATCAATTATAATTCCATCATTTCCTGGAGCCTTTCCTTTCTTCATACACTTAATTGCATGCCTCACTTCTTCATTTAAAATTCTGGGCAATTTGGAAGATGTAATAGATATAGGAGGTACTTGTTCTTTATTACTATATAATTCTTGATAAAAATCTTCTACCAATTTCATGATGTCATCTCTCTTTTTAGTAATAATTCCATCTTTTTTTCTTATTGCAGATATAAATTTCCTACCAATACCAAAATGGTGTTTAACATTTTTGAGACTTTTATTTTCTTCTACAGCTTTCCTTGCTATTTCACAGTTATACTTTCTTATATCATTTTCAACTCTTTTCCGTACCATTTTACAAAATTCGAGATATTCAATTCTTTTTAATACATCATTTTTGTATATCTTCATATTCCTTCTTTTCTTCATAAATTCTCTAGTCTCAGTAGAAATTTTATTAGTCAATTGCTTTTTTCTACCAGCTATGTTTGTTGCAGTTTTTAAAAGTGTATCAGTTATTTTCATATTAATTTCATTCAAATCTGAACCATGTTCAAAATCTACTAACACTTGAAACCTATTTGTAAGTTCTAATTTAAATTCATTAGAATGTTTCTGAAGATTAGGAATATCAACTGTAAATATTGTTTTTCTTAATAATTTTTGTCTCTCTAGTTTTACATTAACACGTAACTTACACCTTACTAATCGATGATCACTTCCTGTGTTAAATTTATTAAGAACATTACAATCTTGAAATATGTATTTCCTGTTAGTCAAAATATAATCCAATTCTGCTGTACCTTCATTAGGATGCTTCCATGTCCATTTTCTTTTAACATTTTTCTCAAAAAATGAATTCATAATATAAAGTTTTTCTTTTTCTGCAAACTCCACAAGTCTATGTCCTCTCTCATTTCTATTACCATAACCAAAATTACCTACAGCAATTTCATCTTTCATTTGTCTACCAATTCTAGCATTAAAGTCTCCCATAACAATTTTAAAATGTTGTTTACTCTGATCAAAAGCCTTTTGTACATCCATATAAAAACTTCTACTACTTCATCACTATGAGAACTTGTTGGGGCATAAACCTGAATTATCTGCATTTGGTATCTGCTATTAAGTTGTATAAATAATCTTGCCACTCTGTCCAATACACCATCAATCTCCTCAATATTGTTCTTCCACTTTTTATTTATAATGAATCCTACTCCACTTGTATTTCCAATACGTGTGCCTTTATAATAGAATATATGTCCACTTTTTAAATAAATTGTTTCTTCACCTTTTCTTCTAACTTCACAAAGTCCAATAATGTCCCATTTAATATAAGACAGTTCTCCTTCTAATTCTTGCAATCTTCCTTCACTTGAAAGTGATCTGCAGTTGTAAGTACCTAAATAAAAAGTCGTCATCAAATGGCAGCCTGGGTCCGCAATCAGGGGATTCTTAGCACCCTCCACCTTCAGCCACCAATCTCTGCCTTGGTTGGTGACTTTACAGCCTCCTGGAAATAAGGGCCATGCTTTATTTTTGTCTGTCATAATTGTATATATGTATTGGAAAAATATTTATCATTTACACAAACATTTATTCTGCCTTATCAGACACTGAGAAGAAAGACCATGGTGTTTCTTGATCTTAAACTCAGAGGTAAAAAGCCAATAAACTCACCACACTGGCTAATGCATGTTGGTGAGCAGCCCATCCATGTTCGTATACTATATGAATAATCACATAGTAATAACAGCTGCAACGACAAGAACGTATGGAGTGGACATTAGGAATTTGCCCTGCTCGGTTCCTTTAAGGCCTCCAAGAGGAATCAAAGGGTCTCCTTTCAGTTAATAGCAAACTCCTTTCTTGGTCTTAATTGTTAAATAATATAATTCTAAAACTTAAAATTTTAATGTTAAAACATTATCAAAAAAATATGCAAAATAGAGGGTTAATTTTATTAATTTATTGGATTTATTTTGTTATTAAAGAAAAATGAAAGAAGGAATTATTTTATTTGAGAATAGAATAATTATTTAAAACATTTTTTTTTTTTTATGTTGAAGTTTCATTAATTAATAAGTTATATAGTCTCTCTTTCATTCAGACAGTTATAGCACATGATTTTTTTTTGGATTGAGTAGATCAGAGTGAAGTAATAGTTATTAATTAACAAAAGGTCAATTAAACCTTTTAAAACCCAAGTGTCCCTGCTAAAAAGGAGTGGCTAAATTTGATTGACCAAGATTGTTTTTTCTATACATACAACTGATCATCATGATAAGGGGAAAATTACAACTTGGTCAACAGCTGCTTAATTCCTGTACTCATTTCCTGAAGTGTGTAATTTTTTTATTATTATTATTTTTTCTTGAGCAAAAGTTTTAAGATTTATTTAAATTTCAAAACCATTAATAATGTGGAGAGAAAAATATAAGGTAACACTGTCTTTTGTATTCTCTTTCAACATTTTGATTTTCTTATCTATTACTTAAAATGTCTCGAAACACTAAACCAACTCTTCAATGTAAATTTCTTCGTTTTTGTTTAAATTTAAACTGCATAATATTTTGGGTAATATGTTTCAAAAGATTTATTCATAATTTCATGTCGAACTTTATACTAATCCACTTTGGTTGCACTTATTATTATTATTATTGTAAAAAGAAGAACAAGTCAAAGTTTAGAGAAGAGCTTATTTTAATCATAACTTAAGAAAATTAAACGTATCGTTTTACTGACGTTTCTAATAGGATAGACTATTTGAATAGAAAAAAATATGTTTCCTGTTAAATATTGATATTATGTTTATCAACTCTAAGAAGAAAGAAAAAGGAAAGAATTAATTATGCAATTATATGAAAATAAACTATTGTTTTAGACTAGAGATACTGCCAAGATATATTTGTTTTCTGTCTTGAATTAATACTATTAAAAACTTATTATCTGTAGAAAACCTGAAAATGACTTTTATATATTGTTGTTGCTATATTATAAAGATATGAAAGTAATTGTCTATGCTTCGTTGTTACCTATAATGTTAAAGGTATAATATTTTATCAAGATACGAATGGAGTAAACTTTAAGAAAGGAAATGTGTTTAATTAAACGTTAGTAAAATAAAAACAATGCTTTTAAAAGAAATTTATTAACTTTAATTACCTAGAATTGACTTTTATCATTGATTCCTGAAAACTTATATATACACGTGTGGTTATTAAAAATTATGCAAAAACTACAAATATATTATTTTGCTTTTATTTAAAACTATGAATCCGGAAAGGAAAAGGAAAATTCTATAAAATGAATAGCGCTATATTTTGACGTCATTAAATAAATATATTCAAAAAATATTATTATATTGGCCAACTTCTATGAACTGCCACTAATTTATAATATATTATTATAATTAAGAACTTTAATATTTATTTTCTATTGTTATTATTGTGCTTACCAGAATTCCATTTGCCATTTTTAAAAAATGTTCATTTTCCTTGACACGCAGTACGTTTCCCCACATGGACAAGCCGTCAAAAGAAGGACTTTACACCCCCAGTAAATCACAATGGAAAGTTCCCGTTAGATGGACTCATGTGTTTATTTTTTTTTATTATTCAAATATGTATTTGACTTTCTTTTGGGTTCTAAATATTATTATGATATTATTATAATTTCACATGTCAAAGTAATTATATTGATATTATTTTATTTAGGGGTTTATGCTAGAATGTGTTGGGATGTCTACACATTCCCTGGTAATTTTATATATCTATTACATGCTTTTTTTAAAAAATTCCATTCACAAAGTATTTTATCAGTAAGAGATATTCATCTCTTTTATTTATTTGCTATTTTAAAATTTTGAGTATTTCATTTCTCAGTAGCTAAACAGTGCTTAAATATTTGCTGGAAGTCTAGTATTTTTAATAATTATTATAACAGAATAGTTTACAGTTATATATCCGTTAATCGCGAATCTAATTATTTTAGAATGTCATACTTTATTTTGCATTATGTCCACTTATTCATTTAATTTCTATGCTATATTTTATATATGTGTGTACTTCTGTTATTCATTACCCAAATTTATGTGCTTTTAGTCATAAATAATTTAATAGTCGGTTGACAAACTGCTATTGCTGGTTTCAGAGGTTGCTCATTGTTTGATAATTTTTATGTGTATCTTAAATTAGTTATCTTTAGTGTAAGTTGTTATCTTGCCATTGTTTGTTTATATGAGGTGTCTGCCTTAGCAATTAGGCTTACATATTATAATCTTTTATTGTGCCTGCGTGGGATTGAGAGATTCTCCCCATGGCTTATAGTTATTCCATGAGTTTGATAGTTTATATATTTCTTGTGATATTGATCATTTTATTGTTATTGAAAGTACCTATATCCCTGAAGAGGATCATTTATATTTGGTGTGTTTGCCCATATTTTCCTGGTGCACTGTGACAGAGTCCAGGCATCTTCTTTTTCTGCCTCAAAGATAGGCATTTGGAAGCCACCATTCTTTTTGATATTTACTGGCTCTGTGAAACTTTGTTGTGCCTATCACTCATGATGAAATTTATATATTCCACCATAGTAGGTGAAGTAGTATTTGTATTTGAATTGACATGGCAATGATTAGTAAGTTTTGAAGAGTTAGTTCTTCAGGTTGCATTATGTACAATGCTTAGTGGTCAATGGTGATGTCTGTATTGTGTTGCTGAGTAGATTGGCCAGCCACAAGTAAAGTAGCAATAGATTATATTTGTATGCATTTAATATCTAGCACTTGGCATTTGGATAATAGATACACAATATGTTTGCTGTATACCCATTTGGATCAACTCACCGATGGAATTGTAAGTTCTGTGGTATTATTATTATTATTATTATTATTATTATTATTATTATTATTATTATTATTATTATTATTATTATTATTATTATTATTATTATTATTATTATTATTATTATTATTATTATTATTATTATTATTATTATTATTATTATTATTATTATTATTATTATTATTATTATTATTATTATTATTATTATTATTATTATTATTATTATTATTATTATTATTATTATTATTATTATTATTATTATTATTATTATTATTATTATTATTATTATTATTATTATTATTATTATTATTATTATTATTATTATTATTATTATTATTATTATTATTATTATTATTATTATTATTATTATTATTATTATTATTATTATTATTATTATTATTATTATTATTATTATTATTATTATTATTATTATTATTATTATTATTATTATTATTATTATTATTATTATTATTATTATTATTATTATTATTATTATTATTATTATTATTATTATTATTATTATTATTATTATTATTATTATTATTATTATTATTATTATTATTATTATTATGTGGACAGTAATTTAGTATGATTTATGTGTGACTTCTGGTAAATGGCCCATTTCTATTTAAAAAGCAATGTAGAAACTTAGATTCATATCAGACCATCTTTGTTAAGTTGATTGCATTCTCCAATTATTAATATTTTCACCAGCTTGTTAGTTCAAATTTAGTTAATGCATAGTGCCAGATTTATATAAGTGCCTATATCTAATGTTCATTGATACTATATTAGTTTAATTTCTATAAAATTAGTCAATTACAATTTAGCTAAATAGTGTGTTAAATTGCCTTTCAAGGTTGTAAATTGCTTGACAAATATAAATGTTTGAGTTATATGATAATTTAACTTAGTCCAGCTAAAACTTTTGGTATCATTTCTTTAAAAATTTTAATATGTTTAAAAAGTACATCAAGCTAGTTTGGGATAACTTAATTTCATTTATAAGTTAATTTTTGTGGGAATGTTTGTGTCAAACCCACTTATTGGTCCTGTAGTTAATCCTTATGATAACTAATAATAAAGGTTTGGATGTGCTTATGTGTCAACTGATAAAAAAATGTATAATGACATTTGTAACAGTGCTTGTAGTAGCAAGGAGTTGTATTATCTGTAAAATAAATAAAAAAAAATACTTGTATATAATATTTATGTTTGACACTTAACATTTAATAAATTAAATTATTTTATTATTAAAATATGCAGTTTCTGTTTTCCTTTTCTATATGTCAATTGTCTTGGGTTCACACAAAAATCTCCATATATCTATTAGAATTAATGAGTTTATCATTTGCAAAGTTTATAATGTCACAGTTCTGATTTCTGTCAGATAAATTTGGGTAACAGATAATCTAAATGTGCAGTTCCAAAAACTTGCTATATTTAATAAAAATCTTTTGTGAAGCTTTTCAATTTTAAAGAATGAAAATTTATAGGAGAATAATTAGAATTGAATATTGTAAATATTCACTTAAAATTGATATAATTTAGGTTTAGATTATTTTAACTATTCATACTGCATGGATTTTATAGATCATTCCATTACAATGTGGATATACAAATTGTGTACTTGATAATTTAATTTGAGTTGTCTGTGGAATGATAGAAGGACATAAAATGTACCCTTTTCCTGCTATTATTTTTGAATGATGACATGGATAAATGGCTATAGTTATTCTGAATTTTAGAATATTTACTTTTACCATTATTTAGCAAATGAGATACTTTCTTTCTGTAATTGTTTCTTTTTTAAGTATATGTTAGGAAGCATCCTCTTGTAAGAAAAGTTTATGCCTCCTAGAGCCTTCCAGGGTATCAGTCATACATTGGCAAACAGTGATTATAGAAGAAGTCTCCAAAGTACTTAATACCCTGAGATCATTATCAGCATTAGTATTCCTTTCTTTATTGTAACTGCCACTGAGCAAAATCCCATTCTGTAGGAGTCTCTTTATTATTATTATTATTATTATTATTATTATTATTATTATTATTATTATTATTATTATTATTATTATTATTATTATTATTATTATTATTATTATTATTATTATTATTATTATTATTATTATTATTATTATTATTATTATTATTATTATTATCCATCTTCATCACTTTCCTTCATCCACCATCACATCCCCCTCTCTGTGTTCCTCTCCCTATCCACCATTCCCATTTTACCCGATCTCCATCATCATCATCATCATCATTTTTTACCCATCCATCATCATTCAACATCCCTTCACCCCCCTGCATCCATTCCCATTAGGTTACAATTGGCCCCCAATGTTTGGAACCTGATAGATACATTTGACACATCATCATTCTACATCCATTCACCCTTCCTTCGTCCATTCCCATTAGGTTACAATATATATATATATATATATATATATAGTAACTGGATAACCTACCAACTTATATAATCAGTTGTAACTATTTCCTGATGGGTCAATTGCAGGACAGAAACAAAGATTGGCATTACCCAATGTTAATCTTAGCAATCTGCAACAATATTTAATCCTCATCAGTGAATGTTGCATTAAAAAGACTGGAAACATTTAGAAAAATTGTTTGTTTGGTTTCCCAAACTGTACCACTAGAGTTCCAGCTTACCCCTACTTTACTTACTTATTCAGTTCTGGTTATGCTGAAAATAGCTCAGGTGATGTGAGATTCTTGTAAACAAATGCAATAAATGTTAAATGATGTGAAATAAAACTGACCAGATAGATTAGTTTTAGATAACTATAATTTATTTATTTAACAACAAAATTTATTGATAATTCCTTTTTGGATTAACATTTTTCTATATGTGTATACGTTCCTAGGCCAGTTTTTATTTACATTTAATCATTCTTTCCATAATCATTGATGAATGGTGTGATAAGTCCTTCAAGTATAAGATCTGTACAAAATATTTATCGTTGATTTTGGTATGTGGATGTAAATCTCAGTCATTCATGGATCATCCAGGTATGTGGATATAAATTCAACTCATTCAACTTTGATCAAAGTGTCTGGGTATAAATTCAAATCATTCACTTATATTAAAATATTAATTCTCTAATTCGCATTTGTAGATTCAAGTCATTCATTTACTTAATCCATCTTTAATCTAGGCATATGGATGTAGGTTCATGCCATAAATTTATATTGAAATATTAATTCTCTAAATTAAGTTTATTGATTTGAGTCATTCATTTGTTTAATTCATCTTTGATACTGGTGTATATTTGAAATAGAAACATATTTATTCAATTTAATTTTTATATAGTAGCATTTTTAATCTGTGTATTATAAAAGTATATCTAGTCTCTGTTCATATTTGAAGTAGAGACTTATTCAAGTTAATTTTTTTTTTTATAGAAACATTACAAATTCTGTATTGACACACTCACACACACACGCACACACACACACACACACACACATATATATATATATATAAGTCACATATTATATTTTTCATTTATTTTTAAATCAATTTTCTTAAGTTCTTAATATCAGAACAATTATTACTCTTTAAAAACATTATTCTTTAAACTATTATTTTTTTACATTTCGTTTGATAAATCAATCACTTGAATAAATGCATTTTGTTTTTATGTTAATTATTTCAAGAAATGCATTTCAAAAAGTATATTTGGATATTATAAAGGTAGCTAAATTTTTCTTACCTGGGCATTTAAATCTGCACATCAATATGGAATTTTGTTGGGTTGAATGACACACTGAGTTACTGCTGTTGTTAATTGGGCTTTTTTTTCTTGGCTTTTTACATGGTTGGGGAAAGGAAGAACAGCTTTCTACTCAGTCATACTGGAGTTTTCCAAATTAATAATGAGCTTTTCCATTATTCAATTATCCAATAACTAAAAAGTTTTCACCTATTGATGATAACTGTTGTTTCCAACTTGGTTATTTTAGAATTCTAAAAAGTAACAAATTGCATAGCAGTGACTACAGTTTTCAACAAGTCTGAATCTTGATCATCCTAATATCTGATTGCAATGTAACTGTAACTTATCTAAATGTACCTGTCACTGTAACAGATATATCTAATTAAGATACTCCTTTTATTTCTTCTGCTCCCTGCATTTTTCATCTACCAACATGTTTTTTTTTTTAAAAAAAAAAAACATTATTAAAAGCCTAAGCCAAAGACAATGAGCTGTCTTTAAATGTTTTTACATTTAAATCTGAAAACATGTAGCTCCAAAATAAATCGCATCTTTAATATTTTAAATTGAAGATTTATTAATTAATGATAAAGATTTATCAATTAAATACATCTTTTATATTATCCTTATTTTAACTTCTTTATTTGTTTTATAACATATTTGGAAGAGTGATTTTAATTTACTGTCACTTGCTTCTTTATTAAAATTTTTATTTACTGAATCTCATCAGTTTTATTTTTAATTTTCACTACTTTAACTGAGAGGAAAGTAAATCTTTAAAATATATATGTCATACAATGTGTTATACCACCTGCTAAATTTTGGAATGAAATTACCTGGAAATACAATTTTATTCCACACACTATAAATGCCATTACTCATGATTGTGTCTTTACTGGAGTTAGATAGGCTGGTGAAATAGGTAAGATGAGATGGAAAAAGTGAATACATAAACTGCAGCATCTAATGTCAGAATAAGAAGATGGGTAAGCATGGATTACCAGTACACAATATCCCATGATGTCACAAAAATATCTCATTTTAAGCACTGTCTCTTCTTGTACCCAGAGAGAGAGAGAGATCCAAATAAGAGTAGGGGCCAAAAAACTACTTGTCATTGAGCCAGCCCTACTCATCTCTTATGAATCTTAGGGGTTTATCCATGTGGGCTATTCATGAAACCTATTAATCACTGCTGGACTACTCTAGGAGCTCAACATCTAGGTCAGGATACTGCTAAGCATATACTTCAGAGCATCATAAACACAATGCATCCAAGCAGCCATACTCAATAATCCACCCACCTCAACATGTAAAACACAAATTCATACATCACTACATCTCACTCACAATTTTTTTCCATCAGCTGACTTTGCTTCATTGTTCAGGATTATAGATGTATCACGGTATTGGAGACTGAGGTTCTTGTTCATTTCTCCTGTATGCTCTTCTGTGTTTTGTGATGATATACTTTTATTTGGTCCTATTTTTGGATCTTTTTCACACCAGCCATCATTGTGGCAGTTTGTTACTTGGACTTCATTTCTGTGCAGTTGGACCTTCTAACTACCCGGGTCTGGTATAGACCATAAATATCATCTGTGGACTTTCTTCTTTTTTCTTTTCCATAAAGATATTTCATTTTTATGAATAAATAAATATTCATTTTGAAATGGTTTTTCTGCCATAGCAATCATTATTTTCATTTGTTTATTATTTGTAGAAGTTTTTTGTTGCTTAATTTACCTTAACATTTACAAATCCAAAGTTTTCAGATTTTTCAGATTCTTTTTTTTGTTTCTTTTTCTGCAACAGCAAGTTTATTTTTCACAAATGTCATTAAAACTTTCTTTGTAGTATTCAATATTTGACTTGTATTGCTTATGCTTTGTTTGTGTCTTTTGTATGTGCCTGAAGACTAACATGCTTTTCTTCCAGATTTATGTTTTTTTTCCAACTTTTGCTACTGTTTCTTTTAAATTATTGTATAAAGTTACATTTTAAGCTGATCTAATGTTTTTGTAATTCATTCTTCCATTCTTTGATATGCTTCTATGATTAGTTTTCCTTGTTTTTCCATTTTAACATTTAAGCTTTGACTTTCTTTTCTAATATGATTTTTTAACTTCTTCTCCTTGTTCATCTATTTTTTCTTATTTGTACTTTCACCATCTCTAGTAGCTACTTTTTCTGTTTTCTGAGCTTCTTCTTCTTGTTGCTGACCAACTTCTTTTGGAGTATTATATTTTTGCCTCTGTTCTTCCCTAGGAAGATTCTTCTCAACTTCTGTGTTCATCATCTTTTTTTATTTTGATATTCTAATATTGGATTTCAACCTTGGTGAGCTTCTCTCTTTCTCCATCCCATGATATAGTTCCAAAATTTATTTTAATTCCTGTTGTATTCATTATATACCATTCAATCTTACTTGGTTTCGTTAGTTACCCATTTTAGTCAATTTCACCTTCCTCTGCTACATGCACTGCTCTCATCTACATAATCATAATTTGCTTTTGCATTTTAGATTTCTTCATTTATTTTCTTTTAGCTTTTTACACCTATGGGCAGGCTATCTAGATCATGCCTCATGTTAGAGTGACAAATGTAACCAGATCACCTACCCACCTATATAATCAGTTGTAACTATTTTCTGATGAGCATAATGCAGGATGGAAAGAAATATTGGCATTACCTAATGTTTATCTTACCATCCTATAACAATATTTTTTGCTTATCAGAAGATATAACATTAAAGAGACTGGAAAAAATCTAGAAAAAATGTTTGTTTGGTTTCCCAAATGGCACCACTAGAGTTCCATCTTACCACAAACTTACTTAATTATTCAGTTCTGGTTATGCTGAACATAGAAGGCATGAGATTTTTGTGAACACATGCAATAAATGATGAGTGATGTGAAATGAAACTGACCAGATAGATTAGTTTGAGATAACAATGATTTACTTATTTAAAAACAAAAGTTATTGACAGTTCATTTTTAAATTGACAATTCATTTTTGAATTAACATTTTCCTATAGGTACATATGTTCCTAGGCCAGTTTGATTTACATTTAATCGTTCTTTTCATAATCATTGATGATTGGTGCAACTAGTCCTTCAACTATAAGTTCTGTACAAATTATTCAGCCTTGATTTTGGTATAGGGATGTAAATCTCAGTTATTCTTCTGTGATTACATATGTGGTTATAAATTCAAGTCATTTATTTTTGATCAGAATGTCTGGGTGTAAATTCAAGTCACTCACTTATATTAAAATATTACTTTTCAAATTCAGATTTGTAGATTCAGATCATTCATTTATTTAATTAATCTTTAATCCAGGCATATGGATGTATGTTCATGTCATTCATTTATATTTTTATTTACTGAACCTCATCAGTTTTATTTTTAATTTTAACTACTTTAAATGGAATGAAAAGAAATATTTAATATATGAAGCACTGGGTCTGTTTTAATATACATCTGAGCCACACCTATGTATGTACTTTAATAGAAAAAAATATTAATAATAGTAAAAATATTAAAAAGTTAAATTTATAATTTTTGGTGCTCTTCTCAGAAATATATACATGAAATACACATACATAAATAAAGGAGTGGAATGCAACATAGGGTTTGAATTCAGGTCAGTAATTAGTGAGTGGGTACAACCATGAAGCTCAATCTTGGGCTATGATTGACTGCTTTTATATATATATATATATATCTATATCTATATATAGTGAATTCTGACTCTTATCGTTTATGTAAACAAACATATGCTTGGTCGGTGTTTTTGCTAAAATGCCATCTATTGAACATAAATACAAGCAACAGCAAGTTAACGTGATTATAACTTGTTTTTTTGTTTTTCATATATATATAATATAGAAATAAAACAAACTAACTCCTTTTTAAAAACTTGATTTTTTATGACTATAATCATGAAAAAGAAACCCAACGTTTCAACTATTTTTTATTGTCTTTTTCAAGGCACACTAAAATAAAATATATATACAATAAATATCACATATTCCAAAAAAAAAAATTAATTAAAAATTATAAAATATATCCATAACCAAAATTTTCTTTTTTTTTACCTTATCTCACTCCCTTTTCCTATTACAATCACAACTTAAACACAACTAATTTCTTTTTAAAAATCTATATATATATATATATATATATATATATATATATATATATATATATATATATATATATATATATATATATATATATATATATCAAATAAAAACTTTTAATTAAAAACCTATTATTTTCTTTTATCTTTTTCTATTAATGTCCTATTTAATTCTCGTTTTATTTCATTTATGTATACACCCTCTTTTATTATCCTTTCATTATATGACTTAATACATTCCAAAGGTTTTATTTCAAAATCCCCATGCTTAAATTTATTCTTATGAATGTAAATTGCAGAATATTTATCACCTAAATGCTGTTTTAATCTAGTTTTTAATTTATTTTTACTAGTCCCAATATATGTCATTTCTGCATTCTTTCTAAAACAATTCAAACATTTTATCAAATAAACTGAATTCATAATGTCTAACCTATTATAATCCCCATTATTATTAATTAAAAAAATTAAATTTGCTTTCTTTTTATAAACTGGACAAATTGAAACATTATATTTCCTATTAATGATTTTAACTAATTTCTTAACTTTAATAAATAAATCTTTAGATATATTAAAACCAACATAAATAATCTTTTCTCTATTCCTATTCCTATCTAATCTCATCCCATTCCTTATTTTATTTATATTTTTATTAGAAAACAAATGTTCAACTACACCCCTAGGATAATCATTCATAAAACATTCATTCCTAATAATATCAACCTCATTCTCAAACAAATTACTATTTGAACATAACTTATTTGCCCTAATAATTTTATTATTAACAATATTAAATTTACTATGATTATCAATATCTGAAAATCAATTATTTGATAATCCAAAAAATGTTTTTTTTCTAAACACCGATGTTTCTATAATAACACTACCATTCCTATTACTTTTTTAAAAAAATCTAACATCCATATATTCAATAACATTAATATATTATTTTTCTATAGTAAATTTTTATTTTTTCAACTCTACCATTAATATAACTCAAAAAATTATCTGCCTTTCTTTTATTACCATTGAAAACCATAAAATAGTCATCAGCATATCTAACATAAAAAATTGGTTTATTCCTATTGTAATTAAAAAATTGTTCTTCTCTCTTTTTTTTTTTTTTTTTTTTGAGTTATATTAATGGTAGAGTTGAAAAAATAAAATTTATTATGGAAAAAGAATATATTAATGTTATTGAATATATGGATGTTAGAATTTAAAAAAAAATTGATAGGAATGGTAGTGTTATTATAGAAACATCTGTGTTTAGAAAAAAAAAAAAAAACATTTTTTGGATTATCAAATAATTGTTTTTCAGATATTGATAATCATAGTAAAATTAATATTGTTAATAATAAAATTATTGGGGAAATTAAGTAATGTTCAAATAGTAATTTGTTTGAGAATGAGGTTGATATTATTAGAAATGAATGTTTTTTGAATGATTATCCTAGGGGTGTAGTTAAACATTTGTTTTCTAATAAAAATGTAAATAAAATAAGGAATAGAATGAGATTAGATAGGAGTAGGAATAAAGAAAAGATTATTTTTGTTGGTTTTAATATATTTAAAGATTTATTTATTAAAGTTAAGAAATTAGTTAAAATCATTAATAGGAAATATAATGTTTCAATTTGTCCAGTTTATAAAAAGAAAGCAAATTTAATTTTTTTAATTAATAATAATGGGGATTATAATAGGTTAGACATTATGAATTCAGTTTATTTGATAAAATGTTTGAATTGTTTTAGAAAGAATGCAGAAATAACATATATTGGGACTAGTAAAAATAAATTAAAAACTAGATTAAAACAGCACTTAGGTGATAAAAATTCTGCTATTTACATTCATAAGAATAAATTTAAGCAAGGGGATTTTGAAATAAAACCTTTGGAATGTATTAAGTCATATAATGAAAGGATAATAAAAAAGAGTGTATACATAAATGAAATAAAACCAGAATTAAATAGGATGTTAATAGAAAAAGATAAAAGAAAATAATAGGTTTTTAATTAAAAGTTTTTATTTGATATATATATATATATATATATATATATATATATATATATCAAATAAAAACTTTTCCTTTATATATATATATATATATATATATAAAGGAATTAGTTGTGTTTAAGTTGTGATTGTAATAGGAAAGGGGAGTGAGATAAGGTAAAAAAAAAGAAAATTTTGGTTATGGATATATTTTGTAATTTTTAATTATTATTTTTTTTTTTGGAATATGTGATATTTATTTATATATATTTTGTTTTAGTGTGCCTTGAAAAAGACTATAAAAAATAGTCGAAACGTTGGGTTTCTTTTTCATGATTATAGTCATAAAAAATCAAGTTTTTAAAAAGAAGGAGTTAGTTTGTTTTATTTCTATATTAGATATATATGAACTATTTTGAAAAGAAGAACTGTATGCTGGATATATTAAATTATATATATATATATATATATATATATATATATATATATATATATATATATATATATATATATATATATATATATATATATATATATATATATATATATATATATATATAAACCTAACAGAGTGGTAAGCAATGACAAGCTCATACTAATAATGATCAAGTGTTTGCTGCTATTAAATGCATGTGTACATTATTTCATCAACTCTTTATTTTAATTTATTTATATAAATTGTATAATATTTATTAATAGAAATATGAAATTAAACCTTTTTGTTTAAAATTATTTTAAGGACTCTCTGAGTCAAGTAAAATCTTTGAATCTGGAACAACAATTGAAATAATGTGTGAAGTTGGAAGATCTGAATTTTTAATTAAACTTTATAAAATGGACAATGAAAGAGTTATAAATCAAGTGATGGAATTTAACTCATCTTATTATAATACTTTAAATTCATTTGAAAGGAGAGCCAGAGTAAATTATATAACATCTAACAAAATAGCAGTTATAAGTCTTCTAAACGCAAATCTAAAAGATATGGGCACATATGCATGTTTAGATGGAAAATTTATGGGAAGTTTTACAGTATATATTGAAGGTAATGTTTTTATGTTCCTAATATTTATATGATAGTTTATATTTGATTACTATTAAATTGATGTTTAAATTTATTTTATGAAAATAATATTATTTGCTTTTTGTAAAGCATTTCAAAGATGAAAAAAATACATTTAATTAATATATTTAATTAATAGATTTTCTGATGAAAAAAATTAGTATGTGGAGTTTTCCATTTATAATTATTTACTTAGAAAGCTCTTGGTATCATAGTTGTCAATCAGCATTATCTGTCCAAGGCAAAGAAAAAAGAACTTTCACTGCTAATGCATTTAAAATATAAAAAAAAATCTCACAGCTAACTAGTTAAATATAAATTTAAAATGTAACACAATACAATCTATTTCAGTAATTGTGGGATACCTACAATATGACAAAATACAAAGATGAAAGTTTGCCTAAATCTTATAAAGGCTGATGCTGCAAATAATAGAAAATATGAAATGAAACTTTTTTATATCTTTTATCTGCAATGTTAACTGTTTAATGACTTAGATAGCCAATGAGAAGTTAGTGTTCATGTTTTATGCTGTTCTACTGTAGTTATGACTGCAATTAGTGGAATATTAATTAGTGACCTATAGGCACAAAGATTTAATGTATTTTAATTCTCTATATAAATTGACTTTTTTTGTATTTTGAATAAATAAATAAATTTCTTTGTTTACCTAAAAATTATTCAAACAAAAAAAAAAACTTTCAGAAGTTTAAAATAGAATAAAAAGTACAGATTAATTCTATAGAGAAAACTTTTATTAAGAGTGATTATTTGATTATCTTAATTTGTAAAACATTTACTGCATAATTAATTTGTAATTATATTGACATAAAGCACAATATATCTAAAATTGTGAGGATGAGAGTTTTTGTGTAGTTTAAAGTAGCTTATCTTGAACAGATCTCCTCATAGCAGAAGAGGATTCAAATATAGGAAACCCTAAATGTTCTGAGGCTTTGCTGCAAGTGGGCCAGGAAAGTTCTTACCAAAAGATAAATGCCAGGTGGACAACATGGCCATATTAAATTGGAGTCCAGTTTGATAAGAGCACTCCTTAAGCACTGATAGAATTCTGGGAAGTATTTTTTTTGATAGAAGAAAAATGGCCAAATCATCCATATATGTGATTGTGGTGAATTGACATATTTTATGTTGGGATATGGATGCCAAGAAGAGATATCTCAATTTAGAGGAGCAGAGAGTTAGTGCTGAAAAATAAGGAGCTAAGAGGAGAGCCCTGTGGAATGGAGGATGTGGTGCAGAAAAAAAGGAAAAGTTTCCCATTCAGTGATATGCTCACTTCATGATTGTAGAGAATGTTCCTGATATTGTGTACATGTTCACCAAATCCTCTTTTATCAATATATTAATATTCCCCAGAATATCCTATTTCATTGCAGTGGTCAATATCACCAATGTCTTCATCAGGAATATACACAAGATATACACTGATCTGATTAGATAGGAAAAAAGTGCAACCATAAACATGAAAGGGCTACAGAAACACAAAAAGCTCAATGGATTATCCCTACATTCCATTGATATTTCAAATTTCTTACAACTGTTTCCACAGAATGTTCCTACAATATCCCACCTCCTCACCCTTTAAGGAGATTATTTCCACAGACAAACCTTCTCCTATTAGCAATGATTGTCTAGAAACCCTCACATCCCTTACTTCTAAATTTGCTACTATTCCTAACAAGCCATCCTCAATAAAAATCAATTTCTGGGAAGCTTACTACATCCTTAATACTGATGTTTCTATAGCATCAACTTTTCTCCAGCTCAACATCCATTTGCTAATCAAAAATTTTAATCAATGGTTCCTTGAACCCAAATTCTTTGATTTTCTGTTGAAGATAAACCTCAATGTATTGCCTACCAAACACTTTTTTGTATATTGCTGAGGATTCTCAAACATAGATTCCACTTGCATCCTATGCCTCAGAGAAGAGGAAACTTCTATTTACCACCTCTGTCATTGTGTTTTCCTTTAATCCTACAGAGACCTAATAGCATACATGCTAAATGACAAAATTCCATCTTTATCTACTCTCATTGACAATATACTGTGTGGATTCATCCCAGAGATATGTTAATAAACATTCTTATTGTTTTTGTTATGGTACACCTGTGCTGGTTTACCTTTAATCATGTACTGGAGCATCCACTTGATTTATTTATTGACAAAATGAAAAAAAAATCAGTAAGAGGGACCAGAATTTGTTCCTCCTTTACATCTATGATGCCACATGGAAGCTGATTTTTCTTCCTAAAGCTGATCACTTTCATACCTGAATAGAATCACCTATCCTGGAAATAATTAGGGGCTGCTTTGCATGCATTCCTTTGGATTGATTATGATTTGCCTTATTCTTCAAGCTAATTGCCCAGAACCTGAGTGTTATGACATTGATTTCCATTATGAAGGATCAGTTTACCTATACCAAGTAGTGGCTTTTCATGGACAAAAGTTTAGAACTATCTTTGTACTTTTTGAGACATGCAAGATTAGTCACCTTCCAGCAACACACTGAATCCTGGGTTCTTTCCTTTGCCTCTATGCATCATATTAGTCATTATAGACTGTGCCATGCAAGATGTGTCAATATTGAACTTCTACATCTCTGAATACCATTTAATGTATCTTATGTCTAATTTTATCATAAGCTGTAATCAAATCTTAGAATAAAATATTCTATGTTTTTATAAAAAAAAACATATCTAAAATTGTGTTCGTATGTTGTATTTTTTTCTTTTACTATTTACACCTTTTTAAAAAAAAAAAAATCAAAATTTATTTACATTTTCTAAACATACTCAACTGTCAGTAATAGCAACGAAGTTAGTATGAAATGTGTAACATTTATATGGTATCTTTTCAGATGATAATTAAAAAAAACTAGTTTAATGAATATTGAATTTGAGATAATATTCATAGTGTGTAGGTTATTCTGTCAAAGTTATTTTTTTATTTTCCTGCTTTTAAAGTCTTCTTAATATCTTGATTTTTTAAGGGTAAGATAAATAATTGGAATTATTTGTCATTGATTAGTGACTTTCTTCTATTCCCCTCCCCCTTTTTTTAAAAAAATTCTGCTTTGCCCATTTTTATTGCGGTTTTTTTTTTTTTTTTTCAATCGATTATATGTTACTAGTAAATGCGTAATCGACAGGTTAGAAAATTTCACTTATATTATGCAAATTCGGTTCTTCTTTTTAAATATTTCAAATTTATATTATATTTTAAATAAACAAAAAAAAAATTAAAAGTAAAGTTGAAAAGAGAAGTTATAAATAAATATAATAATAAGCTGAACATTTTAGAGGATCCATGCCTCATAATCATAGCTTTCTTAAAAATATATAATAATATATATATATATAAATAAAGATATTTAAATTAGCACGTGTTACGTGGTCCATTTCTTCCATATATCAAAGCAAGTGTGTTTTCTATTTATAGCATTAATATTTCCATTAATGTAGAATACTTCTTTTATATTATGGTAAACTAAGGCTACTATTAATACTAGACTTTCTCAACATGTATACACTTACAATAGAGCTCATAAGAACTACAATACAACTTCTGTATTTTTGGAGCATGTTATTAAATCTGGACACAATTTTATATCTGCCAATCCTGTAATTATATGCACAGAATTAAATGATGATAAAATAAAAATAAAAGAATCATTGTACATTAATGGAAATATTAATGCTATAAATAGAAAAGACACCTGCTTTCATGAAGAAATGGGCCATGTAATATGGGTAGTTTAAATATTTTTGCATAAATTTTATTATATAATTTTAAGAAAGATATGATTATGAGGCATGGATCCTTGAAAACGTTCAGCTTATTATTATATTTATTTATCACTTCTCTTTTAAACATTAGTTATAAGTTTTTGTGTTTATTTAAATTTATATTTTGTAGAGACTTCCTCTACTGTTCTTATTGCGTTCAAACCTGTTCTGAAATAATAGGGATTGAATATCTCTTGTATTTTTTTCCATGCTGATAAATATATATATATATATTTAAATTTCATTTTATTATCTGTTTAAGATTATTTAATAATAGCTGACAGAGAAATCATTCTTTATGAGAGTGTTTTATATTGGATTTTTTTTCCAAATCATTGCATTTTGAACAAACTTCTTTTTTATGTTTCATAGTGATATTATAGCTCTACTATTTAGATTTTCATTGCGATTAAATTACATTCTAATTACTTTTTATGAGTGTTGGTTGTGACAATATTAATTCTTGTTATAATCCTGTTACTGATATAATTTAGAAAATGTATGATATTGAATGTATTTTTGTCTAAACAAAATCAAATTTTTGATGGAGACAAAATAATATTTATGGTTGTAAAAAAAGGATTCGTTATCAAATTAAAGATCAATTATAAAGAAAAAAGACAAATTCATCAACAGTAGCACAATATACTTTGTATTGATAACTAATAGTTTTTTTTTCATATGTCATAGCATCGGCCGGGACGCGAACCCACACCCGTCTGCAACCAACTACTTGTTGCAAGGCGGTGCGATGACCTCTAGCTTGAATAGTTAAAACCCTTTTCCCGCGCTCGACGAGACTCCTCGTCGACATCTAAAATCACTCTAACCCAGTTCGTTTTTATACGATAAAATTCGTTAAATATGTATTGAATTCGTTTTTAAAAGTTCTGTACGATGGTGACATCTTCCGATTTATTTTAGAAGTAAAAAATAAAAAAAAACGCATTTAAACCTAAACAAAGAAGGAACATTATTTGTGATTGGTTCTTAGCATGCTCTCAGCCGAAAAAGACATTCTGATTGGCTGGAAAGAACAAAGAAACTGCCTGATCAAAGAAAATAAAGAAAAATGCTGAGATTTTCATTTCGAATATGATTTAAATTATTATTAAATAATATTTATGGAAATTAAACATAATTTTCAGAGAGAATAATAAAAAAACAAAATTATTTTCGAAAAATATTGAAGATTTAAGTAAATATATTGAAGATGTAGTAAAAAGAAATATTTACTTTTCTATAACGTAAAAGTCGATCTTTTTGTTTACATTATAACTTTTATGTTGCCGATATAGAATATCTTAGAATAAATAAATAGCAATTTATTTTTGAAAGAACTTTCGTTTTCTTCATGACCTGAAAAATTAATTATATACTTTTTATAAATGTATCTGAGTTGAATTTAATATTATAGGCGAATATGTTTTAACAATAGGCTTTGTCTTCAGTTTGTGAGTTGGCCAATTAAAAGATTTGATTTTTATCTGATACAACCAATGATTTAATTAGCGGTTTAAGGGTTAATGGTAAAAATAGTAAAATCTTGTGCAAAAAGAGAAAAAATAATAATGAATGATGACAATGGAAAATAGTCATATAAATCAATCTAGCATAATAATTTATGCCTAAATCACCTCAGTAATCTTATCCTTAAATTAAACAAAATGAAGATGAGGTGGACTCTAATAAGCAAATACACAAAATTTTTACATGCTTTATCCTACATTCAGCCTAGAGCATCACTATAAATTAAATGTTTAAAATCTAAATATCAGCAGTTTATTTTTTATCAAGGATGTTTTTGTTCAGACTAGTAACACATAAAAAGAAACAATAACATAACTAACAATATTGTTTATTTGTAATTGTTGAAATTATTTTTCACAAAAACATTTATTAAACTAATTAATATGGGTGATATATTACAAATATGGGTAATGAACAATTACAGTATTAGATGAGTTATGGAACTAACATTATTGAGTTAAACAGGGATAGATATTTAGTGGTTAAGTTCTTTGTTAACTTTATTAGAGAGTCTGATATAGCTTCCATGTCTCTTGAAAAATGAATGTTGTGGCAAGAGTTTTGTCTCTTTGTTTAATTTTCTCTATGCTCTGAATAAATAATGAGTTTTCAGCTGGCTTGGGATGTTGGTATTGTGCCTTGCACCTTACAATCCAAATGGCATAGGTGATGAAAATTGACAGCCTGATTTTAGGAATATCTCTTCCATGAATGCATTCTTTTATATTAAGTATTTTGTAGTAACCTATCTTTGAATTGTTAAATATTATTGTTTTAATATTACCTAGACCCATGCATGTTTTAATTATGTGGTCAAATGTTTCCTCATCCCTGATATATAATCTAGTCCAAAAGTATGGCCATGACCAGATCACCGAATCCATAATTCTTACCAACACCCCACCCCCCAAAAAATTAAGCTGGCTTGACCGCCTAATCCTGTCAACAATGCAACAAAATACAAATGCCCATAACAACTATCAAAGCAAGATCAAGCTGAGGGATGCCCATCACATCCTTAAACAAAATAATGAAATCTCTTCTACAAGATTAGGAATAACTAATTACAAGCTGATTACCCTATTCAAGTATTGGTCTCTAGAACCAAAATACTTAGATTACTTACTTAAAATTAATCTGGATGCCATGCCGGTCAACTGGTTCCTCAGATATAAAAGATCTATCACCAAAGTCCAATTGTTGAAATTATTTGGAGAAGAATAAATAGAATTTGATTTTTTTTCTAAAAATGTTTAATACGTTCAATTAGATAATAAAAGTATTCCACTGTAAAATTAACTACAAACAAAATGCCGTTATTACAATTTTTAATCATCATTTTATCTAAAGCTGCAATCCAAATATCACGAATGTATTTTTTAATTATTTGAAAGTATGTTTATCTTTTCGATCTTAACTATAGTATATGATTAAAGTTTAAAAATATAAAACTTTTAAATGAAATGAAGTGTAAATGAAGAAAAAAAAGAAAATGTTTTTTTTTATATTTGAATGCTATTAAATCAAAAATTATATCCAAATATAAATATAATAATTTCGAAACTAAGAAAATATAGGCATGTATGTGTTTCTTGAAAGTAATTGTCGTGAATATATTCTTACTAAAAATAATCATTTATAAAATAACTTTTACATGTACATCAATAAAAATACATCAATTATAAAAAAAAAAAAAAACATTTCGAAAACTATATGGGATTAAACCAAAGTAAACAAATCCAAATGAAAGTTATTGATATAAAGAAATAAAGTTTCAGTTATAAATCAAACCCAATCTACATGTTTAAACTTAAAAAAATCGTATTGTAGTGTAAATAACACATTCTGTAGAAACATTTTACATGAAAAAAGGATCATTCATACATTTATTTCACTTTTTAATTAAAACCTGGAATTTAAAACGATGCTATTTTATGGCTAATTAATTTCCTACTTTTTATTATAATAAACTTTTTTTTTTGTAGAAATCGACTAAATACTTTAAAATGTTTCATAAACCATACTTACTTTCTTCTTATTGTGAAATAACTTTTCTACAAGCACTAGCATGGAAGGTTATGTCATTGAAATTTCGTTTTTTAAATATTCTGCATAATTAAGATATTTATTTTATTTTTATCAGGGCATTTCTAATCCAAACATTATCATTTCACAATCAGCCATCACCCCATAAATGTAGACCACCTTCTCTCATTAATCATTCATCATATGTATTAGAGATAACAAACTTTTGAATATTTTATTCTTATTTAATTATTATAATACTAAGTACTTTTCAAGAAAATAGAGACTAAAATCAAGTTATAATCTTCAGAACCATTAAAGCTCAGAAACAAAAATAATTTAATGATGATGTCTTACTGAATACATGTAAAACAAATTAACTAGTAGCTTTATATGCAAATCTGATTTTATAATTCAAAACATTACTAAATTTCTTGAAAAATATGCGTATGAACATATATATATATATATATATATATATATATACGTATATACATGAATATATATATATATATATATATATATACATATTCAAGTGTAGACCAATGCATTTCATATAGATCAAAATGATGAATGGAACATCTGGAAGAAGAAGCAATGGATATTATGCTTATTATTATTACTGCCTTAACATTGCTTTCTTGGAGAACAAAAATAATTGAGTGTTGTTTTTTTGTTTTTTTTTACCTAACTGGTGTTATAGTGAATTTATTTAGAGAAATTAGCATTTAAATTTTAATATTTTCTTTTAGATTCCATTGGATAAAAATTCTAACCTGAAATAAATTAGATCAAACAAATGTTGTTTATTCGTTTATTCATTTTTTAAAGTACTATCTGTTTACATAATGTATCTATCAATAATAAAATATAAAATAAAATTAAGTGTTTTTATTCATTTGCATAGGTATTTAGCTTTTGATACCCAATCTCTAAATCAATATTCATGATTTTCTATATAAATCTCTTTCTTACACAATCATTACTTTTTTCCTCATTCATTTATTCATCTTTATATGATTTCATTTATTCTGTTTGGATAAATATAATTATCAAAAAAAAATATAAGTACTTAAAAACACATTTTATTAATCCATTTTATAACTTCAAATATTGAAGGAAACTTATTTTTTTAATTGTAGATATAAAATCTTGATTTTTTGTTATATATTTTATTAATTCACAGTTTAATTTTGTTAATCATTTTGCTTATTAAGTCAGAATCCTAGTAGAAATTCTTTTTACAAGTTTCATAAATTCTATTAGTAGACAAAATGTACTAGGTTTTGTAGAATGAAAGTAACATTTAGGTCGAACACAATGATTAACATATTTTATATATACCTTCCACATATACTGACGATTGAGCAACGATTTGTATAGTTATAATTGTTAATTATATAAAAGATCATCGCTCTTCATTAGTGCCAATAAAGAGAAATGGTAAAACTGCTAGGAAATCCTCACCCCTCTCAGAAGATACAGAGTTTGATAAAATAAGATTGAGACTTATTTTCAAATTCAAATGCACTTATATAAGCCAATCTTAAGTGTATTTATATGTATATGAAAGCAAGAACATATAAACCATTCATTTTAATTCCATTTCTTATTTTAATAATATTATTAGCACTTCTAAAATATTATAATTTATTTTGTGCTAATATTAGACAATGTTAAATGATATAATCATCAATAAACACTGCACTAGTAAGATATATTATTACATAACTTAACATCACCTATTATTAGTACAAAGTAAATTTAAAAATATAGGAAAATGGGAATGATTTACTGCTTCATTAAATGTAACAGAAATATATGGTTCTATTGATAGAGTGGATTGATAAAATGAATTGAATATGCATTAAAAAATAAAAATGTTTGTAAATCTGTGATAAAATTTGTTATTGATTTTTTAAATTTTTTGATAACATTGTTGCTTCTTTAGAATATGAATACTATAAAATGTCTAAGGTTAGCCTATGGGTATGTCTGCTGTTGAACAGATTTGCGATTTTGTTTTGTTAACATATGGGAGTAATATTTTAGATATATGTTCTTTTAAGATATTGAAATTTACAAAAGGCATGTGGAAATATTGGTTTGTGGAGATACCAATATTATAAATATGCTGAAAAAGGAATTAAATGATTTGAATGGCTTGAAATATATTATTGAAAAAAAAAACAGACAAATGTATTATGTATTTGGATTTAATTATTACAAGAGATAGTAGCATGTTAAATTATAAATTAATAATCAAACAATTGCGAAAAAGCAGATATATAAATTGTAAATAAAAAGTAACAAATATTCATAATATGGCTAGTTTTTTATCTTTTTTATTTTGTAATGAAAAATTATGTCATTACCAGTGTGATAAATTAAAAAATAAAGAGATATTTTCAAGGTATTGCTTGAAGTTAGTTATAAGATGGAACATATTAACAATAATTTATGTCAAATTAAAATTAGTTATAGTGGTTTAAAGGAGTCGAAGACTGACAGTAAAAATAGATATCTATTCCATTTATTTCAAATGCTCAAGTGAAAATTTTAAGCATATATATATAAATGTGTTTAATGATTTATTTTGTGTTAAAATAATGTTTCTTAATATGTTAGTAAATAATTCTAAAAAACTCACACCTGTCAAACAGCAAAATAATGTTGTGTATATTTTTTTTTTGTGTGGATGTATTATATCATATATAGTTGAATGGAGGTAAATTATTGAAAAAATATTAAAAGAGCATGAATTATTATATGCAAATCAAAAGTAAAAATGATTGTGATTTAATGACTACTTTAGCTTTCTTGGCTCATGAAAGGACATGTAAATAAAACTTTAAATTTGATATTGAAAGTGTTAAGGTTATTCATGAAGAGAAAAAATCACAATAAAACAAAAATTAAAGAGGCAATTTTAATAAATAGGAATAAAATTAATATAATTAATAGACAAGCTGCTAACAATAAAATTCAGGTTTCATGGGATTTGAGTTGATGATGTTTGCTTCAATTTCTTTTTTAATTTAATGACAGTTGAGGCAGGCTAAGGAATTAACCAAAAGTACTTTTGCAGATTGAAAGACTATTACTATTATATTTATTACTTTTATTGGTCTTACAATAATTTTATTTAATTAACAGGCATTTTATTTGCATTATATATATATATATATACATACACACACCTGGGTATTGTTTTATGTGGATTATTTTAACGTGATTTTGAAGTTATGTGATTCATGTTTCTTCTTAATATCTTTCATATTTCACTAGATATCAAGAAATTTAAATTATTAATAATTTATTTTCACTTGAATTTTTTTTCCAAAAGTGTAATGTTATATTAGCAGCTAATGTGAATATGGCCTGAACTGTATTTAGAAAATTAACTTCTATGTAAATAATCTACTTAAACTAATGACTAAATAATAATAATAGATTTATACTTACATATAAAAATATCACAATAAATATTCAAAAAATTTAAACTTTTAAAATGCATTTTGTTATATATAACAGAAATAAATAATGTTTTAGATTTTTTAAGATAAAAAATGAAGATTTTATAAACTGGAAATATTTTTTTTTTTTCAGAATTGTATTTCTAATGATAATGTATAAACTTTTTGTTTTGAGTGTGATGTCCTTTTTTAAATATAGAAATAGAAAACCATTAACACAGCACAAGACTTTAAGTGGTGCTATTTATACATCACATCACAAATAAAAATAAAGTATTCAACAGGTTTCTCTGGGCATAATTGCTGGGAGATTCTTGACTTCATTTAAGAAAAAGCCACAATACATCACATCAAATCTGATTTTGTATCAGTTTACAAAGGAACGCTAGTAGTAATGATTAAAATATGAATGTAAAATGTAAAATTAAATACTCTAGTTAATAAAAAAAGTAAAAAAGTTTGTCTTGTATTATTTTTTTCCACATATTTGAATTTTTTTAGTAGTCATACTTTATTTGCTTATTTTTTTAATGCAAATTTTAAAGTAGTTTTTCCTTGTTGATTTACTTTTATGTGAATTTTGAAATTTACAGACCCTATCTCCCATTTTTCAATGTAAGTTAAGACTATTTTTGTGTCATTTTTTAATGCAGGTTTTCTGGACCAACTGATGATTTTTAGTTTAGCATGAAATATGTATATTGGCCATTATTTATCTTTTCATCATATATGTGTTCAAGTGTATCAGTGTTATAAGATAGTGTGGATAGTGGTTGATCATGTGAAAATCTGTGCTCATATACTCTATATATTACATACATAGACACAGGTATAAAATAAGCCTGTGTGTTTCAGTTATTACATAGTAGAGATATCTGCCCATCCCTTGTACATGTATTAAATGTAACATATATATATATATATATAGCTATATTTTTATATAAAAATATATATATATATATATATATATATATATTTTTTGTAAAAATATAGCTAGTATTATTTAATGAAAGGGGTATTGACTTTTGTACATGCTGCAATATTTGAAAAATAAATATTTATATGACTAAAAGAGTGTTCTTGAATCATAATATTTATCAGTAAAAAAGTTAGTGAAAATTGAAATTGAACTAATTATAGATGGCTTAAGTTTGACAGTTCTTTTCATGACAATAGATTCAAAATTAAAGGAAATTGAGAAAGACATTTGACATTAATGTGAATAAAGAATATTTTATGCTCATATGAATCTGAACAAGCAGTTTTCTATTTAATGTTCTGCATACATATGTATGTGTGTGATACAGATATATAGATTTTTTTCTCTTTTGTAGAATATTGTATATTGTGTTATATATTATTTAATAATATGGTGTAAAATGAATTTGTTTTGATTTGTTATTTGCAACTCTAAAATTTAACTCTAAATAAAGAATTATTTAGATAAGATTTATTTTACAAAAAAATATCAGTAATCTTATATATTCTTTTAATTGGTTTTCATAAATAATGGGCAATGTGTTTGGACAATATTTTTGTGAAATTGGAGCTGAAAATGACAATCCAGATGTAACATTTAACAGGTGGGTCAAAAGGTTAAATTTCTGAGAGAAAGTCTTAAAGTTAGACAAAACCTAGACCTGAAAAAAGAAAACTGACATATTTATTTTCTTTCTCATTATAAAAAGAGCCAAGAAGAGAAGAAAGAACTGACTAATTCAAACTCACTTGCCAATTTATCTCTGAAAGTTTACTTTGATTTTTTAGTTTTCTCTCAGAAAATTGACTATACATATTAAGAATAAGATGTTGCTTGAATATAAAGTTTTAAGTCAATAGTAATAGGTGTGCAATTCTTTCTCTAAAGTCAATTATGACCAAATTCATTCTTAATAAAGACTTCGTATTCATTGCATTGATATTTATATTTGGTTTATTAAAATTCATTTAAAGAGAGAGAACAATCAAACTTTTATATAATGTTAAATAGCCAATCCATATTTTAATAATAAAATCTACATGTTTTGACTTTGTTTTAAACCTAAAATGGAAAAGGAAAAAACATCTAAATTCAAATCCAGGAAAGAAAATCTTCAAAATGGAAAAGTAATCTTAATGACTCTTTTAAATCACTTTTAATTATCAATGTAGCTACATCTTGATTAAAGAAACAGAATGTGTGTCTATATATAGGTATCTCCAAAACAAAATGAAGTAAATAGTAATTAACTGGTGGACAATAATATCAAATCTTCAAATTTAGCCTTGAAGGAAAGAGACTATGAAAAAAGACAATCCTTAATGTTTAATATTTATTATTTATTTTGCTTTACTTATATAATATGTAGCATGTTTAATAGAAACTTTAACGATTATATTAATTTTATTTTTTTTTTAAAAAAAAGTGTTTAAAATGTTTAAAAGTAAAAAAAAAAAAGATTTTGATCCATAAGACCCATGGAAAAAAAAATTGATGATGAAGTATAAATGCTTACATATTTGTAAAAAAAGATACAAAATATTTTTATTGACAAAATTTTATGCTGAATACTAGATGTATGAAGAGTGATTGGATGATCATGTGAAAAATCACCGCTATGCTATAATATGTTGATTTGATCTGTTATTAATATAAGTATTGGAGGGGTGCTATTGTGTGATTGACTTTTAAAATTGAAATAGTTCATGGTTTGATTCATGATCCTGTCAGACTTTGTCATTCATTAAGATTGAAATCACCATATGTGTGTATATGTAAAACTATAAATGCTTTTTATTACTGAGGTAGAGTTATCTTACCTCCTTATAGATAGGAAATAACTATCTCATAATTTATTCACTATTGCAGGAGAAGAGCAGGACCAGTTCCTAGCCCCATTTATTTTTATTAAAATAGGGAATTATTGATAGAGTTATTGTTAGAGTCATGGAAAATGTTGTGCATGCCTATATAGAATATGTATGTAGAGAAAGAGTTCCTCACACGATTCTACACTCAGAGAAGATTTCTCTCTGGCTGATGCATACATTTGAAGTTGGGAGTTGTTGTTGTTTTTCCCCTTACTGAAACATTGATGAGTGCATTATAAAGTGCTGCATAGTACTATGAAATATATAGAAGGTTTTGCAAGACAGGATAATAATTGATTTGAGAGAACTAGGGTTTCAATCAGATTTATGTGTTGATAAAGGGATGACAAACAGTTTAATTTTGGAGCTGACTGATCTATAGTCACATTTTGTGAAGGATGGTAAATTGAATATCATCAAGCTGGTGCAACATGCTGACCTAACAGAATATATACAGTCACTAAAGTGGTAAGTGTGAATATTTGGCATGCATGAACAAAAAATTTATTGAATTTAAATCCATTTTCAGGACCAATTAGAGATTTTTCATATCATTCTTTTCATAGGAAATGTAAAAGATTATTGCCTGATGAAATAATTAAAATTGGTAATTATTTATTATCGCCTGTTGGAATAGTTAAAATTGATAATTATTTTGGAATAGTCCAATTGATAATGTTTGCAATGAAAAGGGAAATCAGAAATTTATAGGTTCTCTAAAAGTTAAAAGAATATTTCATAATATACTTAAATACGGAATTGTCATTATGATTCCATGTGTAAGTGTTTTAACATTCAATTAAAGATGGGTCAAGGAAATGGTTGATTTATAAAGAAATAGGTTAATTTCGCTAATGTATTATGTATCACTATTATCATGATTTAGTCAATTTTATATAATATTTGAGTGTAGTGATATTATAGATGTGTTTTTTTTATTATCATTATTGTAATAAAGATTTGTTATTGTGAATTTACATGTGTGTTTTGTATTTGATATTTCAAATATCTCCAGAATCTATATCCAGCCCCTATATCTAAAAATAATATAAGATTGCATTTAAATTTACTTAATTCATTTTTATATTAATTGGTGACCATACTTTAAATCTACATAATTAATTTATCTTGATTGATTTCCATAATTTAAGTTTATATTATTCGTTTTATATTGATTGATTCCAAATTGAGTGACTGCGCACCTCTCACACCCACTAACCAAACAGGTGTTATTAATAGCAATCAAATCATAAACACAAGACAGAGAACCCAACAAGAAGAGGGTGTCCACCATCCTCTTTACTTGTCTTTCTATATATCCAAGCCAGTCTGAAGTATTTAGATTTGGAAGTGTGAATCTTCAAACATAATCACATTTAACTCACTGAGGTTAAATTATAAACATCCAGCATGAAATCCTACGATTTACTACATAGTAGTTTTTAGATGCTATAACTTGCAGTAACGTATGTAAATAATATGTAAAGTGCAAAAAGTATTTGAAAACAAACTGAGAAACAGCAAACTTCTCATGCCCACTAGCCAAACAGGTGTTATTCATAGGATTTCACACTGTATGTTTGTAATTTAAATTCAGTGAGTTAAAGTAAATATCTTTGAAGATTCACACTTTCAAATGTAAATACTTCAGACTGGCTTAGATATATAGAAAGACAAGTAAAGAAGAGTGTGGACACCCTCTTCTTGTTGGGTTCTCTGTCTTATGTTTACAATTTTATCACTATTAATAACACCTGGTTGGCTAGTGGGCATGAGAGATTTGCAGTTTCTCAGTTTGGGTTTCAAATACTGTTTGCATTTTGTAAGTTAAATATTGATTGATTCCATAAATTAACTTTCCATAAATTGATTCATTCCCTAGTTGATTCATATAATTCATTTTATATTGATTGATTTTCATGGTTTATTTGCATAATTCATTTTTATGATCGATTTCCTTATTCCACTTACAGAAGTAATTTTCTTGATCGATTTCTATGATTAATGTCCATGGTTTATTTCCATAGTTTACCTTGGCAAAATCTAATAGATTTTTAAGGTACTAACTATATATGAACAAATAGATGATATAAATTAGAATAAGTTGAAAGAAAATAGTCTATTTAGGTTTGTTAAATGTAGTCATTTGATTCATTGCAATGTTGTGAATATTGGGAGAAGGCATGAAATCCCTTTTCTGCTTTCAGTATTTAATGTGATCACCACTGGCAAATTCACATTAAAGTTTAATTTAGCAAAATTTGGGCTCATATCCATTGCATTGTAATCAGTTAATAATAATTGTACATCATTAGCAGATAAAGACCTTGAGAAAGAGTATTTTGATTATTAAATCTAAGAGCTAGCTTGGAAGTTAAGTAGTGCAGGTATTAAAATTCGAGAAATATTATTATAATAAAGATAATCAATTCATAGTTTGTGGGAAGGTTTATATTTGTGTTTAAGAGAATAGGATTGAGTTATCAGTTTAAAGGAGAACATAACACAGACCTTCAGTGTTATATAATTGTAACTATTGAGAGTGATGGATGCTGAGACGAAAAATAAAGTAGTGGGATTAAATTAGAAGGATTTATTTATAACATTTCTTTACCCTACTTTAAATTATATCAGAAGCTTATGATATAAGCATAAGTTAAGAGTTCTCTGCACTGATTACTAATTTATTTCCAGTCACGTATGAATAGGAAATGTATGCAATATTTTCGTAGTCATCACTCGAGAACAGATATTTATATTAAAGTTGTGGAAGAAAGTTGTCTCATTATTTTTCAGTTACTAATAAGAATTTATCACGGAAACATTTGCATAATTGACACTAGGTTTGAAACCAAGACCACAGTAATTTGAGTTGTATTTATCAACATTATATTCTTGAGAGACAATTGAATTACTTTGTTCATTGTTTTCTATAGTAATAAGCATGATGATGATGATCTCTGGTGTGCATTAAGATTCATAGTTGCAATTTAATGCCTGAGTATACTTAATCGTATTATTAATCTAATTAGATAAACACACTAGCCATCCATGTTTGATCCCAAATAGCCAGCTTCGGCATATTCCGCCATCTTAAGTAGCAATACGCTGCGAAGCTGGCTATAGCAAATAATTTTAATCTTTATTTTTTTTATATAGGCATTTTTTAAAATTTTGTAGTTTTATTCTAGTGAATTGTTTTATTATACTTATATTATTTGATATTATATATATATATATAATGATAACTATATATATATATATAGTATAATTATCATAATATATTTTATTAATAATTATAATAACCCTTATAGGTTAAAAATATCAAACTTTTTTAGGTGCAATATTTATTATTTAGTTTTATCTTTAATTAATATTTATCATTTCACAAAACAAAACTTAGTGTTTAGAAATAGGAAAAGTCATTACTTTATACCAAATATAGATTTTTCACAAAACTTCATAAGAAATGAACAATAATGTAGAACTGTTATAAAATAATAAGTTTAATTACATAATACATATTACTGCTGTAAAATCTCGATAATATTCCTGCCAAGTATGTATTAAAAAAATAAAATAAATAGTTTGTTTAATATTTAAGTATTATTTCTACGCATATCACTCTTTCTCTTATATTTAAAACTACAAAACAATTCATATTAAATTATGCTTTTTTTCACTTTCTTTTGAGACTTTTTTATATTACTAATAATTAGTTTTCACGGATATATTTTTTTAAATCAACAGATCATTTATAAGACTTTATCTATTTTTAAACTAAATTCCTTCCCCACTCGAATGTATTTTACACCTAAATAATACCAATCACCTTATTTGCAGAATTGTAAAGAAAATCCTAGGTGTATGAGGATGAAATAAATGTTTTAAATCTTAGTACTATTTTAGTGTATTAAATATTTTGTCTACAGAATCAATAACAAGAAAATGTAAAATATTGATAGAAATACTGTAATGAAAAAAAAATATTTGCCTCAATATTGTTATATAAACAAATGTGAATATCTATTTCTCATTGGATTAAATATAATTTACTTTTAGAAATCACAAAAAAATGGTGTATTTCTTTAATTAGATACATTATGTAATAAATATATTTAATATGAGAAACCCAAACTTTAATAAATTACACATTTAACTCTTGCACAGAGTTAATTATTATGTTGTTAATGTACATCTTATAGTTTCAATTATCCAACAATCTTCTTTAGATTGATTGCATTCTATTCAATCAATTTTCAATATATTTATAAATATGTAATAGTTTTTTTATTTTATTTTATTATATTGCTTATTTTAAATTAAATAAATTACATATTTTTTTAAGAATAAAAAGACAAAAGTGACTATGGTATAGAGTTTTATACAGCCAAAACTGTTTGAAACACGCGAATAAAATATTAATAGTGAAAATATATAATTTATGGTTTTATTTAAAATAATAAATTAAATAAAATTGATCAAATATTGATGTTAATATATGATTTTGAAAAAGGTTAATGTACAATAAAAATTGGCAAAAATTCAAAAAAGTGTATACTTTTTGCACATAGTTTTTATAACAATTTGATTTGCAAAAATCAATTTTCCTGTACTCCAAACATTGAAACCCTTTATTTGTAAGTCAAATTGTAATAATTTATTGCTAATAAATATTAAACAAATAGGAAGACATGTGTGGTAGTTAGTGACCAGGGACTGTGCTAATTTAACATGAAACATATTTTAAAAGACATTTTTCTCTTTAAGAGTAATTTTCTTTATATATTTTAAGAATAACTGGTAGAATAAACATTGAACGTACATTTATTTTAATTTTATTTAAAATAAGCTGTACAAAAATATTAAAAAAGTATTGAGTTATAATTATTTTCAGACATGCAATAACTTTTTTTTAATAGAGCGTCCTCTTCTTATACTTGGTCATGAGGTTTTTTCAGGGGAACATAACTTAACCTATCTTTTATACAAATACAGAAAAGCACTTCCAGTTAAATGTTTATTATATGGTAGTAAATATATCACTTTGCTTGTTCACACAGAAAATACAAATTTGGAAAGTGAATTGCCAGTACAAAAATATCAAATTCTATACGAAGATATTACTTATGGATGGTCATATGCGTTTGAATTTCTGCTTTATCAAGAATACAGTATTCAAAATATTTTTTGCACTACAGTTGGATCTTTATCATTAGTAACAATGGTTTCTATTGAAATATTTACGGATTATGGTAAGAAAATGTAGTTATTATTATATGAAATAATAAATACTTACACATACATTATATAATTAAATTACATTTCATATTTTTTGTAAAATAATTTCACCAAATTCAACAATATAATGTAAACATAAATTATCAAGCATGAATATAAAAATGCATATTCTTTGAAAATTTATGCCTTATAAAGCATTTATAATGATAATAGTTATAAATAAAACAACATCTGCTGTTTTTTTTCATATTGTTTAAAGGATAAGAGTTTTTGAAAATACTTTTTGAAAACAAATTAAAGTGAAGCAGTCATTTTGTAATTATGGTTTCTATGTTGACAATTTTATATTTTTTTCATTAAAAAATGAAATAAATAAAAAAAAAAAAGAAAAAAAATATTTTGTAACTTTTAATTTAGTTAACTATGCAATACATGGTTAAATATAAATTTAATTCATTGGAGAAGAATCTGTTTTTTATGAAAAGAAAAAAAAATTAAGGCAAATACCAACTGATATTGAAGATTATGTGACAAATGTATTATCAAGATCTTAGTCCTCCACGAAGAACTTAGGATTTCATCTTGCCAATGCAAGATATTCTATATAAAAAAAGTGATATTTGAATCATCAATAGAAATGTTCTAAAGTTTTCAAACCAAATTAGCCGAATTAAGAATTGTAAACTGTAGACATTCTCAATGTTGATATGAAATTTTTTTTTTTGTGGATTTGCAATAATATTAAGGTGATATCGTACAATTAATTTTATGCTTATATTTTTATTTTATTTCTTTCCTTTGGAATGGGTCAATATATCATTTAAATATTTAAAAAAAACACTACCATATATATATATATATACGCACAGAACACCGCTCATATACATTATATGAGCAAAAGCCCAGGGCGCCAGTTCTATTAATGAATAAAACGATTTATTATTTTATATGATTCATAATTAATGCTGAGGCTCTTTTACTTATGTTTATCTTACAGCTTCGCTCAGTGCGAGGTTACAGAAACTTCATAACATATAGAATATAAATAAATGAAGGAAGAAATACTATAAGCTATCAAATAAAATACAAATCTTATTTATTAATTACCCAAATGGTAAAGGCTAGCAGAGGTTTACTTATTCCATCTAACAAAATATAATTTCAATTTGATCTCTTCCATCATCCAGTTACACTTCATATTAGCTCAATACAACTCTGACAGAATAGAAAAGCATGACCCTAAATAACTCTATTGTTCAGCCATAACTAATCTAAATAGCTGAATCAATATTAATCTAGGAATATAAAATCAGATCTCAGGGAATCTATAACACAGTTAGACTAAAGAACTATATTAGCCAGTAATTTATAACTCTAAATTATAATAAGATATAATGAAATAAATTGAATAACGTTGTATTGGGCTAGCAATTAGACAATAAGGAAATAGGGTATATTTAATCTCACATCACTATCTAAATAATACACTAACTAGGCAACCTTTTTGTAAGTTTATCAAGTGGTAAAATATTTCATGTAATGTTTGGATCTAAGAAACAGTATTATCAGACTTTAGCATATGTAATATCAAAGCTATAAAATAATATACTTATTTTTGTAATAGATGTATGAAATGTAGAGATGCGGAAACTAGAATATGAAGGCACACAAGAATAACTCAAAACACAGTTTTTAATAAATAAACAAATCATTTATTTACGCTCAAGATTTAATTTATTATAATAGTTTACAATAAGACTATTTATCCCAATCTGTGGATCTACCAATAAATCTATGAACATAAGTTTGGGATTATCCATATTACATGTCACATGATTTATTACCTACACACTTATGAACGCAAATTAACAAGCAAATGAGACTTGAATATTCTGACTTTGAATATCCGAGATATCTAACCATTTTCATTACTGAAAACATAATATTTTATACTATGGGCACAATATACACTTTTGGGAGGTTATATTATCAATTGTTGGAATAAAGCAGATTAATACATTTAGCTATCCAGAGAGCAGCTTTCAATAACTTAATTAGATGATCACTTTAACTAATTACATTTTTCATATGTAGCAATAAAATCATACTCATTCCGATGATTTGATGATTTCTAACAAGTAGCAAATTAATATAATATGTTTTAAAACATTTATTTCATATTTTAAGTTTAACAATATTATACCTTTATATACGCAATATTATTTACATTACGAGTGTGTGTCATACCTTAAGCAATAATAAAAGAAAACAATATTTTCTACACATTATCGATTTATTTAGAAATTATTAAATAATTATTTAATTTCGAATAATGTCATAGACCAACCGGCAAAGTAGGACACTATATCTACTCTAATATTTAATAAAGCACTTAAATTAACTATTTATCCAACCACTGACTGAATTACACAAAGCTATATTTTTATGATAATACAAACTAGACGTTCAAAATAAATCCCAGCACATGAGGAGCAAATAAACTCTCTACTAATACATCAACAATAACTGATTTAAATCTGAAATACACTATTGGTGTGGAACTTTTCTCATCACCAAAATAGGAAAATATCACTCAACTTCATAAATATCATTTCATAATATGTACGTATACAATATAGAATATGCTCTACTCATGGCAAAATATTTAAAAATATACTAAGGGGAAAAATCTCTCATCACTATAGACATAGAACGTATCAAAAATAATTTCCTTTCCAACAGTTCCTCTACGTATCTAACACTATATCCTGGTAGATAAATACATACATATAAATCACTCATCCCTTCAATTCTTTTAGAATATAAAAAACATCCGAAAATTATATTGAGAAAGAGTTGTAAAACTGAATGCTTACTACATGAATAATATAATTGCACAAAATAGACACCCACATGCATATACAAAAGTATAAAAAATAATTCTAAATCATGTAATATGCAAACAATACGGTAAGTAAATGATACATAAAAATATAATCTTTTAACCTAGAATAGATTTTCAGCTGTTTATAATTTAAATAGCTATAATTATTAGAAACGATATTTCTTAGCTATCTCTATACAATATTTCTTTCATATACTCGCTACTTTGAAAGCCAAATTCTCACTTTGAGATAAAGAAAAATATGCATAATAAACTAAACATCTCTCCTTATCAATATACCCAAAAATATATATATATATATATTTCACCTTCATAAACGAAAACAAATCATATTTAAACAACAATATTTACCAGCTTATTCACAATTTGCGAATAAGCTCCTCCTTGACGATCTGGAAGTCCATAAATAGCATAATTATATAAGCAAAATATAATGCTAAATCTGTCTAACTATCTACGATATATACCATTAACAATAAATATAAGGAAAAATAAAAGTCACTCTTATTTTAAACTAAGAAAAAAAGTTCACTTGCAAAGTTCCTTTTCCAAGTTTTCTGAGCGATACGGAGATAAATTCCAAACAGAGTGCGTGTTAATAAGAAGATGAAGCACAAAAATAAATTCTTGCAGGACAAAACAGTTATGATTCAAACTTAAGTTAATAACTTCCAATGTTCTTAGCAAAATCTAATAGAGTTTACTTAGATAGCACGTAAGTAATAAATTTTTATAATGACAATAATATGAAAAGATAATTTCAGCTGGATTTGTACTATGATAATTATTGAACACATTCCGTAGTAATTTTTAACTTAGCAATATATTTTAACAGATTTCCTGGAGAGCATTTGTTTTTCCTATAATTTGTAAGTTAGCATATACATAATTAATTTTAATTATTGCAAATTAATTGTTCCTATAAAATTCGTGATTCCTTAAGCAATAATATTTTGTTTTTATAATACATACACCAAAGAGAAGGGAAATATTCAATACTAACGTCCTTCAATCCGATTTAAGCATACACATATTCTACAAAGAGTAGTAATTAATAAATCCTTTATAAGTCAGATATTTATTCTTAAACAAAACATACTTTATTTTTATAAGCATAGATAAAATACAAATTGTCATTCTGTAATAATTTAAAGTATAGCATAATAAAATACAGGCATATTGTTATTTTAATTTAACTTTTATAGAAGTAGAATATAAGTTTATCTGAGAACTGAATATAAATCCTGTTAAATTGTTCTGCATAGGTTTCCAGAAAGTATTATAAAAGTCACATAATTTAGTTAGCAGATTAGAGGGTTCATGCACTTTAAATTTCTTCTTAATAATAATAATAATAAACACCAGTAAATAGAATAGCATAAATTTAATAGTATAAACAGACATTTTTAGAACGAAAATAAATATGATAGTTTCAATTTAAACGTTTAAACTGAACAGAGAAATGAAAGTGATATACCTTCTTTATACTTTAGCCAGACATTCTAGTTGGAGACCTTCTGAGAACTATAATTTTCCTTTGACTTTTTAAAATTTCCTATGGAGCTTTAAAATTGACTTCACTTCTGGAAGAGATATACACTTGTTACAGGCAGAATGAACTAAGGCACTGGTTACACTAATAATAATGAACGATTTTTACTAATGACTATTAATTAAAAAGACATCACTTCCTTTCATCAAAAGGTCATTTTTTTCTCCAAAAGGTCAACCCCACCCTTTGCAGACAGGAATTAATTAAATATTCAAGAAATCTTTTCTAAAAAAAATCATCTTGACCTTCACAATTAAATCAAGTAAAACAAAAAAGAAATAACTTTTTACAAACTTAAAACAAACGAATATTAATTAGCCATTAAATAAAATGGTTGATAATATTATTTAAATTATCAAATAATTTATTAATCCAAATATCCATTAATTACTTAAGAAAATATAATTTCGCAAAACTATTAAAAATAATTGTTCTAATGTAAATGTTTTATTGTAAATGTAATATTGTTTACTGTAATTAAAATATGGAAATGAAATGAAACATAACACAGACATACCTTCATACAGGTATACTGCTACATAAATGTTAAACTATACTAACTAAATATAATTGATATGGCTATGGGTTAAACATATTTCACTGATTATAATGTTGGTAAATAAATGAATAATAAATCAGAAAACCACTCAAACCAAAACCAACACTAACTTATAAATAAATAAAACAACTTTGCATCAATCTAACTATTATAACAACACTTTCTGTAATAAACACTTTATCAAATATAATAATAACAATAAATGCTTGAAAAATTGCTAACTAAAATGCACATTTGGCCCACATATAAGTTTTTGAACCATTAATAGAAAAAAATTAAAATTTTAAAGCTATTTCATTTTTTTTAGTACAATGCAGTTATTCACTACTGATGCAACACAATTTAATTACTTGTACCCATTCAGATAGCTGCAGAAAGAAGTTTTGCTATTAACTGAAAAAAGACCCTTTGATTCTTCTTGGAGGCCTTGAAGGAACCGAGCAGGACAAATTCCTAATGTCCATTCCATACGTTCTTGTCATTGCAGCTATTATTACTATGTGATTATTCATATAGTATATGAACATGGATGGGCTGCTCACCAACATGCATTAGCCAGAGTGGTGAGTTTATTGACTTTTTACCTCTGAGTTTAAGATCAAGAAACACCATGGTCTTTCTTCTCAGTGCCTGATAAGGCAGAATGAATGTTTGTGTAAATGATAAATATTTTCCCAATACATATATACAATTATGACTGACAAAAATAAAGCATGACTCTTATACCCAGGAGGCTGTAAAGTCACCAACCAAGGCAGTGATTGGTGGACAAGAATCCCCATGATTGTGGACCCAGGCTGCCATTTGATGACAACTTTTTATTTAGGTACTTAAAACTGCAGAGCACATTCAAGTGAAGGAATATTGCAAGAACTAGAAGAAGAACACTCTTATATTAAATGGGACATTATTGGACTTTGTGAAGTTAGAAGAAAAGGTGAAAAGACAATTGATTTAAATAGTGGACATATACTCTATTATAAAGACACAAATGTTGAAAATACAAGTGGAGTAGGATTCATTATAAATAAAAAGTGGAAGAACAATATTGTGGAGATTGATGGTGTATCGGACAGAGTGGCAAGATTAGTTATACAACTTAATAGCAGATACCAAATGCAGATAATTCAGGTTTATGCCCCAACAAGTTTTCATAGTGATGAAGTAATAGATGATTTTTATATGGATGTACAAAAGGCTTTTGATCAGAGTAAACACCATTTTAAAATTGTTATGGGAGACTTTAATGCAAGAATTGGTAAAAAAATGAAAGACAAAAGTGCTGTGGGTAATTTTGGTTATGGTAGTAGAAATGAGAGAGGACATAGACTTGTGGAGTTTGCAGAAAAAGAAAAACTTTATATAATGAATTCTTTTTTTGAAAAAAATGTTAAAAGGAAATGGACATAGAAGCATCCAAATGAAGGTACAGCAGAATTGGATTATATTTTGACTGACAGGAAATACATATTTCATGATTGTAATGTTCTTAATAAATTTAACACAGGAAGTGATCATCGATTAGTAAAACTGGAGAGACAAAAATTATTAAGAAAAACAATTTTTACAGTTGATATTCCTAATCTTCAGAAACATTCTAATGAATTTAAATTAGAACTTACAAATCGGTTTCAAGTATTAGTAGATTTTGAACAGGATTCAGATTTGAATGAAATTAATATGAAAATAACTGATACACTTTTGAAAACTGCAACAAAGATAGCTGGTAGAAAAAAACAGCAATTGATCAATAAAATTTGTATTGAGACAAGAGAATTTATGAAGAAAAGAAGGAATATGAAGCTATACAAAAATGATGCATTAAAAAAAATTGAATATCTCGAATTTTGTAAAATGGTGCGGAAAAGAGTTGAAAATGACATAAGAAAGTATAACTGTGAACTAGCAAGGAAAGCTGTAGAAGAAAATAAAATTCTTAAGAATGTAAAACAACATTATGATATTGGTAGGAAATTTATATCTGCAATAAGAAATAAAGATGGAATTATTACTAAAAAGAGAGATGACATCATGAAATTGGTAGAAGATTTTTATCAAGAATTATATAGTAATAAAGAACAAGTACCTCCTATATCTATTACACCTTCCAAATTGCCCAGAATTTTAAATGAAGAAGTGAGGCATGCAATTAAATGTATGAAGAAAGGAAAGGCTCCAGGTAATGATGGAATTATAATTGGTATATTAAAAGAAGCAGGTGAAGAAATATAATTTTTTTTAGCAAAGTTATATACCAAATGTCTAAATGATAAAAATGTACCGGATGATTGGAAGAATGCAGTAATAATATTAATATTTAAAAAAGGTGATAAAGAGGATATTATAAATTACAGACCTATCAGCCTTTTATCAGTTTTATATAAAATTTTTACCAAGATAATTACTACTCGTCTACAGAGAACATTGGATTTCCACCAACCAAGAGAACAAGCTGGATTTAAAAGTGGTTTTAGTACAGTAGATCATATCCAGGTATTGAGAGAAGTTATAGAAAGGACAAATGAATATGAGTTGTCATTATGTTTTGGATTTGTAGATTATGAAAAGGCATTTGATTCTATAAACATTTCTTCAGTGATTAAAGCATTAGATCATCAAGGTATAGATCCAGGATATTGGCATATTTTAAAGAATATTTATAAATATGCAACAGCAACAATTATATTACATAATGACACTGGGAAAGTCAACATTGAGAAAGGTGTAAGACAAGGTGACTCCATATCTCCAAAACTTTTTACAGCAGTGCTGCAAGAAGTATTTTGTGGATTAAAATATGAAACTAAAGGAGTGAAAATAAATGGTGATTCTTTAAGTAATTTAGATTTCACAGATGATGTAGTTGTTTTTGCAAATAATGCTTCAGATCTGCAGGAAATGTTGCAGGAATTATCAGATGAAAGTAGGAAAGTAGGACTAAAGATAAATGTTAAAAAGACTAAAGTAATGTTTAAGTGATTTGCTCAAAATATGAAAATAAAGATTGATTATGATTAATTAGAAGAAGTTAACAGTTACAAATACCTTGGTCAGATTATTAATACAGATGAAAACATAATGGAGGAAATTAATCATAGAATTCAACTTGGTTGGAGTGCTTTTGGTAGAAATAACTTGATACTAAAAGGAAATATGCCTATGTGTTTGAAAAGGAAGGTTTTTAACAAATGTGTTTCACCAGTTCTTACTTATGGATCTGAGACTTGGACACTTAATAGAAAAGCAATTCAGAGACTTCAGATCACTCAAAGAAGTATGGAGATATGTATGTTGGAGTAACAAGAAGAGATCGTAAATGCAATGTATGGGTAAGAGAACAAACAGGTGTTACTGACCTCATTGAAAAAAATAAAAGATTGAAGTGGAATTGGGCTGGACATATTGTTAAAAGAGATGATAATAGATGGACAATTGAAATTTTAAACTGGATTTGAAGAGTTTGTAAAAGACCCAGAATGAGACCACATGTGAGATGGATGGATGGAATACAAAAGTGTGCAGAGGTGATGTGGAGAAGAGAAGCTAAAGATCGGAGAAGATGGATTAAACTTCGAGAGACCTTCATTCTGCAGTGGATTGATAATGGTTGATAATGATGATGATGATGATGACCCATTCAGATGGTCACAATATATATATAATATAAGTTTAGATAACATGTGCTTGGAGGTAAATATCATCATCATTAAAGATGAAACTATGATTCTTTTTCAGACAACATCAATTGCCTTCACTAATACAGGAACAATTTTATTTGTTATTTGTTTATACATACTAACACTGTTTATTATTTTATTTAATTTGAAGCATTAAAAACTCTTAATATAAATGACAATTTACTATCATTACTAAAACAAACAGCAGGAGAGAGTGTGCATGTTAAAATCATGATTTTCATAGCTCAAAATAAAATTAATGTACATATATTTTCTTTTTGGAATAATAACATCAGTGACTCTAAATTAGCAAGCAATCAGTATATATACATTATAAATATAATTTATCCAAACTTCAAACACTTTTAGCAAACTTTATTTGTACATACACCTACGTTTCGACTGACCTGCAGTCTTCTTCAGAGCTATGATATAATGAATAAAATAAAAAAACAACTATATAATAACACCATAAAAATTTTTTTAAACAATAAAAAAACATAAAATATATATATTAAAAACCCGAAATAAATAATCAAACCCAAATAAAACAATTAATATAAAATAAAATGTACTACATAAATGAAAAATAAATATAAATTATACATGTGTATTCTTAACTTTATACATATATACATTCAAGGACAACTATTAATCTAAATATTATCTATTTTATTATTATTAACAATCTACTAATTATCTGTATTCTTCATAAACTTAAACTTTATGATTAGTAACTAAAATTCTTTGAATTTTAAATCATATTTATTATTTTCTTACTCATTCTTCTTTTAAAATTAATATTTTATATTTATTATTGCTGAATATTTAAAACCTATAAACTTTATAATCTTTACACTTACTAAGGCTATTCTGATCTTCAAAATAAAATAAGAAAAATCGTTTTTTTCAAAAAATTATCTTATACCCTATCTCCCTCTATTACATATTATTTAAACTAAATATATATCCCCTACAACTCTTTATATATATATATTTACACTTTAACTTTTATTATATAATACTCATAAATTTATATTATACTTCTTTATATGTTTTTATATATATAAACCCTACAACTTTATTTACATATATATTTTTTTATTTTATATATTTTAATTTTTATTATTATTATATAATTCTTATAAAAAAATTTATACTGTTTTATATGTAAATATTATGCTAAGTTTATTAATTAATTTATTTATTATTATTTAATATCTGTAAATATATCCAAATTTATATTCGTATTTAACCTAACCATTTTTATCATCCCCAACTTATTTATTAACAATTATCTCTTTACATATTTATCTCTATATATCTTATTTAATAACTAAACCAATCTCATCCTAATCCCAGAATCTCTATTAAATTCTGGTTTTATCTTTCTTATTAATATAGCTTCTTTTATTTTCCTTTCTTTAATACTTTTTGTATATAACTTCATTTTTATTGAACTTTGTGTAAATTTGTGTCCTGTTTCTTTTGTATGTATATATATTGGGGATTTATTATCTGCCATATGTTGTTTTAGTCTTGTTTTTATAGAATTTTTTGTTTCTCCCACATATTTGTTATCAATCCCACTATCTAGGCATTGTTTGCATTTTATCACATATACTCCATTAATTATTTCTTTATTATCTTTATTATATCCTATGTATTTGTTATCTATCAAATTTAATAGGTTTTCTCTTTTTTTATTAACTATTTTTGTATTAATTATTCTTTTGTATCTTTTATTAATCTTTTTTATAATTTTGTTAAATTTATTCACTATGATATTATTATTTGTTTTTATTCCTATATATCTATCTTCACCTTTCTTTTTTCCTTCACTTTTTTCATTTTTATTTATCTTATATTCTATTTTTCCAATACTTCTTTTAATTATATATACAGGGAAACCATTCATTTTTAATTCATTGATTATTAAATCTTTTTGTATATTATAATCTTCTTTCCTTGAACAATACATTGCAGCTCTATATATTCTTGAATATATACAACTAATTTTATATTTCCTATCAATGTTGGAAAACCAATTTGTTATTTTGTTGCCAATATTATTCTTTTTATAAACACTTGTCTCAATACACCATTTTTTATCTATCAATTTCTTTTGAAACATTATATCCAGATATGCAATTTTATTATTCTCTTCCTTCTCAACTGTAAATTTTATATTCTCTTCTATTTTATTAATATCATTAATAAACCAGCTTATTTGTCTTTGGCTTTTATTAAAAATCATTAAATAATCGTCTACATATCTGTTAAAAAACAAAGGAGCATTTTTATTTTCTGTTATATTTTTATCAAATTCATTCATATAAATATTACTTAAAATTGCACTAAGAGCTCCTCCCATTAACAATCCTTCTTTTTGCTTATAGAATTCTGTATTATATTCAAAAACTACATCCTTGCAACATAATTCCATTAAATCTACCAAAATATGAACAGGTATTTTTATTGTTTTATTTTTATCCTTAATATATTTCTCTATAGCTAAATTTATCGCTTTACCTACATTTAAATTAGTATACATAGAAATAATGTCCATCTTTAAAAACGCTAAGTTTCTGTATTCATATTTTTTAAATATGTCATTAACCTCATGTATTAAAATTTTATTATTTTTAATATTGGAATTTTCTTACTCATTAGCATATTTTTAAAAATTTCACTGGATAACCATTTTGAAACCTTGTCTAAATAAGATCCTTTACAATCAATAATTGGCCTTAGTGGGATATTTTCCTTGTTAATTTTTGGAGCCCCATATATTCTTGCTGTTTTACATTCTTTACTTCCTATTTTCTCAAATGTTAATCTGTCTATTAATCCCTCCTTATAAATATGTTTAATTAATGTATATATCTTTCTATTTTTTAAGTCACTGTCATTCTTCCTAACTTTTTCAAATACCTTATCACTCAGCATAACCTTCATTTTTTCTAAATAATCTTTTTTATCTAATATCACCAATTTATTTCCTTTATCTGACTTTAAGAAAACTACTTCTTTTTCATACTTAGACTTAATCTTTTTGACTTCTTCCTTCCCTATTAATTCTTTGTTTTTCTTGAAGATCAGAATAGCCTTAGTAAGTGTAAAGATTATAAAGTTTATAGGTTTTAAATATTCAGCAATAATAAATATAAACTATTAATTTTAAAAGAAGAATGAGTAAGAAAATAATAAATATGATTTAAAATTAAAAGAATTTTAGTTACTAATCATAAAGTTTAAGTTTATGAAGAATACAGATAATTAGTAGATTGTTAATAATAATAAAATAGATAATATTTAGATTAATAGTTGTCCTTGAATGTATATATGTATAAAGTTAAGAATACACATGTGTAATTTATATTTATTTTTCATTTATGTAGTACATTTTATTTTATATTAATTGTTTTATTTGGGTTTGATTATTTATTTCGGGTTTTTAATATATATATTTTATGTTTTTTTATTGTTTAAAAAAATTTTTATGGTGTTATTATATAGTTGTTTTTTTATTTTATTCATTATATCATAGCTCTGAAGAAGACTGCAGGTCAGTCGAAACGTAGGTGTATGTACAAATAAAGTTTGCTAAAAGTGTTTGAAGTTTGGATAAATTATATTTATATGATATTACGGCAAACATAAAGAAAAGTGTGATTTTGGTAATATATATACATTAATAAAATTTAATATTTTTTGTCAAACGATTATTATTTGACAGGGAGAAAGGGATTTGGAATAATAATAATGATATAATAAATAAAAGAATAATCATGAATGCCCAAAATAAATACTTATTTTTTATAAATAAAATTATTAAACATATTATTTTAAATCAAATTTAATTGTCAGTGTCTTATTTAGTTTGATTATCCATTCATCATAATTATACTAATATAAAAATAAAATAATCATACCTTGAATTCAATACCATACCTTTTCTTCCTTAGCTCTAATCCTGGTACATAATGGAAATAAAGATGGGAAACAATAAATTAAACAGCATGGAAGTACTTTGAGACTCTCATATATGATTATCACATTCTACCATGTTTGAGATGAATTTTGGCTATGAATTAATTTTTTTAGAAATTATAAGCTTTCCCCCTTTCTCAACTATCTTCATGGCCTACTAAGTATTCTCTCATGCAAGGACAGATCCCATTGTATTATATTAGGTGCCCAATGTAGGACAAAAAATCTTAATTTTGATATTGTAATTACAATGTCAACATATGTATTATTATGTCTGATTCAACCACACCACAAGTCAAAAAACCTTATAAATATATTACAGTTCTTACCAACTTTATAGGCAATATAATTTGTCTTCTTATACAGAAATATTTTTATAATGATATTGTGAATTGACATTAAATAATCAAAGATTACTAATGAGCACAATGTAAACAAAATGAAATAGTATGTAATCAGTCACTTAAACTATCTAAACCCTAAGATTTATAAGAAGTAAATATAGAAAGTTGAATTAAAAAAACACTTTAAAAAAGAGATATAATAATCTCATTTTGCATAAAAAAGAAATATAGAGAAAGAAAATCTTTCCATAATGTCTCTTAATATACATCAGTATTTATAAAGATCATTATCTAAAAATAAAAAAATTTAGAAATAAATAAACAAAACAGAAAACTACAAACTTAAGTATTATATTAATTCTTTAAATATAAGAGTGATAAAATTTTAAATATTGAACTCTTTGTTAATGAACTTTTAAAGATTAGTTATGATAAAAACCAAATTTTGCATACAGTAAATTTATTTAATAATAAGAAGAGTGTATGCAGTGTTACTTTAGATAATAAAAAATGGATATCTATGCCATTTATAAATAACATCCAATCTAAACTAATTAAGAATATATTTAAAGAAAAGTATAATATTTCATTTTGTGTTCCTCCGAATGTTAATCGATTGATTAATAATTCTAAGAGTATAATTCCTAAATTGCAAAGAAGTAATATAATTTATCAAATTTCCTGTGGATGTCAGAAATTATATATCGGTGAATTGATATGTTCTGTGGATAAAAGATTGAAGGAGCATCAATTATTATATAATCGTATTAAAAATAATGCAAATAGTCAATTTAACACAGCTTCAGTATTCTTGGACCATGAAAAGACTTGTATTTTATAGGTTAACATTTAATAGTAGTGAAATAAAAATATTAATAGAAGAAAGAAATCATAAAAAGAGGAAAATTAAAGAATCAATTTTGATTGATAAATATAAGGATGATGTTATTATTAGACAAGGTGCAAATACACCCATACACAGCTTATGGAAATATATGCAACATTAAGTTCTAATTTTTAAAATTGAATTAAAGCTGATGAGGATTACCATGTAATTGAAAGTGCTACAGAAGAATTTAAACTATAATATTGTATTTACCGTTAAAATTATATATATATATATATAATTAGCAGTTAAAGATTAAAAAATAAATAAATTTAATAAATAGACTTAGAAAAAAAGTTTTGTTTGTAATTTAAATAAAGTTAGAGAACAGTCTGAAGATAAGCAAGCTAGTGTAATGGCCAAAATAGATTGGAAAATAAAATCTTTTAGGGATGATATTTGGGTAAGCCCATTAGAGCATTTGGAGGGCCTTCAAGAGCTGTTTTGATTTCATAATTGACAGGCAACTGAACAAGGGTCAATTGCACATGAGTTTTCAAATGTGACTGGGGATTGGTGGCATAATTTAAAAACTAATCCACAGAATTTTGGGGACTACAGATGGCAATTAGTGCACATGTTTTGGAGTGAAGAAAAGCTGTACCCTATCTTCATCAATATATCATAAGAACCATATTCTAGGGGTATTGAAGGAGTTTACTTCCAGGTTTTTCTGCAGACAAGCATCAAGGCTGAAGTCAATAATGCCTTTTTTTATCTGAGAGGCTGATATTGTTGAATAGTATTGAGCAATATGCCAAGTTATATACAGCAGATCATGTTGTGTAGTAGAAACATTCACTTTAAAGAAATGGTCATATTGTTAAATGAAATAGAAGTGTTACATGAAAATAAAGAGACCAGCCTTATTCGTATACACTGTCAATAAAGAGAATGCAGGTGATGATGGTCAATGGTAAGAAGGCAAATATTGCAACTAAACAGGTATGGTTACAGTTGCATCTGGATAAGGTAGAGTTAGACAATGTCTTTTTGATAATACCTGGTCTTATACAAGATGTTATAAGTGGGACTGATTTGTATATATAGGCATAGATGTCTGTTGGATTATGATAAATGTTCATTTATTTGCCAACAAATTTTGATGCCATTTGAAGGACTGAAGAATTATAAGCCACTTCAGTGTGTTCAGCAAGTGAGGGTTACTGTGCAAATGCAAAATAAAGTGTCACAATCTATTTTAAAAAGAATGGATGACCAACACCACATGAATTATAAAAGCTTGGAATTTCTTAATAGCCATTACTTCATGAAATGATCAACTGATACAGTTTAGTCTTTTACTACAGAAATTCAAGTATTAAGTTCCATATTGTAATTGCAGGAAAATATTGTGGTGGCTATTTTCAGACACCATTCCATAGATCTGACCCCCTATTATCTTCAGCCCAATATCCTCAGTAATGTAGCATTCACATTGACCATAGATAATTCTGTAAGGCAACAATTACCAAGGCTACAAAAAATACAGAAGAACATCCCAAAGTATGCACAAATTATGACATTTAAAAATGGGATAGAAAGTTCTGATCCCAATGACACAACAACATTGGGAAAAATATGAAGCCTATAAAAATATGATGTATTGCAATACAGAATTGCTACAGAGGAAGACTCATGGAGAATTCTTATATGTCAGGGACTCAGGAACAACTTTTAGACTACATACATTAGCTTTATGGAAACTTTTACCCACATAAAGTAGAGTATGTGTTCAGTGAAGAATTTTACTGGCAAGTTTATATTTCAAATATTGTGACAGTTTTGGAAAAATGTCATGTGTGTTCACAAACTAAAGATATAAATAAAAGATTTACGGGGATCATACAGACTATTATAGCACACAACTCTAATGAATTGTTAGCCATCATTTTAGGGGCTTTTACCTGCTTATAAGCATTACCAATATTTAGTCATAATCCAAGTACGTGACTGCATATCTGTTAAGAAAATTGGATACTTGAAGTACTATCCGGATATTGCAGGAGCATCAGTTTCCTAACATGGGTAAACCCCAGATGATATTTATAGACCATGGGTCATGCTTTAAATCTCATCACTGAAAAAAGTTGATTCAGAGACAGGGCATTCAACAAATATTAACTTCTATTCATAATCCCCAATATGATCTCTGTGAGAGAGTTATGAGGGCGTTAAACCATTCATTTTGGCTTTATGTCAGAAAAATCACTGTGGATAGGTGAATCATACAGAAAACCTTGCTAATTACATAAATTAGTCACAGAAGAATCTACAGAGTTTGCCCCGTCAGATTAAATTTTGGATAAAATTATTCAATTCTTCTAAATGTTCCCTTGCCTGTAGATCAGGAGAAAATTGATAAAGAAATGAATAAAGAAAAGGTTTGAATAAAGTTAAAACACATGGCCAAATTATGTGTAAAGAGGGAAAATCGATGACCATGTAGGTTCAAGGTAGAAGACATGGTTTTTGTACAAAAACTTCACATCAACAATCCAATCCAGCAACAACATAAGTTCTTTCCACTATATGAGGGGCATTACATTATACAAAGGAAAAGTGATCCGAATGCATTTGTATTGGAAGATGAGTGTGGGGTTTATGGATATTATAATGCACAGTGCCTTAGGCCAGCCACTTAAACGTTAGGAGGTAGACTTAAGGAATTGAACTCAGGGCAAATGTTCAGCCAGTTGCAGGGTGTGTAAAAGTTTTAAATGTTTGTGTGGAAGTTGAAAAAAAAATACTTTTATTTCTTTTTTGTGGTATGATGGTGCAATTGATCTGGATACTTTATCTGATTCAAAAGTTTTATCATATAAATTAAAACGAAGTTTTATATGTGCAATAACACATATACTTATTTACATTAAAGTTTTATATTTTTAATTCTCAATTGATTTTAGTTTAATATTTTTTTTATGATGCTTGTTTTTTAAGTAATTAAAAGCAAGCAAATTTGAATACTATTTTTCTAAAAATATTTTATTTAAAAAAAGTTGATTTATTTTTAAAGCTGACATTTAGTTTGACATGTTTTCATTTTGTTTGTTTTTTAAATAATTTTGTGAGAAAAAATTCTGTCAGATATTGTTTTTCTAATTAAGATTGCATGGGAGTTAGAGAGTTATCCTAGTTGAAACTAGCAATAAAAGATTACACAGGAGATGTTAAGGGACATAAATAACTCTTGGGTTACTTTTCATTCATTCTTTCAGATTATGCAGCAACTATTCTAGTCACTCAGCTAATACATTCTGATTGTTTAACTTATTCAGCTTCTTGTTATTGAGGATTCATCCAGCTTTTTTTATTATTATTGAACTGATGCATCATTGAAGTGATTCTAATTTTATTTGATATTTGTTCAATAGGAACCCCCAAGTTGCATTTCTGTTGATTGACAACAATTTCACTATTTTCCATGAGTGTCTGGCAAGTGATATTTTATATTCTTAATGTTTTAACTGCTATATTACTAACTCCTGCTAAATACTCAGTTCGATCTTAGTAGTTTTTTTAATCACCTGCTCTTTTTGTTTTTGTCATTAAACTTATTCAAATGTGGTTTGAGTTTTCTGCAGATTATTGACCTACTTGCTGGCAGTTTATCAAGTATATTGTTCTGTTTTTCTTGGCAATGATTTTATTTTGTATAGTTTAGACTACGTAGTCTGTTTTGCTGGCAGTTTTTCGAATATATTGTTCTGTTTTTTCTTGGTAGAGATTTTCTTTTCTATAGTTTAGATTATGTAGTCCATAATCTTCTCATTTATTGTGTGAGACTAACCTTGGCTTGTTTAAACATACTTTAACATGAGCATTTTGTAGATTTATGACATTCTTAGTTTCAACGTTTCTTTTCCAGGTCAAGAAAAGCTTCTCTGCACTGTTCTGTTGGTTTTCCATACACATCCATCTTTCTAAATCTTCATTGAGAAAAAAAAATTGATTTAGGTGAACCACTAGCAGAAAGATATAGACAATTCTTATGTTATAGGTGAGAAATGAACCTGTCTGCATGGATATTTACATATTAATGCTCTCAAACACTCACTGAAGGTCAAGCTTCTATATTTTTTGTCATATGTTTAATAAATTTAAAAGTTCTCATAATTATTTTGGGCTGTCATTTGTCTCAGTGTTTTCTCGATTGTCTGAACAACATTCATAAGCTGATGCTCTTCCTGGATTTACTCCAGCACATTCATGTTGTATATCCTGTTCACCCTTAAACTAAAGGTCTAGTTCCAATTTTCAGACTAGTGACACTCTTGTAGTCAGTATATATGAAAAAAATCATTTGCATTTTTGTTTATCATATATATATATATATATAATGCCAGGTACGTTTGATGTGGCCAAGCACAAGATAATGATAAACAAACTAATGGCTGAAAAAACAAAAAAAACCATTAAATAGGGTGGGTATATGATTTATATAATCAAACTTATTATAAATTAAGAGAGAGGACTGTGGCTATAACATAAACTCACACACATATATGATTAAAGCCAAAATTTAAAGGCTTAGAAATATGTATTTGTAATTTTGAATTTTTAAAAAAAAAAAAAAAAAAAGAAACGCCAAAATGTAATTATAATTTTAAAAAAAAAAAAGTTTGTTAAAGAAACGGCGTTATTGTGATTCTGTATTTTTTTTTTTTTTTTTGAGTATTTACAACCAATGTAAAAAGGAATATTTGAAATATTACTATTTAAAATATAAGGTAAAAATAATTTCAAGATCGAAATTTTAATGGTTGTTTTGATCTTCAGTTGCATTTGAGCAAGACGGGGGGGGGGATCATTGTCTTAAATTTAAGAAAAGCCTAAAGGTATTCTAATTTCCTGTCCATTCTAAAATAATTTCAACTGGATAAAAAGACCTTGATTAAACTTGTGATAATGCGGGGAGAGAGAAATGTCCAATTTAAGTGAAATATTTTTTTAAAACTTCAATTGTGATAATGTAATTACTAAAAAAAAAAATGAAAAAGTTATTATCATTACTTAAAATTTTCATTAGTGATATTGTGATCTGAATATATATATATATATATATAAACTAATTGGATATCAAATTATTAACACACTTAGGCGATTGCATTGGAATGCTTCATGAATTATCTAAACCAATTAGAAAAACAAAAAAAGGTTTAATTAATTGATTTTTCTTTCTTGGAGGGGATACCTGAATTGAGGGTATATTGAAGATAGTTCTGTTCTGAAGTTGTGAGAAGGCAGTTCATTTTTGTTTTTCAAAGGCAAATCTTATTAGGAGCCTAAGTATAATTTTATTGTTAAGCTAATGCTGTTAATGGAACCACGCAGAGTCTTGCAATCTTTTGAGAAAGCATTCCGATTCACCCTAATCTGTGAGATTTACTCTAATTAAAAATTCATTCAGTCATTCTGAACCAACGAACACTAATTCATGCAGTTATTAAAATGACCATACAAGCAGTTAACCAGTGAGTAGTCGACAATTTAAACATTGGAAAATTAAGTGGTGTAGAGTCATCATCATCATCATTATCAACCATTATCAATCCACTGCAGGATGAAGGTCTCTTCAAGTTTAATCCATCTTCTCTGATCTTTAGCTTCTCTTCTCCACAACACCCCTGCACATTTTCTTATTTCATTCATCCATCTCACATGTGGTCTCTTTCTGGGTCTTTTACAATCTTTTGGAATCCAGTTTAAAATTTCAATTGTCCATCTATTATCATTTTTTCTAGCAATATGTCCAGCCCAACTCCATTTCAATCTTTTAATTTTTTCAATAAGGTCAGTAACACCTGTTTGTTGTCTTACCCATACATTGTGTTTTTGATCCCTTCTTGTTACTCCCAACATGCATCTCTCCATACTTCTTTGAGTGGTCTGAACTCTCTTTATTGCTCTTCTATTAAGTGTACAAGTCTCAGATCCATAAGTAAGAATTGGCAAAACACATTTATTAAAAACCTTCCTTTTCAAACACATATGCAAGTTATTTCTACCAAAAGCACTCCAACCAAGTTTAATTCTATGATTAATTTTCTCCATTATGTTTCCATCTGTATTAATAATCTGACCAAGGTATTTGTAACTGTTAACTTCTTCTAATTCTTCATAATAAATCTTTATTTTCATATTTTGAGCAAATCGATTAAACATTACTTTAGTCTTTTTAACATTTATCTTTAGTCCTACATTTCTACTTTCATCTGCTAACTCCTGCAACATGTCCTGCAGCTCTGAAGCATTATTTGCAAAAAAACAACTACATCATCTGCAAAATCTAAATGACTTAAATACTCTCCATTTACTTTCACTCCTTTAGTTTCCCATTTTAATCCACAAAATACTTCTTGCAGCACTGCTGTAAAATGTTTTGGAGACATAGAGTCACCTTGTCTTACACCTTTCTCAATGTTGATTTTTTCAGTATCATTATGTAATCTAATTGTTGCTGTTGCATTTTTATAAATATTCTTTAAAATATGACAATATTCTGGATCTATACCTTGATGATACAATGCTTTAATCACTGAAGAAATGTGTATAGAATCGAATGCCTTTTCATAATCTACAAATCCAAAACATAATGACAACTCATGTTCATTTGTCCTTTCTATGACTTCTCTCAATACCTGGATACGATCTATTGTACTAAAACCACTTTTAAATCCAGCTTGTTCTCTTGGTTGGTGGAAATCCAAAGTTCTCTGTAGACGAGTTGTAATTATCTTGGTAAAAATTTTATATAAAACTGACAAAAGACTGATAGGTCTGTAATTTCTAATATCTTCTTTATCACCTTTTTTAAATATTAATATTATTACTGCATTCTGCCAATCTTCCGGTACAACTTTATCATTTAGACAATTGGTATATAACTTTGCTAAAATTGTTTCTATTTCTTCACCTGCTTCTTAATATATCAATTATAATTCCATCATTTCCTGGAGCCTTTCCTTTCTTCATACATTTAATTGCATGCTTCACTTCTTCATTTAAAATTCTGGGCAATTTGGAAGATGTAATAGATATAGGAGGTACTTGTTCTTTATTACTATATAATTCTTGATAAAAATCTTCTACCAATTTCATGATGTCATCTCTCTTTTTAGTAATAATTCCATCTTTTTTTCTTATTGCAGATATAAATTTCCTACCAATACCAAAATGTTGTTTAACATTCTTGAGACTTTTATTTTCTTCTACAGCTTTCCTTGCTATTTCACAGTTATACTTTCTTATATCATTTTCAACTTTTTTCCGTACCATTTTACAAAATCGAGATATTCAATTCTTTTTAATACATCATTTTTGTATATCTTCATATTCCTTCTTTTCTTCATAAATTCTCTAGTCTCAGTAGAAATTTTATTAGTCAATTGCTGCTTTTTTCTACCAGCTATCTTTGTTGCAGTTTTTAAAAGTGTATCAGTTATTTTCATATGATTTCATTCAAATCTGAATCATGTTCAAAATCTCCTAACACTTGTAACCTATTTCTAAGTTCTAATTTAAATTCATTAGAATGTTTCTGAAGATTAGGAATATCAACTGTAAATATTGTTTTTCTTAATAATTTTTGTCTCTCTAGTTTTACATTAACACATAACTAACACCTTACTAATCGATGATCACTTCCTGTGTTAAATTTATTAAGAACATTACAATCTTGAAATATGTATTTCCTGTTAGTCAAAATATAATCCAATTCTGCTGTACCTTCATTTGGATGCTTCCATGTCCATTTCCTTTTAACATTTTTCTCAAAAAATGAATTCATAATATAAAGTTTTTCTTTTTCTGCAAACTCCACAAGTCTATGTCCTCTCTCATTTCTATTACCATAACCAAAATTACCTACAGCAATTTCATCTTTCATTTGTCTACCAATTCTAGCATTAAAGTCTCCCATAACAATTTTAAAATGTTGTTTACTCTGATCAAAAGCCTTTTGTACATCCATATAAAAATCTTCTATTACTTCATCACTATGAGAACTTGTTGGGGCATAAACCTGAATTATCTGCATTTGGTATCTGCTATTAAGTTGAATAACTAATCTTGCCACTCTGTCTGATACACCATCAATCTCCACAATATTCTTCTTCTACTTTTTATTTATAATGAATCCTACTCCACTTGTATTTCCAGTATGTGTGCCTTTATAATAGAGTATATGTCCACATTTTAAATCAATTATTTCTTCACCTTTTCTTCTAACTTCACAAAGTCCAATAATGTCCCATTTAATATAAGACAGTTCTTCTTCTAATTCTTGCAATCTTCCTTCACTTGAAAGTGATCTGCAGTTGTAAGTACCTAAATAAAAAGTCATCATCAAATGGCAGCCTGGGTCCGCAATCACGGGATTCTTAGCACCCTCCACCTTCGGCCACCAACCGCTGCCTTGGTTGGTGACTTTACAGCCTCTTGGGAATAAGGGCCATGCTTTATTTTTGTCTGTCATAATTGTATATATGTGTATTGGAAAAATATTTATCATTTACACAAACATTCATTCTGCCTTATCAGGCACTGAGAAGAAAGACCATGGTGTTTCTTGATCTTAAACTCAGAGGTAAAAAGCCAATAAACTCACCACGCTGGCTAATGAGTAACATCAGTTATCTAGCCAACTATTGAAAATCTAATTGATGGGTAGATGATTACTCCACCATATACTCAGTTGATGTTGATGGGAGTTTAATTGCAACACGCCATTGAAGCCTGTAATTAACCTAGGATTTATAAAACAAGAAAAGACTGTTTATAGTGTGTAATATCCATTGTCCAGCCTAAAGATGCCAATCCAGCACTTTCCTGTATATAGAATGATTATGTGGTAGAAGCCCACTTCAGCACGTTCTCCAGCTCTGCTCCTGCTGTCCCAAAAGAATGTAAATGTCAAGATTCAAACACCAAAGTGATGATTATAAATTATATGAACTTGTGCTGCAGTCAAGTCCAGCCCTTGTTGCAATAGATAAAGAGATATATATCCCACTCAAATCCCATAGAGGGTGAAGCTTATAGACTTTATCGAGTACACTATTTTTTTTTTGTATTTACTTTATTTAAATTTAATACACATTTCGTAAATATATGTCTTATGTACATACGTATACAAATACATCTTTTATGTAACTTGTTAATTTTTCTTTGTTTGCTTAATGCACGTGAGTGAGTTTATAATCCACAGATCATTATCTCTCACGTAATAGTTATTTAATACATTTGTTTTTGTTAAGAATACATTTTTATTTATTTAGTCTAATGATTGCTTTGTCAAATATTTCTTTATGATTATTTTATTAAAATGATTTATATAGTGTGTAAAATTCGTTTGTATATTTAATCAATCTGGGAATGTTAATTTTGTATTCATATTATAAATGGTATGGGATAATGGGCTAATAAAATATTTATATTATAATTCTAAAGTGACTACCGCCGTATATTTTTTATTCTCTTTGTCATTTACTTTCTCTAACCATATATTTAATTAATTATGTAAGTTTTCCGATCCCCATTCTTTTAACTGAGAATAGAGTACGCTGAGCTAGCAAATGGGACATCACCTTACCGGGTCTTAAATCTTTATTTATCACGAGGATACTTGTTTATTAATTTTGTTTGAATAATTATTTATATTCATATATGCCCAATAATAATTGAACTATGAGTATTGTGAATATCATCTTGATTATTCACTGTTACATAGTTAATAAAGACTACAAAGATGTATAGTCTAAAGTACTTCTAAAATAATATAATTTACGTGAATTTTACTGTGTGTGTATATATATATCGTATATGCACAATTAAACTGACCAGACAACCATTACCAGCAACAATCATCAAAAGTAGAATCTTAATTATATATTAATATTTTTTTTGTAAAATTGTCAGTTAAAATTATATCATTGACAATATTGACGTATATTTTTACCAAACCCTTAAAAGCAAACAAGCAAAAATCTCAAAAAACAAAAAAAAATATATTAATAATAACCTTTTTTGTTGTTTATTAATCCTGCATAAAATTTTATAAATGTCAAAATGATATCAACAATGATAACAAATATGTGAATTTGAAACTCATATATCAACATATCAAATATATGACAAAATATAGACCAACTTGGTTCTTTTTAAAGAAAATGAAGACAAATATATTACATTGTCATGAAAATGTACTTTCTAAATTCCTAAAATTTATTTATTCTTATTTAACTATCCTCAGTGTTAGTGCTCATGAGCCACTACAATCACAACTTGAGAAAGTTGATTAAAGAACCCACCACCAATTCCATAAAGCTTATATTTTTATCCAATTTATAAGCTAAAAAAATAACCATGTATGGCTAAAAATGAAAAAAAAATATTGTGGGAATGGAACTCCTCATCATGCTGCCAAGTGTTTCTAGTGTAATTATCATTTAAAATTAACTTTTAGATGACTATGCTAACAAAAGTTCTACAATGTGCTACAATAAAGCAAAGACAAGATTCCAGTATGAGAAAGATAGTTTATAAAAGAAGTCACCACTACAAAGATCCAAAAGGTAACTCAACACCATCAGATAAACTATAATTCATTTAATATAAAGGAACTTTCCTAAAAGCAATGATATGTGAACATTCTCAAATATAAACCATAATGTTTTGAATTGTCTAGACTCCATTGGATGAATATCTCATGTTATGTTTTGTAATTTTATATTATTCTTCTGCTTGATAAATTGATGTGTGTTTTTTTTTAAATAGAGAGTCAATCCATCCAATATTCAATTAGTCTATTGTGGAGGGGAATCATCAATTATTATTATAATGTTTTATTTAATAATAAAATATAGGGGCAGACACCCAAGCTTTGGTTAGTAAGTAGTTAATAAACACAAGTAAAGATAGAGCATGTCTCTATCATTATTAAATTTAGAAAACACATTGTGTTATAAAACAATCATGAATTGAATACATCAAAATTAATTTGTTAAATATTAAATGAAAGTGTTTGTTTTTCATTTCATTTTTCTATTTTCTAATTGATCACATAACACACATATACAATGGGCATGTCAATCACGAAATAATTATACCTCAGAATATAGTACATGTTCATTCTCCCTGAGTTTGAACTATTTGGTATAACACGGATCAAAAAGAGGTAGAAGGAATGGAAGTTATATAAGTATGAATTCCATCTCACTCAATTAGTAATCATCTTGTGATCACTTCATAAAATTTAGGTAAATCATAAGATAACTGACTTGCCTTATCAGGTTTAATGCTCTACCTTGAGAACAAATTGGTCACCATAGTGAAATACATCTCTCATAGAGAAAAAGTTCATCATGTCATATATCATGAAGCCAAACATTAGACATGAATCATATATATTAAGATTACAATTTTATTGTCCTCTTATGTATGCCCAATGATTGGATTATTTTGTTATTTTTTTGCATATTTTCAATCTATTACACATGCCCATCATGTTAGATATGACATCCATTGTGGGGCACAAACTCAAATGGTTGTCCATTCTTTTTTATATGACTGTCCCATTACATATAGTGACAAACATTAGGGGCTTTGAAATCATATGATTATTTTGTGATTTGCTAGTAGTTTTAATATGTGATGAATGAAAACTCAGTAATGACAAACAATAATAAACAGATAGCAATAAAATAGTCACTTAGTCATAAAAACAAAACAAAATGTACAATGAGATATAAAGTAGAACATTAAATAAATAAATAAATGAAATGATAGTCAAAAAAAGTTAAATTGTAACTCATGTTAAATGTATGATAGCAGGAAAGTCCTACAATATATATGAAACTACTTGATACATGTTGAATAAAAAATAGTTTGAAATAAAATTGCATAAAATTATTTTACAAAACAAATATAATACAAGATAATATATACACTAAATGATAACCATAAGTAAAATCAAAGCAGTGAATTATAAACTAGTAAAGAAGTTAAAAAAAATAAAAAGGAAAAATTTGAGATTGAACAGATACAAAATCCTATTAGATATATTCTTAGAAACTTTGTCTTTTTAAATATAATAGAATAGAATATTGAAATATCTTGGAAGATTGTCTCAGAAATAATCCAATCTCAAGAAACACCAATGATTGTAGAAACACATAGGAAGAGTGGAACAGATTCAAATGACCCCATTCTCAACCAGTTGATAATGATGATACACAATTTGTCAATGAATATGACAAAACAATGTAGGAAATAAAAAATGAGATGATTATAATCACTAAAGAAAAAAAGAAAAAAAAACATAATGATTTCAAAATAGAAATGAAAAAAAGATAATGATTGAAGAGACCATAAATATCAAACAACATTTATTGAACTCAGACAATGAATTCAAAACAGCATTGATCAATTGAATATTAAATGCAGAAAAAATGTCAAGACCATCAAAACAAAACAAACATGTGGAAACTCCAATCTCATGTTACAAATAAATTCAAAAGAATCTAAAGATAATCCTAGTATTAAAGATGAGTCCATAAAAACTAAAATAAAATTAAATATTAAATGTATTATGAAAGATCCTAAGGTAGAAAAAACAATAACAATCAACATGGATGAATTTCTGGAATGATACCATTGTGGTGACATCTACATTAAGAGTAAATATGAAATAGTTATTAGAAATAACTACCTTCATCTTCTTCATAGCTATCAGAATGGAATGTTTCCATATCATGTTAGTTTTATAGAAGAAAAATATCATAACTACAATGAAACTGAAACCCTAAATAGTTTAACCATGTTCAACTGTCTTAAATCTAATGTAAGATATTCCAAGGGAATATAATGAAAGAGGATATTGGAATAGAAAGCTTGGTTAATGGATGATATTTAAATTTAAAGTAAATATAATAAAAATGTGTAGTTCATCACTTTCTGTTAATAACAATGATAAAGGCAGTGCCAAAAATAGGAAAAGCAGCTGGAGACCATACTGATGGTAAAATTCTAATGTCTATCAAATTGGCGTAGTCATTGCCATCCATACAAAATGAAAATGCCAATTACAAATACATTTTGATAAAGCATTAGTAAAGACAATATCATTGTATCTCATATAAAGATGCCATTTAATTGCTTTCACATTGATTTAATAAGGGATTTATTTCACAAATATCCCATCAGACTTAAACGATAAAGTTGCAATATTAAATAGTATCAATAAAAAACTCTACTTCATAGATTATGTGATCACAGCAAAGATTGCTTAGAACATCAAGTTAGGTCATATGTTACTTTATATAAATAAGCATTTAGATATCTATATGTATTTCAACTAAATGTAGTGCATTCTAATATGTTAAGTGTATATCCATGTCCATCAGAAAAATGCATAAAAGATTAATGCAGGTGGGCAATAAATGAAAAAAAAAGATTACCAATTTGAAGTAGGTGACAAGGTGTTTATAAATACATCACATGATAGCAAACCACAAGAGTTCATATTCCATAAATTATGCAACTCTTATAATGTACTATTCACAATCATTGAATGCACAGTTCCAAACACATATTGGCTGGATTGCAGAAGTGAAATTCATGGCACATAAATGCCCCTATACTAAAACCTTACTGAGGAAAAACATATTAATGTCCACATTTATGTAGTCATATAATAGGTAAAATATTAGATTTTATCAGGTTAAAATAAAAACTAAAAGACAGTAAAAAAGATCTGTGTAAAAACTAGGATCAATTGATGAGAGTACTTTATGCCAAATGTTCACCTATAAATATCAAGTACCTCAGGACCGATTAAAAATTAAATGAATCCACCATTCAGACAGAAATAGATACTCATCTAATTATGTGGCATTAAAACAAATCTAATAAACCTCACATAGGAGCAGGATTAATGTTATTAAACACATACACATATGTTTTATATAGAGTAGATACTTATACATAATAATGATAAGATTTCTAAGTAACACCATTATACCCATATATGCACTAAACCACCAATGTAAGAAAGAGTAGGTGGATAGAAAATTTTAATCTGAAGTAACAACAAATCTAAAGACAATAGATATACCAACTACAAAAGATAAACCTAAATAAAAAATAATAAACTTGAGAATTAAAATAAATATATTTATTTTAATCTCTTAAGTGGCAGGAAAATGTAGGGGCACATTTAAATTAACCACACAACCATTACCACAAGCAATTGTCAAAAGCGCATTTTTAATTATATAGTATTAATTTTGTGTAAAATTGTCAGTTAAAAGTATATCCATGATAAAACTGACATATATCTATAATAAACCTTTAAATGCCTGCAAGCAAAAATCTGGAAAAAACAAAAGAAAACAATTATTAATGTTAAACTTTTTTGTCAATTAATCCAGTTTAAATTTCTATAAAGATCAAAATATCATCAACACTTGTATTTTTTTTAAATACAACAAAGGCAAATAGATTACTCCATCAAGAAAATTTAACTTTCTAACTTCCTGAAATTAATTTATTCATGATATTTAAATGTCTTCAACATTAGAGCTCATAAGCCACTACAATTGTAACTCAAGAAAGTTGATTAAAGAGCACATAACAAATTTCATAAAGCTTATATTTTAATAAAAGTTATAAGCAAAGAAATAACAAATCATGCATGGCTAGGAAGTGAGAAAACATTATGGGGATAAAACTGCTTGTCATACAACCAAGAGTTCCTGACATGATTATCATTTAGTATTAACATCCTGATGACCATGCTGACAAAAGATCTATAACATACTACAATAAAGAAAAAAAATGTCTCAGTATAGGAAATATAGTTTATAAAAGGAGTCATCACCATGAAGATCCAAAAGGTGACTGAACATTATCAGATAAACTACTATTCAGTTAATTCAAAGGAACATTTCTAAAGGCAACAATATATGGACATTCTCTAATATGAATTATAATATTTTGAACAGGCTAGATTACACTGGATTAATATCTCATGTTTATAAAATTTTTTATTCTTCTTCTTCTGCAAGATAAATTAATTTCTTTCTTTTGAAAACAGAGAGATATTTCATCCAATTATCAATTAGTCTGTAGGGGAGGGGTGTCATCAATTATAATTTTATTTTTTTATTTAATAATAAAATATAGGTGCAGACTCATGAGGTTGCTTGCTAATAGACCAAGTAATCTAATGAGTTGAAAGATGAGACTTTGCTCTTATATAATATTAAGTGCTCATATTTTGTCAATTATATATGTTTTTGTTCAATTAATTTAATTATTAATTATTTGTTATTCAAAATATATGACTAAACCCTCAAATGAAGGGGGCTCAGAATCTAAAGGCATCTCTCAACAAATCACAAAATATAGACAGACAGAGTGAAAATTAATGACCAAATGATTTCATGTAATTTTAGTTAGCAACAAGTTAATTGTTAAAATATAGTTTGTAAATTGACTTTGACGAAAATTTAAGATTGTTAAATTAGAATGAGCAATGACTAAACTTCATAAAATTCAAATGTATGGGTTTGTAAATAATTTATCAGCACAAATGATGTATTACCATGTCTAAATCAATCATAAATGGAAACCATCATGTAAATTATTTTGTTAAACATTGAATATTAAATTTAAATTAGTTGTTTTTCATTTTGTTTGTCTACTTTCTAATTAATCACAGAAAAAAAAAACAATGCACATGCCAGTCAGGATATAAACATACCTCATAATAGAGTACACATACAATCTCAATGAGATTGAAGTCTGTGGATCAAAAAGATGTGAAGTTATGGAAGTTATGCATGTGTAAATTCCATCTCTCTCAACCAATAATCATCCTGAGACAACTTAATAAAGCTTAGGGAAATCATCAGATAACTGACTTGCTTTATCAGTTTGACTGCCCTACTTGAATATCAAATGGGTGACTATAGTTAAATATAAATGTCATAGAGAAAAAAATTCATTCTGTTACATATGGCACAGACAATCATTGGGCATCAAATATAATAAGATTATGATTTTGTCATATCTTTACATGTAGTGTCCAATGCTTGGGGTATTTGATTTTCCTATTGCACATTTCCAATATATATATATATATGAGAAAGAGAATTGAGAAAAGTACTTGTTATTGCACTGAAACGTCAGCTATTTAGTGATTTTACCAAACGGAATATCCCGAAAATAATAATAATAATAATAATAATAATAATAATAATAATAATAATAATAATAATAATAATAATAATAATAATAATAATAATAATAATAATAATAATAATAATAATAATAATAATAATAATAATAATAATAATATGAAATCATCGTTGATCCGGAAAAATATTAAATTAATATATATATATATATGTTGTAAGAAATGGCTTACAACTGGCCTATACTCCATTCCCACTTTTTTTTTCAATATTTTAAGTCAGACCAAGTGGTAGGCAAATTAAATATCTTATGTACTTGCTTATGCAAATGTAATATATCCATATATAAACATACAGATAAACTAATGTATTTGAAATAAAATATCTTATATATTTACTTAGACAAAAGTAGCACATACATATAGACGGATATGTTTGAGAAATTAATTCTTTTTTTTAATCTATTGTGAGAAAGCAAATAAATTGGTTTTCTAAATGATATATATGTATATACCTATAAACATACATGCAAACTAATATGTTTGTCTATTGGTAGAAATTAATTGTTGTTGTATTTTTTTATTCATTAATATCATTAATTAAAACTACTAATTGACTGACTTATAAGGTAATTAAAGATTAAAATTATATGAGGTCACAATTTTTAAAAAATGATAGAGTTTGAGAATAATGAAAAATTAAATAAAAATAATAATGTTTATAATTCGATTTTTATTTAATTAAATTATAACAGTGCATGTTAGCTAGTAAAAAAAGGAATGCAGCTTTCTTCACTTGATTTGTTACTTTTATTAAACAGCAGAACTGGTCAGACATAAAAATGAAAAGACTTTTATTTTAAAAGTAATTTAAAGTTTTTTTTTAAACTTGGTTTGAAGAAAACTTGAAAGTCAAACTTTGAATTATAGTTAGCAAGAAACTACTGAAATAATTTATTCTACTAATTGGAATTAATTATTATATAAATGATGGGGAAAAAAAGAGAATTAAATTGACAGAAAGTAAATTTCTTGACTTGAAAATTGGGAATTGAACAGACAACAGAAAAAGTTAAGTTGTTATTTCTTTCAAGAAAGTAAAAAAAAAACTATTTGCCTTTTAAAAAATATTAAAGTTTTAATATTTATAGTTTCAAGAAGTTGAACTTTAATTTAAGATTGGCAGGAATGAAGACTTAAGTTATTCTGCAAGCTAAGTTTCATTATAATAGAAATTTTGTAAAGAAATGCTGAAACTATTAAAAATTAGATGTCTTTAAAAGCTATATATATATATATATATATATATATATAGCTTATATATATATATATATATATATATATATATATATAATTAAGACAAGTCATAAATAACAGTTTATAAAAGGAATCAGTACAATGTATTCAGGATAAAGAAAAACAGTGTTGTAAGACTTTCCAGCTACCTTCTATGTCATTAGGAAATTATGGAATTATGAAATTATAAAATTTCACCATCAAATGTCTGTCTCAAGAATTCTGGTGTACTACCATCTTTCCTGGATTCATGTGGTCAAGAAAGATGTTCCTATGCATTTGTTTCAATCAATGAGCATGAAATATATAAATAACAACAAAGTTGCCATGGATATTGACATTCTTTGGACTGAGTGCTTGCTTTACTCAAGATAAATTATATATCTTATTCACGTGATGATTATTTTTTTTTGCTTTTGTCATTTTTATTTTAAAGTTTATATATTGTAATTTTTTATTGTGTATTTAAAATTCGTTTTCCAAATTCAATCACCTACAATCTAAAAGTAGACCCAGTGGATGGATAATGTCATATTGCTTTAAATTAAAAAAAGAAATCCTCTTCAATTAATATGTATTATTGTTTTTTAATAAAAGTAAATTTTCAGATTCCTCTCAACATTGATCCATCAAGACGACCTCATTTCAAGTAAGGTTTTTCATATATTTAATATTAGAGTAAGACTTTAGGACAACAAGACTAAATAATCTATTAACATTTACTTGTAATTTTGTTTTATTTTTGGATGCATGATTAACCAACTGGGTAAATGTTTTTTAGCTGTCATTAATTTCTACCATGACTTATACCCATATATATATATATATATATATATATATGGGTATATGTATAGCCCCATATATATATATATATATATATATATATATATATATGAGTGGGGCTATACATATATATTTTTTAATGAAAAAAGTAATTATAAATGTATTTACCCTAGCCTAACAATATTTTAATAATTACATTAATGGGGTATTTTTATAATTAGTGAACTTGCATTGTGCTTTTCTTTATTTTGTTTTATGCACATATTTAATGAATTATATAATATTATTTTGTATATAATATACTTTATATTATTTTGTTTCTGTTGAATGAAGTCATCAAGATGATAAAAAAACCATTTTTGATAACCAAATATTATCTATTTCATTATTTTTTGTTTGTAAATATTTGTTTTATATGTTGTTAATAAATTAAGTTGTTTAAATCAATCTGATATCTGTTTGATCATCACCATCATCACTGTGCATTGATACCACTAGATGTTGATCATCATCATTAGCATGTTATAAATTTCCACTATTAAAGGTTTGATGATCACCACCATCATTGTATATTGCTCTTATAACTAATTAATCATCATCAGTATTATTCTATATCTATGCTTATATATAGGAATATTTGGTTTATAATTGAGTAGATCCATCCCTTTAGAGATCTGACTGCCAGAACTTCCTGAGTTCGAATTCAATGGAGTAATGGGGCCTAAAAAGGGAGGTGTAGTGAATATGTACTTGTCTAAGTTACATTGAATCTTTGTTAGTAAATTATAAGTTAGTATATTGAAAGTGGAAGTGACTTGGAACTAGGCATTTTATTGTGACGTCTTTAGCATTCTATTTGAAGGCATAGGTCTGACAGTAGTAAGATGTGTTCCCTTTGTTTGATGCCATTCTTGATTCAGTAACATCTGACGCACCCAAATATGTCATTGAATCATGAATTTTTGATATGGCTGTTTGTAAGTTGGTTGACACATTTCATTCAAATCATCAAACTACTTAGTCATATTTGCACTGTCATATGGTGTACCCAGTGGTTATGGTATATCTGACACCATTAACTTTGGGGTAGTCAGTTCCTTTATATATATATATATATATATACATATATATATATATATATATATATATATATATATATATATATATATATATATATATATATATATATAAGACATATTTTGTGGGTTCATCCATATTAAAGAAACTTAAATAATGATATTCCAATGTTTTGACTTGTTCACACAAGTCATATATATATATATATATATATATATTATGGGGGTTCATTCATGTTAAAAATTTATATATATTTAAATATTAATATGCACAGATGAACCTGCAAAATATGTCTTTTATATGTGCAACCTATAAAAATCTATGTATCAATATATATATATATTAATTATATTTTCATGGATAAATGATGAATTCATAGTATTATTTCCAGGAGTTTTTGTGTAAAAAAATATAAAAGCTAAGTAGTTGACATTTAAGTATATTAACAAGTACTTTCCTCAGAAATTCTATTGTTGCTAATCATGTGTGATTTGAAAAAAAAAAAGCTATGAGGAAAATACTTGTTACGGTACTGAATGGAAAATTAAAGAACTAATAAGTCTTTTGCATTTTACAATAAAGAAAATAATTCTGATCTGAATCCTTTTATATGAAATAGTTGAGTTTTGAGACCATTATGATTATTAACATATCACATGACCTATATAGCTTGTATTTAGCAATATGTAATAAAAAGCATGTTAATATTTCTAAACAAGTTTATTTTTTATATGATAAGTTCTATAAGAGAAAACATTCAAATCTTTATCTATGATTGTCTCCATTCCCAGACCAGTTTTATAAGGTTCTCTTCAGTCGGGAGCTAGGATACCAGATTCAAAAATACTAACTTTAGCCAAGCATTTATCGAATACTTAACTATTAAGAAGATCTGAAGCTTTTAGACATGTAATGTTTTCAAATTTAGTTCTCCAACTAAAATAGCTATGTGGAGTTGAACCAAATTCAGTTATTTGATCTATTAATAGCCTTAGCAATTTAATATAGCCAAAGATTCAATAGCCAAAATTATAATAGTAATGTCACATATCACATGATTTATATAGCTTGTATTTACAATATGTATTAAATAGCATGCCGATATTTCAGATGATGCTTTTTTTTTTATTTATTTCATATATGATAAATGCTATAAGAGAATGTATTTAAATCCTTATCTATGATTGTCTCCTTCCACAGAATGGTATTGAGCTATGGCAGCCTTCAGTGGGGATCTAGGCCAATTAGATTAATGTTTGGCTAGAGTTAGCATTTTTGAATCTGGTGTCCTAGCTCCTCATTGACGAGAGTCATAGCTTGAAATGAGGGTGGGTATAATCACATATAAAGATTTGAGGGCTTTCTCTACAGCATTTATCATATAAATAAACAAATAAAATAAATGAATAAATAAATAATAAAATAAGCTTGATTAAAAATATTTGCAAGCTATTTATTACACATTGGTAAATACAAGCTATATAGGTTACATAATATGTGACTTGGTTATATTACTATTATAATTTTGGCTATTGAATGTTTTAGCTATATTAAATTGCTAAGGCTATTAATATACAGAACATCTGATTTTAATTCAGACCCAAATGGCTATTTTAATTGGAGAGCTGAATTTAAAGATACCATATGTCTAAAAGTTTCAGATCATCTTCATAAAAGTTAAGTATTAGATAAATGCTTGGCTAGAGTTAGTAATTTTGAATCTGGTCTCCTAGGACTCGAAGTGAGCCATAGCTCAAAACCAGTCTGTGAATGGTGGCAATCATAAATAAAGATTTGAATATTTTCTTTTATAACATTTATCATATAAAAAAAATAAATATATAAAATAATAAAATAAGCTTCTTTAGAAATATTGTCATGCTCTCTCTCTCTCTCTCTCTCTCTATATATATATATATATATATATATATATATATATATATATATATATATATATATATATATATATATATATATATATATATATATATATATATATATATTTACAGAAGTTCAAGTTGATACATTGGAAGGTGACAGTTTGATTTTATTTTGCAATAAATCTTCCCAATCCAAAAGAGTTTTATGGTATTTAATTTCTTTAGATAATGAAGAAAGAAAAATAATTTATCATTGGTCCTATGAAAGGGAAAATATATCCTATGGGCTTATAAGTAATAGAGCTAACTTTATAAAAAATGAACATGACAGTTATGCCTATTTAGAAATTAATCCAGTAATTAATTTAAATAATAAAAGAATAGGTTGTTTTCATGAAAATAAATTTGAAATATTTTATACAATTTTTATGCAAAGTAAGTATTTTATGTCATTAATATTTGTTTACCATTATTATGTAGGCTTTATATTTATTTTGCTTTTCAGTCCCTATTTACTACTCATATATATATATAGAAAACAAAAACAAGTTATATATATATATATATATATATATATATATATATATATATATATATATTGATAAAAAATCAAGTCAGATGACCTAATTTTAATAAAGCTCCTATTTACAAATGTTATATATAGAGTAAGTTGAAAACAAACTCTTATGAAGCTTCAAAAATACCCTCAACCTCAGACCGCGGTTTCTGCCTCTAGCGTCATCAGTGAGGTGCTAGGGAATAAAAATACTAGAACTAGTCCAGCATTTTATCAGTCCCATACGGCTATTTGAGTTAGATAGCTGGATTTTTGGACATTTAAATGTCTGAAAGTTTCAGATTTTCTTCTCAATAGTTAGGCATTGATAAAATGCTGGACTAGTTCTAGTATTTTTATTCCCTAGCACCTCACTGATGACGCTAGAGGCAGAAACCGCGGTCTGAGGTTGAGGGTATTTTTGAAGCTTCATAAGAGTTTGTTTTCAACTTACTCTATATATAACATATATATATATATATATATAATGCCTATAAAAGAAATATGGCCGATCAGTTAAGCCAAATCGTACCTTATGAGTTGTCAGCCAACAGGTGAGTCCCTCAGTCCAGGCTCATGTTTCTGTGAAGCTACTATATGCAACGAATACAAAGAGCTACCAATATAACAATAATAATGATAATGTTTAAACATTACAAAGTGTAACTAAATTTAACTTTATAAAACTTACTGATTTGTTATGCCACATTGCCTTTCTTTAACAATAGATCTAAGTTATTATTTATAGAATTATGGTATTATAATCTCAGGTTCTTATATTTAATATTAAGTTTTCAATATTTGCTTCATGGGCATTTTGTTGATAAATGAATGATATCCTAGTGACATACAGAAAAAAACAAACACGATCTTCAAATTAAAGTCGTTCGATTAAATAATAATAATGAAAATAAATTTAGTAAAATAATTTAATTAAAAACAAAATTTCATTAAATGCTAAATTTGGAATAATATAATTATCTTCTAAGATAGAATTCAAATACCAAGAGAAGAAAAAATATTTTATGGTCGTTTAAAATATTCATCAACTATATATATATATATAACATGGAAATAGACAATAAGTATAAAAGTGATCTTCTTTCAATAAATTGAAGTTTTAAATTATAGTGATCAATAGAATAAATGAATCATATTTTATTTCAAATGCATTCGTCATCTCTGCAAAATCATTATTATTAAACAGTTTAATATTTCAATTTAGATATCTGTACTCTGAATAAATACAATGAAAATATTTGCATTATAAAGTCCACAATATTCAGATTTCTAACTATGAATTGGTGAATACTAAAAGATCATAGAAACATAACACACGATTTAACAAAAAAAAAACATTTATTTACAATAACAAATATTACAAATATGAACACCATAGAAGTCTATTTCAAAAATAATTTCAAAACATATATCTAACAATCTAATGCAGTTGCTTATAAGGGAATACTTTTTTTCCATTTCAAACTTGGTTATCAAAGATTCACTAGTAAGAGTTTATTACAAGAAATTTGATCCTTCACGTTAAAATATTTATTTTATCACTAATATTAATAAGTATTCTGTGCCTTTCAGCTAATAGTACATTACCAAATTATAAACAAAATTATGGTAGAAGATTTATATCTTCCTGCATGAAATATATGTTCTAAACAATTCTATAATTTTATAATTTATAGGTTTTACCAATTATGCATTATTTATTAATTCTATTGTTGTGAAATTATTATTACAGATTACATGTATACATCCATACACTCTGTTATTTGTCCCAACAATGATTAAACCTGAAAAATCTTTAGATCTTACCAATACAGTGATGACATGATTTTGGATGTTGATGATGATGTATATTGCTTATTTAGGCAAAACAATTTAAATTTATTATTTTGACTAAATAATTATCAGTTTTATCTCACGTAGTGTTGGAAATACACAGCAAAACAGATTATACATCAAAACTCTCAACCTATATATAGGGAGTTAAATGTGTTCCTGAAGGAAGGATGATACACTTCAAAATAACAAAACTTATCAATGGCCAACATATTAAATTATCAACAACACTCTACATGGTTGTAAATACATAATAAATAAGATATTTCTAAGAAGAAAAGCTAATAAAGCAATAAACCTAGTGTTTTCATGAAACCATAAAATATGTTAGAACTTTATTTCAATGCATATATAATCATTCTACTATCATAAACATAAGAAAAATATCCCTCAAGAAGAATATCAACAATATTGGAGAGAGTTACCCTCTATCTCCTAATTAAATATTTAAAATATTCCAATACCAATAATAATGAATGAGCTAAACTTCATCTCCAAACCTCAAGGTGGAAATAACATGTGCATATCTTGGAAATGTGCAATGGTCAGAAAACTGATATCACATATACTAGAAAGGAATTAATTGTAAACTCACAAAAATATAATACTAAATTGATGCATAAAACCAATAAACAATAATATGATTGTCAAATATGACTGAATACAATGTAACCTTAAGCAATTAAGAGAAACAAAAATGTACATTATTTTTCGTAAACATTCATTATAAAAATATACTTCTCATAATAAAGGACAAAGCAATACACTTTAAAATAATGTAATATTAATTTACTATGTAACATAGAGTAACAGCAATACTAATAATAAGTGAACATCTGTCAAGCATGTTAGACAGTAAGATATAAAATATAAAAAAAAAAAATTAGTATTTCAAATAGCATATAATAATCGTAATACATTATAAATGTATAATTTACATCTAAACATAGAATTTTAACAAATTTTTTTTTCATATAAAATATTAAAGTTCTTCATCTTGCACAGCTCATGATTTAACAGCATTTAAATTCAACAATAAGTAAAGATCTTTCTCCACATGCTAGTAATATAATTAAAAAGACACATTTAAATTGACAGTTCTTTTCTTCAATAAGACTCCATACAAGTAAACACAAAAAATATGAATAAATAAATGGTTATTATTTCGTGAATTGTTACACATATACTTGACAATACAGTTCAACACTTCTTATCACTGATTTCACTTTAATTAAGGTAGATAATTATTTTAATATAACAATAGCACACATTCTTCTTTTCCAATTAAGCAGAGTTTTGCAAGTACAATATTTAATATAGCAGTTTGCTTATTAACATTTCTTTTTTAATTTAAGTAGATTTAAATAAAATTATTTAATACAACATCTTGTCACACATACCTATTTTATAATTAAGCAAATTTTCTGAACAAAACATTTAAATATAATGTAATTTATTCAAATACTTTCATTGAGCAGTTTACGCAAAACTTCTCTAAATTTATGAAAGTTTGAAATAAATATTCAGTATAGCCATATCATAGAAAGATAATCTTTTGTTAAATATTTAGCTCTTCATAGACGACTTCAATTTTAGACCAATATTTTTTTTTCATAAGTCGGAACAATAATTGATAAGTGAAAGTATAAATAACTTTATTAAACAATTTTTGTTAACAATAGGATAAATAAAAATGTAATTATTACAATAATAAAACGATAAGTAATCTTCACAACAAACACTTTTCTTTTCCCGAATATTCAGTTCTTTCAAACCAACTGCTCAGATATAAAATACAATAAAACATTTTAAAAGTTAGTGACAATTTATATTATCTTAATGAGTTACAAAAATGTTAAAACTGTTATAGTTAACATTAATATAAATTTCCAATAGATATTCTCAAATGAATTGGACTAAGTTATGCTGGATACGTGTAATGTCATGAAAAATATCACTTTCATCATCAATTGGCAAGTAATTAGATTTTGCCTTGTATTTTTTCCTCTATATTTATATTCAGATTTTTTATTAATTTCAGATGAGACTTAGTACTTGATATAGTTTTATGTATTCATTTTACTTTAAAAAAACATATTTACAATTTTACCTAAGTTTTAAACTTCATCTTCCAATCCTGATGGCCAGTAAGAAAATTCATTCAATCTGCTTCTGTCCTTTTGATGACACTACCCTTTTAATACACATTCCACTATCAGCATATGTGTAGGCATTTTATAGCTTGATAATATCAATCATTCTGAATGAGAGGAAACATTATTTAATATTGATTTCTACATTAAACTAACAGTTAGTGGGTCTCTGTTATCTGAATTTCAAAACAATAGTAAGACAGATAGACAATCACATGACAGTCTAGAACTATTGCAACTGCCATGTTATAATGTTAAAATAAAATCAATAAAAATTTAATATAAATATTACCTAATTATATGAACTTTTTAAAATTCTTTTAAATTATTCAATGAATAAATTTAGAGATTGAGTTATTTTTTTTCAAACAAAACACTTTAAAATATTAAGTATTATCAGTAAAGAAATATTCCATTACGAAATAAAATTAACATGCAAGCATGCACACTCACACATTTTGTAATCATCCTATATCTTTTAATCGTATGACTTTATATTTTCTTTAAATATCAATAAACTAATTACTTATTTTTAAATTAAACCATTTTACGTTAATCTCCAAATAAAATTTAAATAGTAATATTATTTAAATATACAGATAGATTAGTATTAATAATTATATTAGATAATACTTTACTTTAGTTATGAAAACTACCCATTAACTTTTAACATAAAAATAAATTCAAGTAATATTCTGGTTAATTCAGCCACTAAACTAATTATTCCAAATTGTATTAACATAATCTAAACTTTTTAAATATTATCAGCTACATTTTAAATTTAACTGATCAAAATCTATTTTAATTATGGATTTAAATATTTTAGCAAAGCAATGAAGTAAAAAAAAATTATAGGATATGGTCTTTATATATGAGGCCAACAAGGATGATAAAAACGTCTATAAACAATAATACTAAAAGGTTAATTTAAATATGTTCAGAGCATCTATTCAATACTAAATCTGTTGCAAAATTGACAATTATTACATTTATTACGGTATAGACAATGATGAGGATTGGGTATCTTTTATCCAAATCACCACCTATTCTAAGCAAAGTAAAATATATTATTAACATTGTAATACTGAGATTTATTACCACCAGACAATTTAAATAAAACTTGACTTATATTGACAAACTTATATCTTCTATAATTATGTTATGTTAACCAGATGTATGTGTGTGTGGAAACGGAGAATCGCACATATATATATAATCAAGCAATTCATATGGGCTATTTATTCAATACAACATTTATTAAAATAAAATCAAAAATAAACAATAACTAAAAAAAAAATATATTATTTATACACCATGATAATCAATTACATCTCTTCTATGGTAAAATCAAAATTGACTACTATTTATTATGTTAATCATATATTTTCAAATATGTGCATTTGATTATATTGTAAATATAATATATTTCTGAAACATATTTTATTAGATTATTTATAGAACTTGGATGATGCCATAAATCAATCATCTTTTATACATATGATAAAAATTTATACAACACATATCTGTTATAATCAATGTATACAATCTAACACTAACTATACAAAACTAAAGACAAGCATGGAAAAACAGTAACCAAACATTTATCCTTGTACTTATATACGTGAGGGTTAATTAAAATCTCCCAACCCAATCTAAATAATCTACTTGTCTCTGACCATTTCTACCTTCAACTTATAACAGACACAGTTTTAATTCTTTATTTTTTTAAATAAAGTTCATTAGTGAAATTAAGCATAATAAATACAATTAAAAACATAATAATAATAATTTATAGCAACACGCACACACTCGAATATATATATAATCACCTATAGTATAATTTTTAGATCATACAAAATATATTATCATATTATAATATATAAGAAGTTACATTGTTTTGTTCTTTTAAAAGAAAAATGAAAAAAAAAAAAATAGGTCGTACATCTATTGTAATCAATAAAAAAAAATATTTGTCAATATCCCATTATTACATGTTAAGTTTTTTTTTTTTTTAAATTTGAAAGTTGAAAGAAACATACATATTAATTTTAAAGATAATAGTAATTATAACATAAAAAAAATGTCTATCCGATTGTGAAGCATAATTTGTTAAGAATGATAAGAGTTTTTTTTATCCTAGAATTCCGTGACAGGCGTTAAAAAATGACATTTGCATGCATTGAAATTATTTCACTATATATATGTGAATAGCAAAGTTATACAGTAGAAAATTATCTTCTTGATATAAAATTAAGTAGATAATTTTTTTTCATTTTAAATTTTAATTTGCAGAAGATTGATAGAAAATGATTAGAATTGAATATTAAGCATTTGGTTCTAGCATTTAACAAGAAAAAATTATCCAGCTTTACTTTAAACAATTTTGCCATTTTAATATTATTTACTTTTGGCAATACTTTAAAATAAATTACAATTACTTATCTTATGTGACATCCAGGTATTTTTAAAGGTAGTGAACTTGAACCATCGTTTGACAGAAATTTGGAGCTGATTTCCCTCTGGGTCTATCTCTTCATGGTTTTATTACTCCAGTAGTATAATAGAAATTTTCCATAAATATATCATTAGAATCCTTGCGATGTTTTTTTTATATTTGTTGTAATACTTTTAGAGAGTTTTTTAATTCTTTTAAGTTTTTTTTTACATTTTCTCCCTTGGAAATTTTTTACTTTCTTCAAGTTTTTAAACTCTTTGTCTCTCTTCCCTCATGCCCTCTGTGTTTGTATGACAATCAACTTTGGAAGGTTGCCAGAAATATTATTTATAAAAATTTTAACAATACAATATTTGAATATAATAAACATAGTAATAAAAAAATATTAAATATTAATTATCAATTTTAGAAATGTTATTTACTATTACAAATAATCTTTATCATTTTTAAAACATAAGATTCTAAGACAATATATAATCAGTAACTTATAAATAAAATATAGAAAAGAAAATTCTAATTAATAATACATTTATGCATCTGCCTATTATGACATATAAATCATATACTATACCCAAACATCTACCACTAAACATATAGTCCAAAACTCCACCAATCAATATACCCATTTAAAATTTTAATTTTGTTAAAATCCTAATTTTAACTAGCAAATTACATCACAATTTAAGTTTAGTTTTTCTAAAAACTCAATTTTAAATATTAAATTATATCACAATTCATTTTTCTCAGCTAATTATCTTTAGCCCTTGTTAGTACAAATGTGACCTTCTCCTTATTTCTTCCTGGTGCCAACATGGAAGGTTACAATCCTTCCCCCTTATGAAAAAAATGAATTGGATAAACTACAATCAATATTAATAGCACATCACATTTTACATTAAGATCATTCCACAATTAGAAAATTATGTTTGTCGAATAAACATACAACAATAAAAATATTTAATGATTTTACAAACACTTTTTCCTATTATATTTTAACAACATTAAATAAGCAAGAAAAAAAAAACTAAATTCTATATTGAACAATATGTATGACTTTTATTAATCATGTCTTGCAGGACATGGAACCAAACTGCGAGCATTTTGAGTAACTTTAAACCTTGCTCGATTATTCTTTATTTCCTTTCTTCTGACAAGTTTATCTCTAAGAGACATTATTTCAACCTTCTTTAGTCTAGTTTTTACCTTTCTATGCTCTATCCTTTTATTTCTGGATGTCTTTAAACCCATGACATTGATCAACTTTCTGTTTACTTTCTTTAGTTTGATTTTAGCCTTTCCAACTTCTTTTTCTTCATCAACAATTTTTCTACCAAGATTTAAATTAACTAACTTTTCATTTATTCTTTTATATTTGACTTTTGCTTTCCCAATATCTCTTATATAATATGCACCTTTATTAAGATAACGTATCTTAACCTTCTTTATACTCATCTCTTCTAATTTTACTTTAATTTTCTTCATATGTTTATTGTGATTAATTACCTCTCTCATAAAATCTGCATTAGTTTTCTTCTTACTTTTACATTTAAGCTTTACTGTGGCTTTGCTTAAATCTCTTTCCGGATTAATAACTTTTCTAAGAATATTTAAATCAAACATCTATGTATTCTTCATTTTACATTTTATTTTCACTTTACCGACTTCTTTAGCATGACTAACACTTTCTATTAAATATTTCATTCTACATATCACATATTTAGTATCCCCATAAAATATTTTTTTAAAAACATTTGCCTTTATCTTATGTTCTAAATAATGAAGAACACATTTTGGAAAATAATTTTCAAATTTATTTTTAAATTTATTATTAGTGATATCAGTGACCTTTAGCAATTCATTCTTCAAAATTTCTAGACATTTCATGTCTAAGGAGATTATTTCTGTCTTCATTGATTTACCAACTTCTTTCTGTTTATTAAGATTCTTCTTGAAATCTTTAAGCATGTCTATAGCTACATTTTCATCTAATTTTGAGTCTTGACCATCTATTTCTCTAAGTTCTTTATATACATTTATTTCATCACTGGCTAAACTAACATTCTTATTAATCTGCATAACTTGGTCATTAATATTTTCTTGCCTTTCTAGCTTCATTTTGGGTATTTGTGATATTGCTTCTAGCTTTGTTTCTAGTTTCACTTCTAATTTTATCTCTGACATTTCTGACTTTATTTCAACCATCCTCTCCTCTGATTTCTTTTGACTCAATTTTATTTCTATTGATATCTCTGATTCCTGACTTTTTACTTTATCATCCACAACTTGCATCTGCCTAACTATACTAGCATTTATTTCTACCATTTCTGATTTTATTTCTGAAACCTCCAATTTTATTTCTGCCATCCTCTTCTCTGACTTCTCTTGATTCACTTTTATTTCTTTTAGTTCTGACTTCAATTCTACAAACATTTCTTCTGACTTTCTCTATCTTCTGCTCGACCAGACTCTAATTTGGCAAACAACTCTTCTGATTTTTCTCTATCCTCTATTTGACCAGACTTTAGTTCTTCTCTTAATTCTGATTTTAATTCTGTTTGACCAGACTCTAATTTTACTTGACCAGACTTTAATTCTTTTAGTTCTTCCCTTAGCATATTTCTTAACAACATCGACATATCATTATTTAGAGTGTGAGGGATAGTATCTCTCATCCTATCAGATTTTCCATAAGACATATCTATAACTTCATTTCCTGATTCAAGATCAGGAGACAATGTAACCATGTCTGGAGATGATGTCCCTTGAGACCCACCCAAACTATCATATAAACTAAACCCTTCCATTTTATAATCTCTTAAAAATTTATTAATATTACTTAAGAAAATAAGGTTCACCAGCTCCAACTCCCACCAAATCAACAATTCAAATTCACCATCACTACCTAAAATGACATAAAATTTCCACAATTTTATTTTCCCATATAATGTTCGATTTTTCACACACACATAGATAAGAAGACATTAAGTTTTAATGAGATAACATTAATCTAAACATAACTGGAATTATAAATTAAATTTTACATGATCCACTATAGTTATATTACAAACTACACCAATTCAAATAACTGATAAAAGACCAAAATAATTTAAACATATTAATTTATCTTTATGCTGTATTGAGTGCATTCAAATATTATAACCAGCATTTATAACAAAAAAAAATCATAACCAAAATAAAATTAATCATGACATGCATTCACTATGACAACTGATATACAATTTTTACTTAAATATGGTAAATGCCACTCTTTGCATAAAAATATAGAAAATAGCCTTTTAAGAATGAGCTATATATTCAAGTTATATATTCATCCATTCTTCTAAAGATCCAACAGATACTGACAGCCAAAATAATTATCAGCAGTTCACAATTTTGAGATATATAGAAGGATTCCATCACTGCTCTCAAAACATACAATGCTCCGTGAACACTCTGATGATCATCTCACTTTAACCACTCTAAGCTACCACAACCCATAATATTCTACTACAAACACTATCACAATGCCCTGCTTACATTCAAGTCTTAGGGGCTATTTATAAAATATTGTCTTGCTCATCTTTGTGAGTCTTAGAGACAAATATTACATATATATTAGAAATAAATATGCCTTGCTCTCTCTCTGGAGTCTTAGAGGCAAAATCATGGCAGGACTACTGTTAACTGCTTCATGATAACTAACAACTGATATAATAATTTTGGTTGGAGCAGTGAATAAGAACAATCAATCACCAGTGACATGAATACACCATATACTTAAGACAATAACAAAAATTCTCCATCCATCACCAAAAACTTGTAATACAACCATCAAAACTCCAACAATCAAGTATGCTATCTAACCTCAAAGTTATAGACTTTCTACAACAGAAGTGTTCCAGATATGAACAATATTAACACTTTATAATTTTTTACTATCAATAATTCTATGTTTATCTAGCATCAGTACTATATTTAATTGATTAGCAAAAGAATATATATATATATATATATATATATATATATATATATATATATATATATATATATATATATATATATATATATATATATATATATATATATATATATATATATATATATATATATATATAATGTTATCAACTTTAACATTTACTATAAGTTGTGATATTTATATAGCTTTATAATTGAAATTAAGCTGTCTCATGGCTGTATTTATTTATTTCATCTAAAAAAATGTTTTTTTTTAAACTATACAGCTGACATTCATATATCTATTACACATATTTCAGGAATTGGCTTATTTCCAACTCTAATTAATGCGCTCCATTTATTCATATTTCCATTTTGTCAAACATCTCTATTAATCTTCCAGATTAATATAAAAATTCTAGTATAAGAAAACTGCCAACTTGATTCTATTTTGGAACCAATTCTACAATAACTGTATATTTAAAACAGGAATAAAGTAATTCTAATGGCACTGGATTATCTCTCATCTCAGGTATATGCCAATATTTATCAACAAAATATAAACACTATACAAGATATGAGACTTAAGTAAACAAGATCATATGATTGGACATCCATTTAAACCCTTGGCAGCTGTGGCCTCTGTGTATATATCAAGCCATCCACGCTAGTCACCACTTAACCAATTGAACCAACAAAAGATAAATATTCTACAGGATATGAGACTTAATTAAACAGGGCCCCACAATTGGACATCCATTTAACCCAATCGTATATCAAGCATTTAACCCATAAATGTCGAGGCTTCACATTGGGCAAGCCACTTAACCCATGTATATCAGGTTATCCACATTGCATGCCACAACTTAACCATAAATATATCAGGCCCCAGTTGGGCAGCCACTTTTCTAACCCAATCGTATATCAAACCCCAGTTCTGTGGTCACTTTAACCCTAAATATATCAGGCCCCATGATTAGGCAGCCACTTTAACCCTCCCTATAACCTCCATCTTCTTCACTTATTTACTTTATTATATTTATAATTGCCCAGGCACCAATTCTATGCAAAATAGAATAAAATTTATAATTATAAATTATATTTAAACTTATTTAAAAGGTTTTATATTGTAATTATTCTATGGCTTAGCTCAGTTGAGATTATAGAATATGGTCTTTATATATGAAGCCAACAAAGATGATAAAAACATCTATAAACAATAATACTATAAGGTTAATTTAAATATGTTCAGAGCATCAATTCAATACCAAAACTGTTGCAAAATTGACAATTATTACATTTCTTACGGTATAGACAATGATGAGGATTGGGTATCTTTTATCCAAATCACCACCTATTCTAAGCAAAGTAAAATATATTATTAGCATTGTAATACTGAGATTTATTACCACCAGACAAATTAAATAAAACTTGACTTATATTGACAAACTTATATCTTCTATAACTATGTTATGTTAACCAGATGTGTGTGTGTGTGGAAATGGAGAATCAAACGTATATATAATCAAGCAATTCATATGGGCTATTTATTCAATACAACATTTATTAAAATAAAATGAAAAATAAACAATAACCAAAAAATATGTTATTTATACATCTTGATAACCAATTACATCTCTTCTATGGTAAAATCAAAATTGACTACTATTTAATATGTTAATCATATATTTTTGAATATGTGCATTTGATTATATTGTAAATGTAATGTATTTCTGAAACATATTTTATTAGATTATTTATAGAACTTGGATGATGCCATAAATCAATCATCTTTTATACATATCATAAAAATTTATACAACACATATCTGTTATAATCAATGTATACAATCTAACACTAACTATACAAAACTAAAGACAAGCATCGAAAAACACTAACCAAACATTTATCCTTATACTTATATACATGAGGGTTAATTAATATCTTCAAACCCAATCTAAATAATCTACTCGTTTCTGACCATTTCTACCTTCAACTTATAACAGACATGGTTTTAATTCTTTATTTTTTTAAATAAAGTTCATTAGCGAAATTAAGCATAATAAATACAATTAAAAAAAATAAAAAAAGTAATAATAATAATTTATAGCATCACGCACACACACGAATATATATAGTCACCTATATTATAATTTTTAGATCATACAAAATATATTATCATATTATAATATATAAGAAGTTACATTATGTTCTTTTAAAAGAAAAATGAAAAAAAATAGGTCGTACATCTATTGTAATCAATAAAAAAAAATATTTGTCAATATCCCATTATTACATGTTAAGTTTTTTTTTAAAAAATTTGAAAGTTGAAACATACATATTAATTTCAAAGATAATAATAAATTATAACATAAAAAAAAATGTCTATCCGATTGTTAAGCATAATTTGTTAAGAATGATAAGAGTTTTTTTTTTTTATCCTAGAATTCCGTGATGGGTGTTAAAAAATGACATTTGCACACATTGAAATTATTTCACTATATATACGTGAATAGCAAAGTTATACAGTAGAAAATTATCTTCTTGATATAAAATTAAGTAGATAATTTTTTTCATTTTAAATTTTAATTTGCAGAAGATTGATAGAACATGATTAGAATTGAATATTCAGTGTTTGGTTCTAGCATTTAACAAGAAAAAATTATCCAGCTTTACTTTAAATAATTTTGCCATTTTAATATTATTTACTTTTGGCAATACTTTAAAATAAATTATAATTACTAATCTTATGTGATATCGAGGTATTTTTAAAGGCAGTGAACTTGAACCATCGTTTGACAGAAATATGGAGCTCATTTCCTTCTGGGTCTATCTCTTCAAGGTTTTATTACTCCAGTAGTATAATAAAAATTTTCCATAAATATATCATTAGAATCCTTGCGATGTTTTTTTATATTTGTTGTAATACTTTTACAGAATTTTTTGATTCTTTTAAGTTTTTTTTTTTTTTTACATTTTCTCCCTTGGAAATTTTTTACTTTCTTCAAGTTTTTAAACTCTTTGTCTCTCTTCCCTCATGCCCTCTGTGTTTCTATGACAATCAACTTTGGAAGCTTGCCAGAAGTATTGTTTATAAAAATTTTAACAATACAATATTTGAATATAATAAACATAGTAATAAAAAATATTAAATATTAATTATCAATTTTAGAAATGTTATTTACTATTACAAATAATCTTTATCATTTTTAAAACATAAGATTCTAAGACAATATATAATCAGTAACTTATAAATAAAATATAGAAATGAAAATTCTAATTAATAATATATTTATGCATCTGCCTATTATGACATGTAAATCCACTACTATACCCAAACATCTACCACTAAACATATAGTCCAAAACTCCACCAATCAATATACCCATTTAAAATTTTAATTTTGTTAAAATCCTAATTTTAACTAGCAAATTACATCACAATTTAAGTTTAGTTTTCCTAAAAACTCAATTTTAAATATTAAATTATATCACAATCCATTTTTCTCAGCTAATTATCTTTAGCCCTTGTTAGTACAAATGTGATCTTCCCCATATTTCTTCCTGGTGCCAACCTGGAAGGTTAATATATATCACTCATTAAGCTTTAATTGTCAAAACTGAAATGAAATTGACCTAGTATTTATCATCTAAACTGCTAAACGTCAAAATTATTATTAAAACCATTTAAATACTTATTTAAACAAGCATTTATATTTTGATTATCTTTTTAACCTATATGATGATTTGATTAAAACTTTATAAAAGAATCATTATTATATAAATTTTCCTTCTGTCACTGTTTAATTTATTTATTATATAAGAGTGCTGGTTGGATAATTTTAACTATTTTTTTTCTAAATAATAAATTAGCATTCATACAAAAAAGTGACCACTTTTTACAAATTTAGTAAAATAATTATTTAGAATTTGGTTTGTTAAAGATTATTTTAGCATATTTAGATTTCATTATTTTGGTTACATGAACATTTATATTACTGACCTTAAACTTTTGCTTAATTGATTTTTATTTTGTATTTGGTCTCGCAGTTATATCTGGAAGATTTACTTATTAAAAAGTTATCTTCAAAAATAAAAACATTGCGTTCAGTTTTATTTTTCGCATTTAATGACTCTTTAACTATATAGAATCATAGATCCCTGACTTTGTTAAAAAAAATAGAAGCTTTTTTTAATATTATGTCAAGTAAAACATTATTTTTTCATTATTTTAGAAATGAGGATTATTTGTGTAGAAAAAAATAAGTATTGAATTTTTTAAAAAAAAACAGAAATTGAAAATGAACGATAGGAGTCATTTTCAAATCATTATTAATCATTGGCATTAAAAATTTCTCTTAAATTTTTATATTATTTCTTCAATCCATAGATTCTCTACTTCCTGAGAACATTCTTTTTGTATATAATCTAATTTTCAGTTTTTACAATCACTTGAATTCTGATTAAGATTTCAAAGTTTATCTACAGTCATTTTCTTTAAGTAAATGCCAAATCCACCTCCATTTTGGTCTCTTATTTTTTAACTGATATCACAAGTAGAATTTATTTATTTATTTTTAATCCTTCCTTGTTGCTGCCAATATATATATTTCCATACTTTGTTTTCTGATATTCTTATATTGTTTTTTTGTTGAGGATCCAATAATTTAATAAATCTTGCATGGAAATATAAAAAATTGTAAATCACATTTATGAAAAAAAAATTTTTTTTCAGAAACATAGGAATATTTAATTTTAAAATTAAATATATCTTACCAAAAGTATTTTGTTTTATGTTTATATAATTTGTCTTAATTCAAAAGCTATTGGATATTAAGATATTGTTTTTAGAATTTATGTTTATTGCTTATTAAAGCAATTACTTATAAAAATAATCACTTCATATGTAAAAATATATAGTAATTAAATAATTTATATTTACTTTTATTTCTTTAACTTTTCATTTTGATCTCAATATAATTTATACAAAATTACTCTAAAATATTAGAGAAATATAATGACTATACTGGATATCCTTTTTAGTTTAATGCTATTTCTTAGTACCATAAAATGTAATCTCTAATATTGAATTTTAGTAAATATTTTTTAAGTGTTAGTATTCTGGGTGTGCATCTGGAAAAACGTTAATCAACAAATTTCTTTTTTATAAGCTACAAACTCAAATCATAATGGAAACTTATCCTGAATGTACATTTACATAGCTTCTGTTTATACTTGGATGCGTTCTACAGAACTAAAGCCACTTTTAAATGAAGCTTATTTGATTGATGATTTGATTTCAAAGTTGTCTCTCAACAAAATGTAACAATCCTGGTAACATTCTTTCAGAGAACTCATAAACATGGATGTCTAATTTATCATATTATACTAAAAATTCTGAAGAAGATTGCTGGAGCAATCGAAATTGTAAATTGTAAAAGAGGGTAACAAATATAACATTATGTAACAGTAGTAAAGGGCATGGACAATTTACTACTATATGGTATACATTTGGCAATGCGATAAGAAAGAGTAGTTGTTATGGAAGTGTAATTTGTAATAACTCCTCTTTTGCCTCTTCTAAATATCAACATTGCTATTGAATTATTCCATTTATCTCTATTTATAATTAAATATTAGATATATAAGTTTGTCAACAATTTTAGTATTTATCACTAATTTCTTTTACAATTTTAATAATAATAATAATAATATCTTTTCCTTGATATTTTTATATATGTATTTATATATCTCATCATTTCAGTTTAAAAGCTTAGAAAATCTCAAATTGTTATAATTAAAGAAATTATTTGATATTTTTGTTTTTATTACTACTTTTTTGTAAAACACTCCCATACCCTTCATGATATTATCTTTTTGTTTTAGAAAAAATGTCATTATTTTTTATTTTCAAAACTTTTGTCCTTAAATCCAAGATTTGTTGTGATACTTTAAAAACATTTATGTACTTCAATAGCTCCTTTTGCCAATTACAGGTGCATAACATTACTTTTTATCATTTTACAAAATTGCACACATTCAGTTCTTTTAAATAATCCCTTTGTAAATATCTTCTTTTTTTTTTTTACAATAATATTTTTTTATTTGCCGATGAGTAATGACTATTTGTGTAATTGACCATAATAAAACATTGGTTATCTTCTTATTGCTTTATTTAAGTCTGATTGTTTCCAAAATGATTTATAAACTTATCAATTACATTTAATTGGATATTTTTGGAGATTTGCCATATAAATAGGTAAATACAATCTGAAGAAGGCCTGCTGTGGTGGAACTACCATTAATACATCATGAGTGATAGGCGAAAATAAAAACACATATGCTCCACAGAGGAACAATTTCCTAAGAATGTGGTAGCTTCTAAAAATACCTATCTTTGAGGCAAAAAAGGATGTCTGGACCTTGTCTCAGAGCATCAGGAACAGAAAAGATGCACCAGTAAATTAGGATACTCTCCATGTGATCTAAACATTTTTAAAACATATGATTACAAGCACTAAAATAGAAATATCTGATATATAATAATCCTCAATGGGAATGGATACTATCACCTAAAGAAAAAAAAAGCAATAAAATAAGGATGGAGGATCTTGTCTAAACCATCAGGAATACTAATAGTACAATAAAGCCTTGCTCTACGAGGCTAACAATTACTTCACTAATTTCATGATATAAACATTTAACTGACTAAGTAATCAATAAGAATTTTACAAATACAATGTGTATACTCAATGTCAGAACCAATAATACAAACTATGTCAACTGACTATATAAGAATTACTTAATAATTAAATGCATATAAAAAAGGAAAAGTTAAAATGCACACATATTAAAAAATATTAAATATTGAAATATAGTGGCTAGTGGACATTTTAAAAGACTGTGAATTAAGTGCGAAAAAATTAATCCTCAATGCATATATAAAAATATTTGTGGTTATTATTAAGGTAGCATTTATAAAACAAATGAATGGAAAACTCTCTGATAAACCTCTTTGGTTGATTTACATAAAACAGTGAAATACCACACATTTTAATTAGCTAAGAGTGAGACTTTAACTTTTCCAGGGATAAAAATTATTAAAATACATGTTAACTTGTAAAACATCTGTCAAATATAATAATACTAATATTACCTAAAAATGATAGAATGTCTACTCATTCTAATAAACCCATTAAAACTAAAATTATATAAATTAAATTACCTGGCATATTTATACCAACAGTATTACACATATTTATAAAGTAAATATTCCATAAATATTTTTACATTTTTTTTTTAAACCCAATAAAACAAACAAAATAAAAATACAATAACTTTAGTTCATAGCTTCAGCTTCCTCTGTATTGGCTTTTCTGTTAAATACATGTATAGTATTTATTGAATACAATTTATTTCATGACACGAAGCTACTGGTCAAAACATTTAATTTATATATGGCAAAGATTTCCAATGAAACTTATTCAATAGTTCTTTAAAGTTAATGCAATTTATTTCTTTAAATATATATTTTAGTTCAGATAAGCAATATTATAAAACATGATACTAATAATAATAAAAAAATAATAAGAGTGAGCTGGCAATAGAATGGTAAGTAAAATAAATGATTCAGATGATATTATCACAATGAGATCTATGAGATCCAGGGTTTACTTAGACAATAATACAGCTTCAATTTCATTCCATTTCTTTTTATATTCTTTTTTTTTTTTTATTAAGATCACATTTTGAAGCAGATTTTTTTTAAAAATCTACTCACATACAATATTTTAAGATGCTTCTAAATAATTTTTTTGTTTTTTTATTAAAATAAGAGAGGGAGAATTTTACAAGTAGAAAACTCCATCTGTTTAATGAGGTAGAATAAACTATCACAATTTTATGTATAAATATAAGCAAATATTTTTCAGTTCATTATAAATATACTTTAAACATTTAACAGATAAAAGTTCATCCTTAAATAATTGCAGTGCAAAACATTTTTTATAAAACTATTTTCAGAGCAAGTAATTAACATAATGAATACTATCTTTTAGTTAATACCAGGCATTATTAATATAATATTGGTACTTGGAAACATCTATAAACAAAATTATAACAAGGATATTGAAGCTTTAAAAATCTATCATTAAGTCACTACTTATGTTTTTTTTTTTTAAACATGACTCGTTTAAATTTCATTCTACTTAAATAATAACTGAGTAAATGTTGAAGCAGTCAGATCTGAGTTCGATCCTAGCTTCATGACATCTAGCCATAAGCCCACTTCAAACCACTAGTACTAACCTTAAATTTCTGATGCAATGGGGCTTTATATGGTCAATCCACACTACTTTTCTTAAAGAAAAACTATTTTATAAATGTGTATTAAAATTAACTAGTTTCAGGTTTAAAATGATTAATTCTATTAATAAATTCATGATAGAGTTATTCACACAATCCATGCAAGTATTGTATATATATATATATATATATATATATACAATACTTGCATGGATTGTGTGTATATATTTGTAAACATTTAAATATATATCATCGTTCGAAAGTTTTATTGCGTTGGAATGTTTGATTTTACTTTTAAATAATTTGTTAAAATTTTAGTGATTAAAAGCTACATTCTTTTGATAAGCTTTCAGATTTTCCCTTTCCAAAAACAATGGGTAAAATTTTATTAATTAGAAAAAAAGATGAGTATTTAAAATGTAAGGATTTCTTAATTAAAATCATTTTCTGATTTTAAAAATTCATTTTCTAATTAAAAAATGAATTCAAGTTAATGAGTTTGAAAGCCTTATCGAAGGAATGTATCTAAAAACAACCAGTAAATTTTGTAACATTGATAGTGAAAAAAGCGCTAGCCCAAAGGCATCAGATACAGTATAAAGAGCTCTGAAAAGTTTGGAGAGGGAAGCCATCTTTGTTGTAGAGAAGTGCCATAAAATTTTATGTGTTTAAAAATCATAAATTTAAATAGTGTTTCGATCATGGTGAGGGGCTAAAACTTCAGGAATTTGACTACTGTTCCTGAACTCCTCTGAAAATCTTCAATGAAGCTGCTAAATTCTGTCCAGACCAATCATGCTTCCAAAATCATGAAAATCAATTAAAATGCTATTCAATAATCGACCAAATGTATGCCTACATTTTACTAACTCAGACATGTAAACTAAGGAACCAGCCCCGGAAAAAATGCGTAATATATTTTCATAACGAACCTTACACTTTCTGGCCAGTTTCTGAACTTTACTTTACACTCCCTTTAAAAGCTCTTCTCATTTATAAATGTAATACTCTGTGTAAAACCTTTTATTTATGCTATTTTAAATTATATAAATTCTCTCAATCTCTAGTCCTTAGATTTTACTTTTTTTTCTTATGATGGTGGTTCATTTATTTTATTATATATATATATATATATATATATATATATATATATATATATATATATATATATATATATATATATATATATATATATATATATATATATATATATATATAAAGCAACTCGATGAACTCTTTTGTTTCATTTGCTTTGTGCAAATAATGTAACATTAAGTCTAATAGTAATTCTCGACCATTAGAATTAAATTTATATATTCTATTAATCATTGAGTCGAAAGAAATTATTAAATGTTTACTATTTTTATAATTGGCTAATAATAAATTATTAGCTCCATTTCTAATCTATGCCTCAGGTTTTTCTTGTTTCACCAATATTTATTTATTCATATATAATGTTAAAATGTTTTTGCAAAAGGGCCGATAAAAGAATCAAATATATTCTAATTCAAATTTCTGTTACTTGCTATTAACGTTTAGGAAGGGCACAATGTTTGGGGTATAACTAACACAATTTTATAAATGGTTTAAAATAATGTTAGTTAAAAGCTCGTTTGACTTTAATTCATTTGATCAAGTCATCATGTAGAGCATTCTATAATAAATTGGGTTTTATTTTTCAAATGGTGACTATCTATCATCATCTTCAAACATTGCTGATGCATGGCTATCTTTCATTTTGCAGGCTTGTTGGTGGTGATATTACTGATATTTTAAACTATAAAGGAAAAAAAAAGCACTTCCTTCCCCACTTATATTATATTCGTAACATCACAGGTTCGTAGTTATACCCCGGCCTGGCTTTCTCCATGTTCCATGTCACCTTAAAGGCCAGTAAGATTTGTCAAATGTAAGCTGCCATACTACTTAAACCACAAACCAGCTATTATCTTTCATTTTCATTTTATAGCTCATAATTTGTCAGCACCATTACCTCTCTGTTCCAGTAAAGCCCATTCTGATGCTCGTAATTCATGATGAAGTCATTTCAATTAAAGTTGAACAACTTCTCAATTATTTAATTAAATAAGTTTTCTAATAAAGGTTAAAGTTATGCCATAAATACGTATCTTGCTCTTCATGAATGGATTTGTGAATGTGAAAATAAATCTCACATTCTTCTGTATAAAATAAGAATCACAATTTCCATCACCACTAATACCTTTATCTGCCTTTATTTTCTTGTTGGGGGCATAGACATATAATTTTGTAATATTGTGTAATACTCATTGGCATATAATAAGGACTGCCACTCTTATTATAATTATAAACTCTGTTAAAGGCTAGAGGTGATTAATATAATCATAATTTAAAATCCAAACAAAACTATTACTATTATTATTAAAATATTTTATAAACACACTTGGTTTCTTAATTTTATTATTCAATAATTATTTTAATATTAAGGCTCACTGTCTGTGTTGGCAACCTGAACATATACATATTCAATTTAAAATTATCTTTAGTTAATTTATTATTCAATATTAGTGTCAGTTCAGGGGTATCTATTCCTCACCAACCGTTGAGCCAGTTTTTTGGTGAATATCACTGTGCTGTTGATTTAGATTTCTACGAATCTGAGCTGGTGAGCTGGATTTGAATTCAGTTTGGTTTGGCTGAGTTTGGATCTGACTTGTGGTTTAGGTGGTCAACGTTTTTTGACCGGTACAAGGTAGACTAGAAAGTTTGGTGCAATAACAGACATTTAGCCATAAATATTTTAGCTGCCTATATTGCAAATTCCTTTCACTAAAGATTAATTTAAGTGGTTAGTTGATAAGATAGCACAAATAAATATCCTTGTAACATTTTTACGATAGCTTTTAAAAAAGTTAACTGAAAGTCAATGACAAAAAATGGGTTACCTATTTCTTTAGCAGTCATTCATTGCAGTCTTGAAATAATTGAATATGTAATTTACAATACTTTTGTTAGAAAATAATAAAGTTTAAAAATAATTACAACTTATTTTGGGAGAAGAAAGATTTCAGAAAACATACAACTTTTCTATTTATATCCATATTGTTTCTATCTCCTCCCAAAATTTTCATGTCAATTTTATTTATTACAACCAATGAACATACCTTTTTTAAACTGTAATCTTTTTTAAAATCAGCTGGAAAATTAATCGATTGATAAATGATGTCAGTTTGATCTATTTGTTCAAATATCACATAGGTTAATGACTTTAAATCAAAAGTTAATAATTAGTTCTTATGGAATATTGTTAAATAATAATAATAATAATAATAATAATAATAATAATAATAATAATAATAATAATAATAATAATAATAATAATAATAATAATAATAATAATAATAATAATAATAATAATAATAATAATAATAATAATAATAATAATAATAATAATAATAATAAAAAGTATTACATAAAAAAATAAAAATAGAAATACTGACATAAAATTAAAACATATTTCATTTATCAAAGATTTTTTTTAAATATTCAATTATAATAATTTTACTCATTCCTTTGTTTTCTTGTTTTTTTAATATTATAGCTAATTATTTATTCATTTTTATATCTGTATGCATGCATACACACACACAGGGATAACCCCTATGTGACATACACTAGTTAATTATAACTGCTTTAATGACTACAAATAAAAATATTGAAAAATATTATTTTATAATTAACTTTTAACAAGTCAAGGCTAATTTACATTAAAGATTAAATTATTATTTGACTTCTTTAATAAAACTAAAGATTAATTTTAAATCAATTTGATATTATTTATTTTATTTATAATATTAGCTCAATTATTAGCTATAAACTAGAAATAAATGCAAAGCAAAAGTTATCTTATGATATAGTTATCATCATCTACTATTATTTTAAATACTAACTTAAATATTTATTATGACAAAAATGCTATCTTACATATCAAACAAACCAATTACAAATATGTGACTTACTCTTCACTCATAATTATATAAAATTTACTAAATATCACAACATTAATCATTATTATTACATCCTATTCATTAATTAACTAATTTTGTCTTTACATTTTATTAGTATTTTTTAAAACATATAATTATATACAATGGTTAATCTAATATAAGTTCTAGCAGCTATTGGGACCAAGTGAAGTTTCACTTAGGTACTATATATATATATATATATATATATATATATATATATATATAACAATTCACTAGAATAAAAGTACAAATTTTAAAAAAAATTAAAAATTGCCTATATAAAAAATTAAAGATTAAAATTCTTTGCTATAGCCAGCTTTGGCATATTCTGCCATTTTAAGTAGCAATATGATAATATGTAAATATTATCAAACTCTCACACCAGTAATGTTCTTACATGAATTACTTACTTTCCATAAACTGTCAATATTAACACAATGTCACTGTTTATTCAAAACATTATCTGTACAATCATTTTCCATATGCAAAATAAAAACTCTATCAAAGCAGAATTCTCCATTACAAATCACTGCATTATCTGCAAAAACAGATTTATACCTATCTGCAGAACAACACAACTTATTATATAATAATTCATGCTCCCTACACCTTTTTTCATTGCACATTTGGTCTTCCCATTATAACTATCTCCACAATGACAAACCACTTTATATATAATATTATATTTTTTGCTTCTATCAATAGAATCTTTACCATTAATAAACAGTCTTCCAGTATTTGCAGCCACTTTAAATGCAACATTAAAATCAGCATATACTAATGATGTAATCTTATTACAAACAATATCCTTTACATAAGGCAATGCTATCCACCTTTTTTTGCATATCATCTCTTCTCCATATATTTCTATATCTATATAGTGCACATAAAATATTTGTCCTACTATATCCACACAGAATAAATCATTCCCATATCTTTCAATATTAGTCATTTTATCACTCTGAAATTTACATAAAACATGATTTCTAAAAAGAAAAGTTCTAAAACCAGACAATTTAAAAGTAAGTGAAACAATTGAATTTGAAAGAACAACTCCTCTAATTGATAATGGTTTCAACATCATTTTATTGTTAATTTTATTACTTTCTCCCCATAAAATCAAATCAAGATATTTTACACTCTTCTCACTATCTTCAGAAGTAATAGTCCACGTTAATTCTCTAATATCATTTAATTTACTAAAGAGTTTTTGCACTATCATATTTGATTCTATAATAAGCATATCATCCACATACCTAAAATAACTTTTAACACCGGTCATAAAATATTCTTTAAAATCATCCCTTCATAATACAACAACACATAACTACATATAATTGCTGAAACAGCAAACCCATAGGCCAAGTTTTATCCATCATATACAATCAATCTTCAAATGTAGCTATCAAATTCTGATCAATAAATAATAACAAATCCCTTACAAACATATGATAAAACTTGCACACTCCTTTTTCATATAAAACTTGATCAATAATGCTAATAGTCTCCTTTCTTTTTATTCAACCATATAACTCTGCCACATCCTATATATATATATATATATATATATATATATATAATTACATATATACACATATATATATATATATATATATATATGTGTGTGTGTGTGTGTAATTATACAATGGAACATTTGTAAATACAGCAATTAAATAATTAACAATTTTATCCACTTAGGAGCACTTTTGTTTATCCTAATAATCTTTGTCAACTAAAACTTTGAAAGGCTATCCTTCCCACAATTCTGTGATCTTAATGTTTGCCCCTTGCCTATTAATTAAGTCATGTTTGTATTTTTATATTAATATAACTTCCTTTATTTTTCTTTTATGCAATTTTTTTTTAATTTGCAATATTTTTACATTATTGAAATTGAAGTCAAACCCATAAATATATGACTTATTATGGTTGTAAAAAAAACAGCTGCTCAAATATTATTATCTTCTGTACAATTTGCTTTGATTTCTGAACCTGTTATAATAATAGTAAGTGCTCTTTAGTTCTTTTTTCCAACATATATCTTGATCCAATTATATATCCACTACCACCCCTACACATCCATTTATAAATGACACAATTTTGCCATGTTGTGTGATATTTCCACTTCAGATAAATATAAAACATAACCCCTTTTTCTATTGGTTTAATGGTCATACAGTAATCCAGCAATACATTGATTTTTTAGTTATTTTAAGATCATGAAACTGAATGCACATTAAATTTTCATCGGTTTTTACCCATTTTAGGTCTTTTAAACCATTTAATTATTTAAACCACTCATTAATTGCATTTGCTTTGCCACATACAAAACATATTCAATGTATTTATAGTATACAGTAACAGTTTTTTGATAATATTCGTTTTTCAAAAATATTTTCTTCATGTGTAGAAATTATAAAATTACATATTTGAGCAACAGTAGGTAATCCATTGGCCAGCCACTGTATATTTTATAAAAATCTTTCTTAAAAACTGCACAAATATATTTATTGATAAAATTTAATGTTTCAGTTGCAAATTTTATAATTTTTTACATTAACATTTTTTTTAAAATTAATTGCAGGTTTGAAGTCCTCATTATTTAAAATAAGTCTTTGCAAATATTCATTGGATATATGCAATAATATTGAAATTATATTTGTAAGAATTGTAAAATGTTGGTTACAATTATATATATATATATATATATATATATAATTGTAACTAAATTGTAATGGCACATATATATATATATATATATATATTGTGCCATTACAATTTAGTCACTAGCTAAATTTATAGTAATGTGCATGTAGAAAAGGTAAACCAAAAATCATCATCACATTTTTATATAACCATAAAAGAAGCTGTAGGGCATCCAAGTTCAAACCCTACCAGATCAAAATTTTGAATGCTTTAGACAGAAAGAGAGTGGGACAACAATTATATGCTTTAGTTGTTTGTGTGTTAATAAATCTTAAAAAGAGCAGCACACACACTTAATATTTAAATTTTCTGTTAAAAAGCAAAGTTATAATGCATACATATAGGCAGTGTATGTATAAACTATTTAATTGTTTTATATTTCAAATATTCAACATTTTAACTTTCTTTAAAACTAACTTATGCTTGATCAATTCTAATATCTTATTCTATGCTTCTATTTTTCTTTCTATAATTGTAATTGGGATTTAAAAGTTACAGATTTAATTAAATAATAGGGTTATAATTACTAAGCTAGCAATAATATTATTCAATGTTAGTTTATGAATGATTTGACATAAGGAAGTATGTGTGTACGTTACATACAGAAATTTACATTTATTAAATATTGAAAGAAAAGGAAAGATTAAATCTGTCAAATTATTTTTTTTGTACAATTTTATGTTAAAAGAGAAAATCTGTTGAATCAGATATCTATTTTTGTAGCAATTTTGTTTTTGTAAATGATTGTTTGTCAGTTTGGGAGCTTAATCTAATTTTGAAATTGTCTTATCTTAAGATCTAAAGAAGGAAGCTCAAAAATTTGAAATGTTACCTAGGTTTAAAAAGGAAAAAGGGATTAAGTCTATTTTTTTTAAACAAAAGTGTCTGGAAAAAAGATTAAACTTTTCAGTTAAAAAATAATTTAGTTGAAAATAAATTAGAGATCTAATTAAAACAAATTTGTCCAAAAATAGCAAGTGATGCTATCTCTGATTGGTTAAGTTAGCTAAAAATTGGATATAAAATGCTGTCTGGTATTATTATTATTATTATTGTGATTATGATTCAGATTATTAGACTATTAAATTGAATGTTGAAAATATAAGAAATGGCTGGCTAGAAAAATTATATGTATGTCCCATCTTGGCCGGACCATCTGGGGAAGCTGCACATCATATAGGAAAGAAAAGATGTTGAGTCTAAAACAATATTCTACACCTTTCAACTGACCAGAGAAATAAGATGTTTTTAATAGAAGGAAGAAAGCATTCCCCTGCATTCGATGAAAGATGAATTAATCGACCTATAGATATTAATCATCAAGTCCAATTAATGGTTCCAACAACTGATTTTAAACTCAAGAAAATTTATAAATGTGAAAACAACTGCGGTATTTCATCCACTAAAAGAATCATGCTTGACAGGAAGAGAAGAAAAATTAATATAATGATTTCGAAATTGTCCACTAAAGCAAATAACCTCAATAGAGTCATCATCATCAAATAGTTATACACCTCAAGAAAGAGATTGTTCCCATGTAAAACGGAAATGGTAGCTGCAGGAATATAGACATTATACAAGACAAGTTTGAACCCATGGAAATTCGCCACAAACAAAAGATCGGTAATATGACTTATATCTATTTTCTTTATGATATCAGAGTCTTAATAAACATTTTAGCAATAAAGTGGTATATTTTATTTAAAGAACTTTTAAAGACTATTCAGATCGATTAAAAACAAGAATGCCTTACTAATAATAACTTTGAGCTTCATAAATGATCTTGAATGTATCAAAATTATTTGTTTATTAATTTTACAGTTATGAAATATTAATGTGTAAAACAATTTTTTTTATGGTATTATGATTTTAGTTTTAACTAATATATTATTATTATTTTGGTTTTAAATAATATTTTGTTATTATGGGATAAAACACGCACATACATAATAATATTTTTATATGTGTATAATTGCGAGTGAAGGTGAAGTAATAAGTAGTATTAGAATATTAGATTATTTTGTTTCAAGTTAAGTATAGCATTTCAGAGGTAGAAGAGAGGGGGAGAAAATAATTTAAAACTTGTTTCTAAAACTTGCTCTTTCAATTCTATTAACATTTTTTTTAACCTTCTACTTACATGTTAGATTTTTAAAGTATGTGTGCTAATGAGCAGATAATATTTTTTTTTTAAATACTTTTCTCATGGAGTGAAAATCATGGTCAATGTGACATCCAACTTAATACAATATACATTTGAAGGAAAAGGGGGAAGAACTTGAAATTAATCTGAGGATTGTTATATAATCAATTATTATTACTATTATTATTCATGTTAATTTTCATGTTTACCTAGAAATTTTTATGTATATGTTAGAAATGCAGTAATAAATATTAGTTTGTTTTATTAAACAAGGCATATATATTTCATTAAGTGTTGTCTTTGTTAAGTGTGATTATTCATCATCATCAATGGTTAAATATTAGTTGTTTAAGATATGATTAAAATGCTAAGATTAACAATAATTATGAATTTCTTTATAAAAATTAAATTTTATGTTTAGGCTTAGTCATAAAGCTGTGGTTGAAACCATTGTTATTATCTATCATTATTATCATCATCGTCATCAACGTTTTAATTAATGAGCTGTTTAACTGTTTAAAGGCCATAAATAAATATTGATTTCATAATATTTAGTGGTTTCTTAGTAATATTATAACCACCATTCCATCATCTATTTCATGCAAGGATGAGTGGATTGCCATCCTAAATTAGTTATATATAATCTGATCTAGTAAACTTATAAAAATATTGAAACACATTTGTTATGTTAAGAACTGAGAAATGATTTATGTCTAATATACACCACTTTGGTTTATAGATGTTTTACTTTTACCTAAATATTAGTGCATATAGTGATATGGCTCAAAAAGCAAAATCTCCCATTGTATTAGAAATAAAGTACCAAAAAGGGGATTCAAACCTGGTACATGTGGAAGGTTATTAGATATAACCATGTCTAGATTTAGATAATCTATTGGTGCCCTGCTAGACCATATTCACTTAGTATTTGTTTAAACATGCACTTAACATCAAACCAAGAAATGAAAGTGGATAAGATCTACTGTCTGTATACCTGAGTTATATTTTATTGAATTACTAGTGTACTCACCTCACGTGATTTCATATACCTGAGTTATAATACTTGTTATTAATAATTTGTTTATAATTATTGATATTGTGATATCTTGAGAAATCCAATGTTATTTTAAATATTATGATCTTATATATATATATATATATTGTAGACAACTCAAATATGGTAATATCTTTTGAATGACCTTTAATTATGTTACAATATATATATATATATATATATATATATATTGTATCTCTATATACATATATATATATATATATATATATATATATAATGTTATTAGAGATTTTAATATAAAATATAAGAATAAAAATTTTAATAATAATGTTGAATCTTTTGCTAATAAAAATTATGGATATCAATACCATATATTTCAAATGATCACATAAATTTTATAGGAAAAATTTATAAAGATATATGTGATATTGCATTTTACACAACTCCTACATTACACAAATTAATAAATAACTCCAACGATAAAACCTCATTTACAAATAAAAATTGTGTCATTTATAAATGAATATGTAGGTGTGGCAGTGGATATATGGGTGGATCTAGATGTATGTTGGAAAAAAGAACTAACGAGTCATTGCTATTATTAAAACAAGTTCAGAAATTGAAACATAATTGTATAGTAGATAATATTTTAGCATCTGTTGTTTAGGACCACAATAAGTCATGTATTTATAGTTTTGACTTCCAATTTAATAATGTAAAAATATTGCAAATTGAAAAACATAACAATAAAAGAAAAATAAAGGAAGCTATGATAACATACACATATAAACATGACTTAATTAACAGGAATATGGCAAACATTAAGATCAGGAAATTGTGGGATGGTTACCCTTTCAAAGTTTTAGTTGACAAAGATTATTAGGATAATCGAAAGTGCTCCTTAGTGGATAAAAATTTTAATTATTTAAATTCTATATTTACAATTATTTAATTATATAATTACCAATATTGCTTTGAAAAAATACAGACATTGAATTATGTATGTATATATTGTATCAACATTGTGCTGGCACATAATATTTTTGTCTAAAAATTATTAAAATAAAAATATTTCATTAAAAGAAAATAGTATGTAAAAGTTTATAAGGTTTTTTTTATTATTGCAGTTTGTTTTTGAAACTTAAAAGTAAAAGTCAAAGAGTTTTTTTTATTATTAGTTTTTGAAATAAAAGTTACAATTAATTAATTAAAAGAGGGGATGGGGGGTTTGCTTTAGAAACATCAAACTAAAAGTTTTAAGTTTAAAAAGTTTTACTAGAAACAATTAATTGATAGTTATGGGGAAAATTAAAAGAAGTTAAAGACTTTTTTTTTATTATTATTAGTTGAAATATAACTTAAAGTTTAAAAATATAAATCTCTTTTTATTTAAGTTAGGGGGAAAAGTCATCTTAAAAACTAAATAATGAATGATGTTAAATTATTTATGTGTGTAAATGATGAATTAATGTAAGTAATAGTAAAAAATATAAGTGTGATTGTAAATATAATATATGTGCAAGTTTAATAGAATGAAATAGATGAAACTTAAAAGGTTAAAAATGACTCAGCAATGGCTACTAATCAAAAATGTAAAACAATGTATTTGCATGGCTGCTAATTAACATCAACAACAGGATTAAATGCTTTTCTCAAGGAATTCAATTAAAAACCAGAAAGGAATTTTGGCAAGAGATATTGCCGGTGGTCAACAAAACAACAACAGAATTTAAGTATAAATGGCCCAGTTTTTTAACAGAAAATCAGTTAAGTTCAGTTGCAGTTGAGATAAAAATTTAGTGGAGATTTAATCAGTCAATAATGCATTGTTAAAAAATATCGAAAACATACAACATTCTCCAGCCTGAATTCCAGGGCAACAGCAATCTGCCCAGAATAGAGAAATGCCTGCACAACAACTTGAAGAATCATCACCAATATTTAACTGTCTGCAAAAATAATACCAATAAATAAGCATTAAACCTCCTCAAGAAACTTCAAATCTAACTGGTTAGAAATATTTTATTAGAAGCAGCAAACAGCAAGAAGTATCCATGTTCTAATATCCTAGGTAATAACATTATTCTTATATTGATTTCTAAAGTAGCCATTGCATTCGTAATGCCTCCAAGAGTAAAATATATGAACTCTATAGCATACATAGATGAACTATTAATGTGTGTATTTAAAATGGTGTGTGTGTGTGTTCATGTGTTAGTATATATTGATTTCATTGTATTTTAAATATCAAATATTATTTAATTTTTTGTTATTTTATATTGCTATTATATATGTGTTAGCCTGAAATGATGATAAACCCTTGTTCATTGAAATAAGATTCATAAATGTATTTAAAATTAGTAGATTAGATGTTAATTAAAATAAATTGTCTTTTAAACTTAAAGCTTTATTTTGGTGGTCAATTCTTTTTGCCACTAATTAAGGAACAACTTGTTATTGAATTAAAAATAGACTGAACTAGTTTAAGGGTTTTTTAAATGCTGATTTATGAGCATACTGTCCAAACATGTTAGTTTTAGACTAGCGGGTGCCTGGGGTTTATTAACTCCAAAACAAATAAAGTGTTTGGATAGTAGAGGTTTGAATCTAGCAGTTGAGATGGGCCACAGTCTGGAAATGTGATTGTGTTATGCATTGCATAGCTTGGTCTGACCATGGGTTTGATGACCCTGCCATCAATAGTATTCGCCACTCTGCTCGAATGCACTGGTACATTTACGTGATATTTATAATATAAGATTATAAACTTTAAAAAAAAATAATAATAAAACCAGAAAGTAGGGTAAGTTATTTCTACAGTTCGAACCTGGTACTATATATATATATATATTGTAACCTATAAAAATGAAGAATGGAGGGGGTGAAGGTGAAAAAGGAGAAATGAAAGAACGAAAAAACAAAAAGAAAGATAAATGAGAGAGAAATGATGATGATAAGATGCAGAAATGAAGATAAGATATAGAAATGAGCAGTGAGAGAGATGAGATGAAGATAATGAAAATAAATTATATTTAGTAGTGGATGAAGTTGATGATGATGATGATGGAATAGGAATGAAGATGAAGATGAGAGAGTGAAAGATAAAGATGAAAAAGAAGAAAGTGAACTATTAGTAGATGAGACTCTTAATGACTTGAATAGGAGAAAAGGGTGGTGAAGGAATAAAAAGAAAAGAAAGAAAAGATAAGAAAGAAAGAAATGAAGAGATAAGATGGAATGGAGTAGAAAGATGATGATGATAAAAATAAATGATGATGATGATTAAATGGGGATGAAGATAAAATAGCAAAATGAAAAATGAGAGAGGTGAGATGATGATGATGATGATGAAAAATACAGAGATGGAAAATGAGAAAGAGAGATGTAAGTTGAAAAGAAATAAAGATGAAGATGAGACAGAGAAATGGTGATGATAAAGAAAGATGAGATGGTGAAGATAAATAAAGGAGACAAAAGAAGATGGAGATAAATGATAAATAAGATGAAGAGAGTAAACTATTAGTAGAGAAGAGAGATGAGAAATGAGAGAGAACTGAGAAAGATAAAAGAAAAGATGATGATGGAATAGAAATTATTATTACAGAGAAGAGAAAGATGAAGAGAATTATTATTAGTAGAGAAAGAAGAGATGAAAGTGCACAATTAGTAGAGACTCTTAACGACTTGACACAGTAGGGTTACAATAAATTTAAGGAAAAAGATGATGATCTAGAGATGTATAATCAGATAGAGACCAGATCCAATACTAAGCAAATATGACTATTATGGCATATTAATGATCTATTCGTAAACAATACAAAAGTTGATTTTAAAATTATTATGTTAATAATTATCAGAAACGGCCTATCATCAGATCACACTCTCTGAATAAGAATAGATTATATTTTGTTTGGAAGGACTATCACATTAATTTTAAACAAAGAAGGCAACAAGAGTTAACAATCTCAGGGGTTGTAAAAGTAAAACTCTTTTGCAAAACTAAAAGTATAAGTTGCCTACTAAATAATTGCTAAGATGAATAAACAAGTGAGTGATATATTAGCCAACCATAGAATAACTAACTACCTTATGATTCAATCATGGAACAATAAACAAAACAAATATTAATTTAATGAATCAATTTAAATTTAAACTAATAATGGCCTATTATTCAAGATATTACTCGAGCAAGGAAAGGGCAAGGGTACATTTTATGCCTCCCCCATACTCACAGACAACCTACTAAAGACCTCAAATGCAGATGGATTATAAAATTCTAAAATAATAGATGATAATAAACAACCTGCAGCTAATGTAAGATAATGTGCAGCTTTTAAAATAATAATAAATGATAAATATTCTTCTGAGGCATTAATTTTCTACATCTTATATTGCATATCTTCAGTTTAAAAAGATATAATGATAACTCAAAATAAATTATTATATTAGCATTTAATTAAGCATGTGATACAATGTAATTATCTGTTACTGTGATTCACCCTGAGAATCACTTAAATTGACATGACTTTATAATTCAAACCAGTACCAAAATATATTTTATAAAATTTATAATATGTTTGTGAACTTGTGAATTGAAAATTTTTATGAACTGTGAAACTCAAGCTTTAATGAACTTTGGAACCCAAGACAATAATATTTTCATATAAAAGTAAAACAAACAGAGCCAAAACTTTTTGAAATAATAATAATATGGTTTATTATTTAAAACAATAAGTAATATTCAATAAGGCTGTAGCCTCAGTCACATGTGTATAAAATGTGATAGTATGGACCTCTACAGGTCATAAAACCACAAGATTACTCTTGGAAGAAAAGAGGGGAACCCCTTCTTTACTTCAACCTACTTTCTATTTAAATAGGTGAAGCTGAAGCGGTTCGATCTGAGAGTGTGAAGCTATTCAATACTTCACTAATTAAGTCCACATTTCTTATTACACATTAATACTCGTGAAATCTCTCGATTTACAGCAAGTCAATGGAAAGATTTTAATGTGTAATAAGAAATGTGGACTTAATTAGTGAAGTATTGAATAGTTTGACACTCTCAGATCGAACCACTTCAGCTTCACCTATTTAAATAGAAAGTAGGTTGAAGTAAAGAAGGGGTTACCCCCTTTTCTTCAAAGAGTAAGCTTGTGGTTTTAAGACCTGCAGAGGTCCCTACAATTGCATTTTATACACATGTGATTGAGGCTGCAGCCTTAATGAATATTATTTAAGTAATGAATGTGCGTTTAAATAAATTTATAATTAAAACAATAAGAAGTAAATATTTACAATCAAAATTTATTACAAGCAATGTCAATGTAGCACTGGAATCTTTTACAAATATTTTGACTTTTAACGTATTTATTTTTGGTTTACAAAAATAAAATAACAATTTCCCTGGCTACTGTTGATGAATATCCCTCATAAACTCTTTTAAAATTATTTGTTTTGATAAACAAAATACTAAAATAATAAGTACTTACAATAGCAAGCATAGGCTATTGCATATTTATTCTAATGTCTTTTAAAGAATCAGAGATTTCCAAATCTTTAAACTTAAATTGAAATAGACTAAGTTTAATAAGCATAATTCTATTTTAATTTTTTATGCATATTTATTAATATGGTAGTGTTATCTAACAATCAGAATAACACATAAGAAGCTTAAATTTATAATCCTGAGCTTAACAAATGCTAAGCTGGAATAAGTATATTCAGCATAAATTTTAAAACTATTACTACAAGTTACACTGACATTACTAATATTATAGCTTATGATATATTTAAACAAATTTCTAGTTAAATTTAAACTAAATTAAATATATGGGCCACTCATTCATCAGAGGTCATTTATACACATTTTAAATAAATTCTGTCCACATAAAATTATTACCCTAAGTGTTTTAAAATTAAAGACTTAAAAGACTATGTGTGAATTGCCACTTGTACCTTTTGCATAATTAACATACTTAAAAATAAATATAGATTGTTGTTGGTTGGCTTGTGGCTGATACAATATCATGACAACACAATTAAAACATTGATATACTTATAAGCATTAAAATAGCTAACTACAACCTGAAGAAACAAAGTTCCTCAAACAAACATATCTTGTCATCACATGTCTAAAACAAATGCAACATCACATACTGTGGTGGAAATTGCATTAATACATCATGAATGATAGGCTGAAATATAAGAACATATAGCCTTCACAAAGCTGAAAAAGAATGTGGTGGATTTCAAAATACCTAACTTTGAGGCAGAAAATTGGATGCCTGGACCTTGTCTACAGTGCATAAGGAACAGGAAAGACACACCAGGAAAGCACAATCCTCTCTTATAGGATTCCAATGCTTATAAATGTGATAATCATCACTAAAAAACAACTATGGGAAATACATTAACCCTCTATTATCACAAGCACTATCAATCCATGGAAAAGCAATACAATAAGAATGGATGACCTTGTCTACTCCATTAAGCATACTCAAAATAATTAACAAAGCCTAACTCTATGAGGCTAACAAATACTTAACTAATGACAAAATATATACTTCACATGAACTAATTAAGTTAACACAAAGAAGTTTAAAATATGACATGTATATATTCTATGTAAAAACAAACAAAGCAAAACTGTGTCAAATGACTACTATAAGAAATAAAATGCATATAAAAATTTTAGGCAAAGGCACAATACACACATAATAAAATATTAAATACTAAAATATAGTGACTAGTGGACTTTCGAAAATTGCAAATTAAATGCAAGAATATTAATTATCAATGCATTTGAAAAATATTTGCAGTAATGTAGTATTTATAAAACAAATGAATGGAAACTTTATGATAAACTATTTTGGCTGATTTAAAATAAAACTGAGTGATACATCTCACATGCAATAAGCTAAGGCTGAGATATTTTAAATCTCTGTGAATGAAATTTTCAAATAGAAATTAACATGCAATACACTTTATATAAAATTAAAATTTATCTGTAAATGGCAAATTATTTATCTACTCATTTTAATAAAATCCACTAAAATTAAAATTGTAACATTAGTTTACCTGGTATATTTATGCATACTAGTATTACACATATTTTAGAAACAAAAATGTAGCATAAATATTTCTCTGGTTTCTTTTTTTTTTAAAACCAGTAAAACAGATAATAAAAAAATACAGTAACTTAAGTTCATAGGTACAGCTCCGTACTGGTTTTCCATTTTAGACATGTATATAATTTATTGAGGATAATTTATCTGATGGTATTTAAAGCTTCTAGTCAAAATATTCATAAGCATGGTAATGATTTCCAAAAGAAAACAAAACATGTTTAATAGTTTTTTAAAGATATTTTACTTTCCTTCTTTAAAGATATTCTAAATATTAGAATATTGAAATAATAAGAATAAACCAGCATTGGAAAAACAAATTCTTCAGCTGATTACATTTTTATAGAATTCTGGGTTTCCATGTACAGTAATATAGCTTTATTATTTTTAATTACATTTTTTTCTCTTTTAAAAGAACACATTTTTTTTATAAACAGCTATTTTTATTAAAAATTATTTCTCATACAATATTTTGAAATTCTATTTCCAAATAACTTTATCTTCCCACTACTTAGCATAAGATGATAATTATTTTTTATAAAGTTCATGTTTTCATCTGTTTTCAATTAGCTAAAATAAACTATTTTCCTTTTAGGTCAATGTATAAGCAATAAAATTTTTAGTTCATTATCATTTAAAAATTCATCCTTAACTAATTGTAGTTTACACTATTCTTGTTCAACAGTTTCTGGAAGTAGATAATTAATCTCACATTCAATATGTTTTAGTTGAACACTAGGCAAAGTTAATAAAAATTATACTAATGATTGGCAGATAAAATTAATTCTTCCTTAATTCAGTGCACTATATTTCGTTCTTCTAAAATAATTCTAGAAATAAGCATTATTAAAAAAAAGCATATTTTAAAGTCAATATCAGGTATCAGTAATAAATTACAGTCCACTATAATGTCTTTCCATTTTCCTCACTTATATTTAAATTTAATTAGATAAATATTAAATATCTTCTAGCTAAATTAGTTCAGTACAATAAAGGTATTTAGCCATATAAATACCAGCAGTTTGTATCTTTATTTCAGTTTCCAATAAATAAAAGACATGCAATATGTAAATAAGATAAGAGATGCAAAACTTCCTTTGAACATTTCTGTTCATTATAGCTTTAAATTTTAACTGAAAGTTAATATCAGAAAATAGTTCCCTTTTAGTTTTAGCCATTCATGATAATAGAGCAATTAATTATATTTTTAATACATACTTTTACTTTTTAAAAAAAAATTAAAAAAAATTACAACTTTTTCTTTAAAAAGAAAAGAAGAGTTTTCAAGAGCAGCTCACACACAGACCAATAACTATTGAACCACCTCTTTTTATATCTGATAATTTATATACCTCCCCATTGTCAATTTTGTTTAAAAATCAATCAAATTATTTTATATTTAACTTTAACCCGTTGACAGATCATCTGTGAAATTTATTACTGATGTAATTGATCTAATATTGAAAATCACAAGGTCATTAACAGTTAAATTAAAGTTAATTATTATCTATTTTATGTAACATTTTAAGAAATATATAAAATAAATAAAACAAATATAAAAATTAAAACTGGTTTATTTATCAAAACTTTTTTAAACATTTAGTTTCAATAATTTTATTCATTCATTTGTTTTTTTCTTTAATCAATATTGTAATTAAATTATTTTTTATTCATAAATTTTACAGATCTCCCGGCATGCACACATATTCGCACACAAAGGTGACCTATTAACCTAAACTCTATTAGCTAATTATAACTTATTTAAAATTACAAAAATTAGATACCAATGAATATTATATTTGAAATATTTTTTTATTTAAACAGATTAAAACTAATTTGGATTAAACCATTAAATATTATCTGACTGCTTTCATAAAATTTAAATATTATTTTAAAAATAATTTGATACTATTTATTCTAGTTTCTTTATAATATCAATTTATTATAGGTTATATATTAAAAAATGAATAAAACAATAGTTACTTTATACATTAAATTATATTTATTAATTTAAACTATCTCTAATATTTCCTTTAAGTAAACTTATTATCTTACACCTCTTATCAAACTAATTATCATATATCTATTCAATTTTCATAGCATAATCACAAAAATTTAATAAATATTACAATACTATTATCTACTAATTAACTAATGTCTTCTATTTTTATCATTATTTTTTAAAAAAAAACCAGAAAATTACAAATAAAAAGTTAAGCTAAGATAAACTCTGGCACCTGTTGTAGCCAAGTGAAGTTTCACTTATGTACTATATATATATATATATATATATATATATATTATGGGTTTGTTGTCTTGTCCTCATCATTTTTAATAAAATAGTCATGAAAATAAAACAAAAGTCACTTTTTAATTTAGAATTAATTTAAATGTGTAAGAAAGAGTATCATAAGTAATATAACTTAAAAAATTATATATTACAAAGTTTATCTTATTATAGTTATTTTTAAAACATTAAAAATGAAAAAGTGTTACAAAGTTGTTTTTATTTATAGCTAGACTAGAAGTAAATTACTATGTTGAAGGGGAGACAATTACTATACATTGTTTCGAAGGAATTGGTTATAGTCATATTTTCTGGCATAAATATGATTTTTACAATGGAGGTTATGATGAAATAGTAGGAAAAAGTCAAATATTTCCAATATTAAATTTCACTATGAATGATATATATCGTTATCGAGCAGTAGAAATCCGCGATGAACTTCAACTGAGTTTAAATATTACTCTTTTGACAATGGACTCATATTCTATTTTTGCTTGTAATCATGGCAAAAATATATGGCTAAGTGAAAAAGTGGAAGTAATAGAAGATATAGGTAAGGATATATATATATATATATATATATATATATCCTTACCTATATCTTCTATTACTTCCATAACGATATATATAATATATATATATATATATATATATATTAAATTATCGTTAAAATTCATATTTTAACTTTAATATCATTTTAAGCTTTGTATGTCTATTTAAATATAATCTTAGTTGCTATGTTTGACATCATTTCATACAATCTTCAAAGTAGATGTTCATATTTTGTTGGACTGACAAAATACATTTCGTACAATAAATTAGTTATTTTTTCAAACAGATGACTATAATTGTTCACATATTTCTACAGAAGGCCAAAGAAATAAATTTAACAGATTACACCTTTATGCAATATTTAATATACATATATAAGATTGATTATCTATTAATAAAATATGCAATATAGAAAAAACTATATCAGAAAAAATATTTATTTTTTAACTCTTACAAAATCTAACATTTTTTATTGTTTCATCTAGTGAAAACATTTTAAAATGTTAATTTTTCATTTCTGTATAAATGCTTATTTTGTACTAAAAGTCAATAAATTAGACATAATTCCTGTTATATATTATCTTACCATCAACTCATGGTAATTGTCCAGATTTCATCTTATCTTGATTGAATTGAGCATTCATCACCATATAACAATGGATATATGAATAAATAAGATACATCCAATGGCAGAAACATTGCAATAAATGTTGATCTTTATGAATCCAATTATCAACATTATAAAAGATCTGACTATAAATAGGCTAACCATTATAGATAAAGTCAGATAGCAACAAATTGCTATCAGAAATAAACAATAATAACCACAATGCCCACTATATGGTTAAAGCAGTAAGGCCAGCTCACACTAGAACATGGTAGATATAAACCTGTCACAAGGTAAGCTGTCATAGTACAATGAAAACTATTATTTTAGGTGTATGTGATACACAGCTAATAAACATAACATGATCACCGATATGTATTAAGAGTTTTGCATGTGTATAATACAAGCTGTCACAGTACAGATGGAAGTGTTAGGTAAACCTAAAAGAGCATCTCAGTTCATTTTTTTTTTCAATTGTTACATGACATTTACATAATATACCTCACCAAGTATATTACGAAATTATAACATTTGTTTACATTGTAAATGTATTTGCATATTTATTTTAATATAAACACATATTTTTTTATTTAAGTTTTATAAACAAATAATACACTAAAAATCAAGTTTGTCATTTCTAAATATTTAAAAACTGATTAGTAAAAAAAACAATATATCATAAATAGCATCATAATGTCACTGTATGTATTTATTAAGTAAATTAATGAAGATGTAATTTATGATAAATCTATCAAATTCTGCTTTATGTTCTAATATGTGCTTTAAAATTATTACAATATTTGAAAATTTTATATTTTATTAATTGTGAGAAATAATGATGTTATACATGATATTTTTTTTTTGTTTGTATTATGGACAAGTTTATTAACTTCATTTTTAAAAAAATTAAAGATACATGAATAAATTGTAAATGTGCACTTGTATTATTTTTGTTTTAAATAAATATTAACCAATTAGTATGTAAAAATAATCAAATGTACTTTATAAACAAGCAAAGAAATCATATTTTTTTAGTCTATAAATATTGCATGAAAACCAGTTCAGAAGACAGGAATGCTATCTAGGCATTTTTATCTTGCAAACAATAGATAATGATCTTAGATTTTATCCAAAAAACTGTAAAATATTGATTTCTTCAGATTTTATTTTTCATTTTAAAAAAATCCTTAAAAGCAGTAGGAGTGATTTTATATTATATAAAGAGAGCCAATGCTAATAACATTTGTAATAAAGATCTTAGGATAGAACAAAATATATGTTTGAAGGAAGATAAAGATTTAAGAATGTGCTTTATTAAAAAGATGCATATAATGATAAAATTAAAACACAAATGACTAAATTGGGATTTAATATTATTGATAGTTATAACAGGGAGGTACAACTTATAAAATTTATAAATAACATTTTAAAGAAGGTTAAAAGTCATTATATATATATTCACTAGAATAAAAACTACAAAATTTTAAAAAAGCCTATATAAAATTAAAGATTAAAATTCTTTGCTATAGCCAGCTTTAGCATATTCCGCCATCTTAAGTAGCAATACGTTAATATTTAAATATTTAATATTTAATTTTATATAGGCATTTTTTAAAATTTTGTAGTTTTAATTCTAGTGAATATATATATATATATATATATATATCATATATATATATATATATATATATATATATATATATATATGCCCAAGAATATTTGCTAATATTAAACTTCTCAAAGTAGGGAATCCTCTTAGATTGATGATAGATTTTGGTGGATCATTTATGTATAAACAGGTAAATATATTGGTAAATTGTTACAAGATATGTTGGGTTTTGGAAGCTATACAGCTGCACCCTTTTAGGAATTTGTTGATATAATTATATGGATCAATTTATCAGTTTGAATCTATAAGTTTAATTGAAATTGCACAAATTAATATGTCTCTAAATAAACATTTGATAGATTTTGTTATTTAATCACTAAAATTTATAAGGGATAATATTATTCCAACATATAATAATACATTTTATAAAATAGGAATAGGATGGCCAATGGGATTATCTATGGTTACACAAATTTGTAATTTTACATTATCAAAATATGTAGATATTATATTTAATTCTTATAATTTTGAAAGTATTAAAATTTTTACTAGATATGTTGATGATGTTTTTGTTTGTGGTCTTCAAGACATTATCGATGTTGTCTTATATTCATATATAAACTGAATAATTTAAATAATTTTAAAAGAAATATTGAAAATGAATAAAATGGAAAAATAAAATTTTTGGATTACAAATATATAGAGATGCTACTGATTTAAATTATAAATTAATTTTAAACCCATTGGAAAAGAGAATACATTCAATTTGAATCATGTGTTCCAATGATTTATAAAATGACAAGTCTGAAATCGTGTTTGCATCGCAATGATGAATTATGTAAATATAGTAGTGATAACCATTTAAATATTGAACTCTTTGATAATGAACTTTTAAAATTTGGTTATGATAAAAACCAAATTTTATGTACAGTAAATTCATTTAATAATAAGAAGAGGGTTTACAATGTTACATTTGATAATAAAAAATGGATATCTATGCCATTTGCAAATAACATGCAATCTAAATTTATTAAGAATATATTTAAAAAATGGATAATATTTCATTTTGTGTTTCTCCGAATGTTAATCGATTGATTAATAATTCTAAGAATACAATTTCTAAAATGCAAAGAAATAATATAATTTATCAGATTTAATGTGGATGTAATAGATTATATATCGGTGAATCGAGATGTTCTGTGAAAAAAAAAAAACAAATTAAAAGAGAATCAGTTATTATATAATCAGATTAAAAATATTGCAAATAGTCAATTTAATAAAGCTTCATTATTCTTTGAACATGAAAGGACTCATAATTATAGGTTTACATTTAATATTAATGGAATAAAAATACTAATGCAAAAAAGGTATCATAAAAAGAGGAAAATTAAAGACGCAATTTTAATAGATAAATATAAAGATAATATTATTAATAGGCAAGTTGCAAATATGGCCATATACAGCTTATGAGAATTTAGATACCATTAAAATTTGAAAATCATTTAAAGCTGATGAGGATTAGTACATAATTGAAAGCGCTACTAAAAATTTAAAATAGAATAGTTTTACTGTAAAATTGTTTGTTTATGTATTACACACACACACACATATATATATATATATATATACAATAAACAAAATAAGATATAAATTTCGTAACTTGCTGAAACTTGCATTTTGTGTTCACTAGATAGAAATTTACCAATAGCCCACTTTCAAGCTTTGTTTGCATAAACACTGATATAGATAGAATTCAATATCTCTTTCAAATTGTCTCCAACCTTCAAGCCATTATTTCGAGCTAGTTGGCTCTCATCAGTAAAGGGTAGAAAGACCAGAAACAAGATCTAAACTACAACTCTACTAAACAGCATTTATGAAAAATGTTTCTATCAGCTTGAAAGCACAAATTTTTCAGATACATAAATATCTTCAAATTAAATCAAACAAACTAGATATCTATATGGGTTTGAAGTCAGTTCAGTTTCACCATATAATAAAAGCCTCTGCAATCTATATCATTGCAAAAACCTTCAAGGGTGCATTTATGATAAACAAAACAAGTTATACATTTTGTAACATGCTATAGCTTGCATTTTATGTTCACTAGGTGGAGCTTTACCAATAGACCACTTTCAATCTTTGTTTGTATAAACACTGGGAGAAAAAATATCTCTTTCAAATTGTCTCCAACCTTTAAGCCATAGTTTCGAGCTAGTTTGACTCTGGTCAGGAAAGGGTAGGAAGACCAGAAACTAGATCTAAACTCCAACACTACTAAACAGCATTTATGAAACATGTTTCTATCAGCTTGAAAGCACAAATTTTTCAGCTACATAAATATATTCAAATCCAGTCAGACCCATATAGCAATCTGAAAATTTTGTGCTATCAAGCTGATAGAAACATGTTTCATAAATGTTGTTTAGTAGAGTTGGAGTTTAGATCTAGTTTCTGGTATTCCTACCCTTTACTGACATGATCTAACTAGCTTGAAACCATGCTTTAAAAGATTTGCATCGACTAGACACAGAGAGACATCAAGAGTTCATGAATATTGTTCAGACAATTGAGAAATAAAAGCACTAAGAAAAACATCAGGCAAATTAAATTTAAACTAGTGTGAAAATTTTATTTAATTCAAGAAAATAGATCCAAGTAAATCTACTCAACAAAATACAGAAGTTTGACCTAGATTTTTTAAGCGTATTCATCCAAGAGTGCATGTGAGTTCTGCAAATATTAAAAATTAAATGCTCTGGAAGCAATATTCATTTTCTCACCTACAATTTAAAATGAAATTTAGTGTATCTTCCTCCTGATAATTTATAAAAAACTAATTTCTAGCTTCCTAATTCAGAGATATAAAAAAAAAAATATGGTCTTGTAGAAAATCAATGAAACAGTGTCGGCGAGCATTTTTTGACCCGGAATAATGTGTTGAGACTGAGAATGTCATATTCTTAGGAGGATAGCCCATGTTATACCATGTTTAAGGAAATTCATGGACAATTTCACATACAAGACACACAATAATTATGATTATGATCTTATATAAAATAGAATAGAATAGACAAAAAAATCAAACTTCAGAAAAACTAGAATAACAACATAACAAACTGCCAGCGAAAATATTTGCAGTTAGCAAATTGCAGAAACCAGAATTATTTAAATATTAACTCTACTACAATAAAAGAGGAAAAGGTTATCTAAATGAAATTACAAATGGTCACCAGAGCATTAGCAAGGGTTAGTAAAATAAACAGAGACATATTAAGCATATAGAATATAATCTCACAATACACTATTAGATAACTAAAACTGAATACAAACTTGGGATCGTAAAACTAAGATTCCAAAGCATACTATAACATTACAATAATGTGATTCAGAAAACATGCTCAAGATATGTTAAATTAAATAAATGACAGATATAATAAAAATAGATTACTTTTAAGATTAAGCTGAGACTTTTACAACTCTGGAAAGAATAAAGGAAACAGGTTACTTTGAGGTACAAATTTAAAACTGCAGATGTCTTTCAGCATGGACACATAATTCATCCCTTGGGAGAACTCTGCCAAAGTCGTTAGGTTAACATTTTGTTCAGAATGCAAGAGGCAATACAAGGGATCGTTTCTGAGTTGACCTTTCGTGGAATGATTTTGCAGGGATGATTTGTATCCAGGACTCATCTTTGAGTTGGCCTAGCACTGCATGACAAAAATAAGATTCTTCATAGGAATTAATTAGAAGACCACAAGATAATTTCAGTGGAAAATTCTAACAGCAAAGTACTATTCTTCTAGTTGAAGTATAACCCGACAAGAAGCATGAGCAACAGTAGCTGCAGACTCATGAGTCTGCAATCCTATGTCTATTTGTAAGAGCTTTTATTTTTCCTAAATACATTTTTTAAATTAGTGATTTTTCAACAGAGTAACTTTATCTCAGCATTAGTACTAATTAAATGTTCTCTCCAGGGTTAATTCTATTCATAATTAATTCAAAAATAAGTCTCAGCTTAGGTAAAATAAATTAGAAACGATTATAATCAAAACAAAAATGCGATAACAACGTTTGCTTGCCTTTAATTACTTTAATATAAAAAAACAAGCAACCCAAAAGAAAACTATTTAAAAATAAAATTTATTTAAAAAAATGGTAATGACCAGATTTTAAATAATAACCTATGCATACTCTTTATAAACAAACTTGTAAATAGCTTTCTTTTTAAACATAAATAAAAACAAAAGTTGGTTTTATTATATTTTTTTTTTGTGAAGGGTTATTTGAATCAGATAAACTATCCAACTCAATATATATATATATATTCATAGATTCTTTCCTGCATAAAAATAATGAAAACAACTTTAGAGACTTTAATTTGATATGTCCCAATTCCATAAACGGAGTAGAATTAACATGGTATATTTATGATCCAAGTAGACATTTATTTCATCAGCTAATAAAAGTAGTAAAATATAAAATGATAGAAAAAAATTCAATATTTAATGGTTTTATTGACCTTGTACAAACATACCCACAATTTATTGTCTACGTTTACATTATGCCACTTCAGTATATACACTCAAAAATGTATTGCGTCATTGATAAACGATTTGTGCAAACGACAATAATTCAAGTTACAGGTAGGCATTAATTATTATTATTTTAGGGCAATATATATATATATATATATTTGCAGCTTGTTATTGACATAAAAATACCACAATTATTCATTATGATAATTAATTTTAAATTATTAAAAGAAGCATCCCATAATTATTTTAACTTCTTGTAAACATTTGTATTAAGAATACTTTTTTTTTAATTTAATCCCAAATTATGTATTAGAAATTGAAAAGAATCAATATATATATATGGAATAAAAATTTCAATCAATTTTCCAATTTAATTTGTAGCTACTTGTTTAATCAATGGTAATCATTATGCTGGAATATGCACATATCATTTTTATTTATGTTGTGTGTGATAAATATTATATAAAACAATTTAAATTTGAAAATTAGAATAAGAAATAGTGTAGAATAATTTCTTTTTATAAATAAGGAATTTAGAAAGATAACTGACCTCCAACAAAGAAAAAAACAAATTCTAATTAATAAAATACCATTTGACCCAAACGAAAATAATTAAATGTATATAATGTGATTATATTTTAAATATTTATAAAATAAAGCAGAAATAACTGACATTTAAATTCACAAATATGAAACATCAGACACATTCAGATTTAAAGTCAGAATTGATTTTCTCTGCATGGCTAGTATTAAAGTGATATTTTAAATTTCATCTTTATGGATCTTATTCTTATATGCAGAAGCAATGATAGTTATTACTTATGTATTAGAAACATGCAAAGTAATTTATTAATCTTTAATTGCAATTATATGATGTTAAAACTAAGTCAAATGCAGATTATCGAGATATAATTAAAAAAAAAAACAAGACAGAGTGAAATAAAGAAGTTACAGAAGTAGTATAACGAAACACAAAGTAATTTATGGTGCATAGAAGATCAATTGAATACCATTGAACACATGATGCAGAAAAAAGAAGGTATCAAAAAAGTATGGAATGTTTTAATGAAAAAGTTAGAGATTACTAATAAGACTATTGTTCAAGAAGACTGTATAAATAGACAAATATCGGTGATATTAAATAGATTAACTGAATTGAAAAATATTAGTTTTAAACAAAAAGTTAATTATAAAAATGGGGAATATACACCCATATATTTAACACATGAATTAGGTTTAAAATATGTTTATTTAGATAGAAATGTTCAGGAATTAACACATTTGTTATTAAAAGATGATATTTCGAGATCAATGAAATTAACAACAAAATTAATAATAATATTTCACAGTTAAATGTATTCAAAAGTTGGATTAATTTTTCTTCTTAAGTAGACTAGGAGAAAGAGAAAAGTTAGCAATAGCAAATAACCATATCTGCTCCTCAGCATAGAATAGATGAAGTTCTTTGTTAACAAACAAGAAACATATACATATTTTAAACATTTACTCTTGGAATGTTTGTGGAATGAAAACAAACGAAACAATATGAAATACCAGATTATCCAGGACAAATATAACCCCGCTAATGGTAACTAGATACCGTTTTTCCGAACATGGGTAGCTAAATTAAGAATACTGACATTATTTCCTTTATCTGAAAATCAAATTCTGTGGATGTATCGTCAAAAGAAACTTGACTAAACAAATTGAGCCAACATTGATAGATATAGATAGACGTACAGTAGAAAAGATGTCAGAAATTTAAGGTGGATTAGAGAAAAGTGAAATACCATTAAGAAATTATACTGAATTAAAAGAGAAAATACTTCTTATAATGTATTCCCTATAAAGATAGATAGACACAGAGTAAATAAGGATAGTAGAATATATAGGTTAAATCATGTTTAAAAACAAGAAAATATTTATAACAATAGATTTAACAGCTGATTATTGACATGCAGATGATTAAAAGTACACATCTTTTAAATATGGTCATTCATATATATTTGAAAAAATGTATTTTGTGTTGATCAATATTGGATCTGGTTAATCAGATGCTCAGATTATGTTGTAATTGCTCTTAAAGATATATCGGAGCATTTTCATTATTTAGACATGTTTCTCAAAAAATGTGAAGAGAGTAAGATAAAAAACCAAATTAAAAAAGAATGTAATAGCTGTTATAGAGATAGACTTTCTAGAGCACATAATAGGAGTAAATGGAATAAAACCGCATTCTAATAACAATAATGCCATTAATAATATTTAATACGTGACAATAAAAAAGCAGTTGCATTCTTTCTTTTTGTGACTATATCTTTTATTATAGATTTTTTTAAAAATATACTTATGACACCAATTTATTTGTTTAAGTTATTGAGAAAGGATAAAAGATGGAAATGGACAAAATCATTCTGCATAAATTAGTAAATAAAATTAAGGTTTTTAGATCAAGTTATTATGTTCTATCCCAATTTTAAGCAAGTATTCTATGCTCAAACACATAGTAGTTGTTTTGGATTTGAAATGATATCAGGTTGATAAAGAGCAGACACCACAAAATTTATATATCATTATTTGATTATTAATGGGTGCATAATTAATTATTCCAGAACTGAAAAGGAAGGACTAACTACAGTATGAGCCGTCTAAAAACTTTGACAATATCTATTACAGTCTAAGGTTGTGATTATCACAGAACACAAAAGGTTAGCTTTTTTTAAAAAAAGGAATTATTTGAATAAGGAAAGGCTAATAAGATAGAATTTGTTTATACAAGAGATTCAGCATTTTAAAGAGAAACAATAATGCAGCATTTATTTTGTATAGACATCGAGTAAAAGTATAACCATAGCATTTAAATGTAGACAATGTATTTGTTACTGTAATTTCGTTAATAATAGACGATTCCATAGAAAATAATTTGAAGAATTTAATAGAGTTGTAATTGCAGTCAAATCCCTTGCGATTTCTTTATGTTCATATAAATTAAGTGTATGTAAACATTCTATTATTATGTATTTATCTGCAGGAGCAGTGTCTGAAAAAGTACAAAGGATGATTAATAATTTAAGCATAATATGATATCAAATATTTTTAAAAAATGTATTATTTTATTAGACTAGAAAAAACCATGAGCATTCATTGGACAATTTTGGTATATATTTGCTTAAAGAAAAGATAAATTTTACACCCTTTGTTTGTATGGGCACTTCAGACGCAGAAATACCTCTCTCTCTCTCTCTTTCTCTCTCTCTCTCTCTCTCTCTCTATATATATATATATATATATATATATATATATATATATATATATATATATATATATATATATATATATATATATATATATATATATATATATATATATATATATATATACCAAAACCATCCAAAGGAGATTTTCCATTGAATGTTACTATCTTCCAGGAAATTCAAATTATTCTTGTAACATAAATTTTCTCAAAATTTGTTGCTACTTACTCAGCAATTAAAGCAAATAATAGGGAAGTAATAAAATGTCTGCAAGAATTACAATTTCTATTTGATGGAAAATCTAAAGCATCGTTAGCTTTAGATTTTCCATCCAATAGAAATTATAATTCTTGCAGACATTTTATTACATCATAATAATTCTTGATGTCAATTTATTTCAGACGAGATCAAGAATATAGAAACACATTTTTGACATGATAATGTACACAAATACATGGAACAATTTAAAAGTAACATTACAAATGGAATTAGGAATATAAAAAATGACAAAAAATACATAGTGCTATCATAAGTATCACATATCAGATACAAAATCTTAAATATTTGTGCTGATAAATGTAAGTGGGTTTTGAATGTTGTCAATTTAAATATACTGATTAATAATATAAAGGATTAAATATACAAATTGGATCAACCTAGTGCTGTTATTCAGATGGATGCAGCAAATGGACTATCCTTACTCCTACTTAAGTGAAACCAAAGCAAATTTGAGATTAAAATTAGTACAAATAAGCCAAGACTGATCTACAATTATATCTATACTTTACTATTATGAAAGAGAATCCTAGTGTTGTTTTGATAACATGTGAAGAAAAAAAAACAATGGAAAACAGAGAATCAAAGAGGCATGGTTTATTGCACAAAATAAATGTATAATAAAACAATAAGTTATTAGTATTTAAATTAGCAAAAAATAGGACTCATATACTATTAACAGAACAACCATATTATGATGCAGATATTTTGAAAGTATACTCAGTTTACTTAATATATTTTTATTCTCTGTTATAGAATTCCATATTATTAATAATGGCAAAATATCAAGACACTATATAAATATATTGGTTGAAAAATAATGAGCACTCACATTTTAATAAATAATATATATATATATATATATATATATATATTTATTATAAATGTATATAATATATATATATATATATATATATATATATATATATATATATATATATATATTCTATTACAATCTATAATTATAAATAAAACATGAGCTACAAAACACAATAATAATATAAAAGAGGCCTAGAAAAAATAGTGTAGTTTGGAGTCCATTTACAACTGTTTATATTATTAGAATCTATGTTCACTTATAAATTTTAAAACATTTATTTATAGTGTTTTTCTATCTATTTATTAATTATAGTACAATATTTTTTTTAAAATATTCATTTAATGAGTTATCTTCAAAGGAAATCGTTTTATTAAAGGTTTGCATTGTTTACTTTTTCTAAGCACAAATCTTGTTTTCTTAATTATATTAAAATTAAAAATTAAATTAAATTTAAATAAACTTTTAACATAACAAAAATTTTGTCATTCACTCATAAATGTATTTTCATATTTATATTATTCTATTATATATGTTTCTAACTACCACTATTTACTTTTGTAATATTACTAAATTGAAATTCATAAATCTCTTCTAATTGTTATTGTTTGTGTGTCAATTCTGAAGCCTATGAAAGTTATTTTAAACTTTGCCATTTTTGATAAAAATATAAAATCTTTATTATCACCCATTGCAATTGTAAGTGCTCTATTAGTAATGAATTCAGTTAACAATTAAATAAAAATAATAATATTCAACAAAGTAAATTTTTATTTAGGGGAATTTAAAGACAGTTGATGGGTGTTGTATACATGGTGAAATGACTGAATACAATTTATTTTTAATTGACAAAGACAGTATTACTTAGGAGAAATGATCAAATTATATTTTGCATAAAAACAAGTTTCCATACACATTCAATTATATTTCCTGATTGTAAACCTCCTCCACCTATTAATGTATTTCTTTAACAAAATAGTAATCAGCTTGGTTTGGATAAAAAATGACAAACAAAAAAAATTATTCACACCAACAATAACTTTAATCAAAATGATAATACTAATGGTAATAAAAATTATTTACATATTTACAATTAACAAAATTACATAGCGATCTTGCTTGAAAGGGAAATCTTTGTAATTGACAATCTTTTTAAAAATATCTATAGAATGTTCAATTGATTTACTTTAACATATTTGTGAGCTCATTTGTTTATTCTATATCAGTAATGTGTGGGACACAATCATTAATCATTAAATGTTAAGGTTTTCTGGCAATATAATATTTTAGCTTATTTTGGTTTCTTCCATGGCAGTTTTCTTATGAGATTTTCCATTGCAATTTTCTTCTAAGCATTTTAAATGGATATATTCACAGATTAATTTATAGAAGCACATTTTTATGGGATAATCCCTTTAAATTATTTGTTTTTTTAATATCAAGTAACTGTCACATACTTTCAGCATTCAATAATAATGAATACATTGGAAAAATCAAGATTAATTTTTTAAGGAATTTATTATGTATAGCGCTATATACAGATACAATCTTGGAAAGATCAGAGAAAGCATACTGGAGAGATTTCTATTTAATAAAACCCATGACATAAAAAAAATCTTTACAAAATTTTATTCACTTCTTTACCTAGTATAATATATGTTGACTATGTGTGTTACAATTCTTCCCACAGTTTCTTGAAAAGTTTGAAGGCTTCTCTATGTTCCCATGGCAATGTTTTTTTATTCACCCCCAGTCTTTTTCAACTGATTTTGCTACCAACATTTCTTTTATTTAAAATTGTAATATATATATATATATATATATTGTAACATTTTTCGTATTACTTGGCCCTTATACGCCTCAAATTTATATTTGAGCGTGAGTTGATCAAGCTGTATCAAAAGAAAAAAGAAAGTTGTATTTCTATTCTCAACACAGCTATTTTTCCTGATCAACTTCGGCCTAGAACTATTACCGAGTACAATCGTGAGCAGAACCAGTTTTTAATTTCTACTTGAGGGCGCCAGAGTCGTTAGACCCACTGAGACTGCGTCAAACATATTGTAGCCCGTAAGGTAATAATTATATGATCTAAGTCAAATAACTAAAGGTAAAACTTAAATAAAAAAAAAATGCTTTTAAACTAATCGGTATTACATGATACCGTAACGAGAATTAATTTTTTAAGATTATTATTCCTGGGCTTATTCAAACATATTGGCAAAGGTAAATTACATTTTTAAATCTTATTACACTAAAAATAAATTTAATAATAAAAAAAATAATAACTATTATTAATAATGCACAAATGAGAATTGATATTAGAAATATTTTTAATTTTGACAAACTAAAATACTTCATGTTAAGTAGCTAATTAATACCTTGGAAAGAACACATTTAATTCAGGTGGGAAATATCCAGAAAATATAAATATCAGTTAAAATAAACAAAAAGTTCTTGGTTAAATAAGAGTCTCTCATATAGAAATATTAAAGTCACTATCGGGATTCTTTTATACGTATATTTTTACGAGTAGTTTTAAATCGTTAACTTTGTCACAATCAGGATAATTATTCTTACCGGTAAGTTTCATGAATTCAGTAGTAGATAACTATGCATAGTTTTTTGGTTATAATGAGCTCGGCCTTTTGGTTATTGCTTGATCTTGTGGTCCATTTCCCCAGTCAGTCACGAAGGCTTTTCCTGGTGTACATCATTAGGTCCGATGTCTTCAGAAGCTCCGGTTCACTGTGACATGCCGAATTCCTTCAGCGAAGAGCGATCTTGGATATATTAATGTTATCCAAGACCAACTAGAGAAACAAAACGAACAAGACGTTCCTTCAACCGGATCCCTCCTTTTTATATCCAGTTTTCAGGACTTCTGCGCATGCTAGTACCATGCCTTTTTAATCTTATCCAGTCTTTATAAATTTTATGTAATAAAGTCTTTATTTTCTTCAAGTTTTCGGCCATCTTTAATTAATTTGAGTACTTTCAGCTTATCTTTTTTTACTTGCTTTTGGAATTCTTTTGTTCTCTCCAATTACTGTTATTACTAATCACATAAAAAAAAATAAGAAGAATAATTCAACCCTCATTGTACGTTTTTTTTTTTTTTAAAAAAAATTACTCAACAAAATTTTAAATCCACTTTTATCTTTTAGTTTTTTTTTTTTACCCAATGCCATTATATTTGTAACGTATATAAATAAACGTTACAATACCACCAGTGCCAGGAGATGAGAATAAAATAGGGGTTTACACTAATTTTATTCTTAATTTTTAAATTCATATTCATATTTTTTTTTTCTGTAGTAGCGTGCTGATATATTGTGTAGACTCATTCACAAGCGACGTTCGGCTTTAACGCCCACTTTTAGGTCTAACACGGCGGGAATGGAAAATATTTCAACATTCATCTGTGTCCTATCCGCTTTAGTGTAATATTAACGATAAGAAGCCCAAGTTATAAGCACAAACGAGCGTTGCTCATCGTTCTGAGTCTTACAGGCTCGTGGCAACTTGGTCCAACTTGATCCGCCTTCCCCTTTATTGGGATCTCTGCTAGAAATAGTCTGACGAGCATTTAAAGACGGTCTTATGTTCATATACTGCAGATAAGGACTCGGGGCTATGTTATTCCCCTCTTCAGTAACCACCTACCCAGTCAAATACTTGTGACTTACGTCTACATCAGCCACGATCGTGTTTTTAGACATATATAAAAAAATATACATATATATTTTTTCTTTCTGGAAGTCATATTAAAAAAATATCTTCTTTCATATTTTAATAATCAGGGTTTAATTAGTTAGTTTTTTTTCTTTTTTTATAATTTTTTTTTTTTTTTCAAAAAAAAATCATAATTTATTTTCCGGCTGTGAGTTTCTTTGAGTCATCATTGTAATGTTCTTTATCATTACAACTCATCTCAGGTTGTAGTTGTTAAATCGAAGCCCGAGTTGGGTTGCCATTGTAACGTTTTTCATATTACTTGGCCCTTATATGCCTCAAATTTATATTTGAGCGTGAGTTGATCAAGCTGTATCAAAAGAAAAAAGAAGGTTGTATTTCTATTCTCAACACAGCTATTTTTCCTGATCAACTTCGGCCTAGAACTATTACCGAGTACAATCGTGAGCAGAACCAGTTTTTAATTTCTACTTGAGGGCGCCAGAGTCGTTAGACCCACTGAGACTGCGTCAAACATATTGTAGCCCGTAAGGTAATAATTATACGATCTAAGTCAAATAACTAAAGGTAAAACTTAAATAAAAAAAAATGCTTTTAAACTAATCGGTATTACATCATACCGTAACGAGAATTAATTTTTTTAAGATTATTATTCCTGGGCTTATTCAAACATATTGGCAAAGGTAAATTACATTTTTAAATCTTATTACACTAAAAATAAATTTAATAATAAAAAAAATAATAACTATTATTAATAACGCACAAATGAGAATTGATATTAGAAATATTTTTAATTTTGACAAACTAAAATACTTCATGTTAAGTAGCTAATTAATACCTTGGAGAGAACACATTTAATTCAGGTGGGAAATATCCAGAAAATATAAATATCAGTTAAAATAAACAAAAAGTTCTTGGTTAAATAAGAGTCTCTCATATAGAAAAATTAAAGTCACTATCGGGATTCTTTTATACGTATATTTTTACGAGTAGTTTTAAATCGTTAACTTTGTCACAATCAGGATAATTATTCTTACCGGCAAGTTTCATGAATTCAGTAGTAGATAACTATGCATAGTTTTTTGGTTATAATGAGCTCAGCCTTTTGGTTATTGCTTGATCTTGTGGTCCATTTCCCCAGTCGGTCACGAAGGCTTTTCCTGGTGTACATCATTAGGTCCGATGTCTTCAGAAGCTCCGGTTCACTGCGACATGCCGAATTCCTTCAGCGAAGAGCGATCTTGGATATATTAATGTTATCCAAGACCAACTAGAGAAACAAAACGAACAAGACGTTCCTTCAACCGGATCCCTCCTTTTTATATCCAGTTTTCAGGACTTCTGCGCATGGTAGTACCATGCATTTTTAATCTTATCCAGTCTTTATAAATTTTATGTAATAAAGTCTTTATTTTCTTCAAGTTTTCGGCCATCTTTAATTAATTTGAGTACTTTCAGCTTATCTTTTTTTACTTGCTTTTGGAATTCTTTTGTTCTCTCCAATTACTGTTATTACTAATCACATAAAAAAAATAAGAAGAATAATTCAACCCTCATTGTACGTTTTTTTTTTTTAAAAAAATATTACTCAACAAAATTTTAAATCCACTTTTATCTTTTAGTTTTTTTTTTTACCCAATGCCATTATATTTGTAACGTATATAAATAAACGTTACAATATATATATATATTGAAACAGACAGATCGAAGAACCGATCTTCGTTTCATGTGTTTTAGGTACGGTAATTCGAACCACTATCTGCCCGCAGTGAGATTTGTCTATTTTCAGTCATAATAAAAAAATTAGTTATATATTTTATGTTTTGTAAATCAATAGGTAAGATTCCGTATATAAATGTCACAAACCATGAGATAATATTCGTGTGTGCGTGGTTTGTGGATTTATATCAATTTAATTTAAAGTTTATTGCGGGCGTATTTGTTTGAATTTTAGTTTTTTTTTAAAATTGTACAAAGTCGTTTAAAAATGCTGATCAAAAGTCACATTCCTTTGATCAGTGTTTTTAATTAAAATCTAAATTACACAAATGTACAGAGTAATTAAATTGTATTCGAAATTAGATAAGAAATGTAGATTTGTAATTACCGTGTCAATTTAAAAATTGCATATTAAAGTAAAAGGACAATGGAATGGATAATTAATGTTGTATGGTCAAGCTGGATGGCTGAAAGCTAGAGAAAGTAGGAGGAGCTTAAACACAAAAACCAGGCGGAAAGGTCAATCGAGGCCATGTTAGAGAAAAACTTATTCTAACTTTTGACGTGGTCGAGAGAAGTAGTCTTAAGACGACACTGCAGCTGCTAGAGTAATTCCTAGAACTTTGTTAAGAAGCTCACCTGTAAACCGCAATGTGGATGGGCTAAGTGCCAGGAGCTGATCTCTGCCCTGCCAAATTGAATCTTCGTGCCGCTGACTGATCATGTTGTTTGTGCTTCATAGTTTCCAACTTCCAATCTCCAAATTGACCATGCCTTGCAAATAACTTTCAATATGCGCGCCTACGTTCGTCGGAAATATCAATCGGAAAAACCAAGCCGGATGAAGAAAGAAAAGTAACTGTGTTACACGAACTTTTAACTTTCTCCCGAGCTTAATGTGATCAATCAAATAAATTCCATGTAAGTTTTTTTATGTCGTTTATAATGCTATTGTTTAACCTCTCAGTAAATTTTCTTTTCTTTTAATCCTCTGCTCTAGTCTTTAGAAATAAGTTATAAAAATTGTAATTAAGAGTAATAGTTATAAAAATTGTAATTAAGAGTAATAATAATTCAAATGAATGCATTTATATTTTTTTTTGTGTTGCGTATTCCATAAACAAACGATGCCAATAGTAATATTTCCCAACTCTGTGTAAAACTAGTGTACGATAATGATCAAGTTATTTAAAAGTAAATTTCGTTTTCTGAATTAAATATTCTTTTATATTTCGAGTTGGTAAATGTTAAATTCCTTTTTTTTGTATTCTAGTTTAAGTTGTCATATAATTGCAATCTAAGGTTCGATGTTAAATATATATATTGTTTTAAAGTGTTATATTAATGTCATGTATGATATGAGAAATAACTCACTGTATAATTTAATACTATCGCTACCGCCTGTCAACCTGTAGGGTTAAGGGTTTCAGAGTAAATTTAATTAATTATTGTTCTCGCGGTCAGTTTAATTCCGCTATATTTTATTGGGATAAGGATCTCAGCCTGTGGCGTAGTAATAGACGAATAGATTCCAGGTTTTGTATAATTTCTTTTAAAAAAATCCACTTCAAGTACTCGTCCTTGATGTCTGTGGCAATGCCTTCCCTTCGCTGAAGTTAGTGTCTCGCCATTCTACCATTGGGGATTGAAAGCAGTTTCTTTCCCAGGTAATCTCTTGGATCACTGGGTTCGAAATGATCCTGGCTGGTTGTCATGTCACGGAGCTACTTGGGGGCATTAAGCCTTGTCAAAGTACAAGCCGTCCGGTATTCCGTTAATGCACCGCAAGTGATTACTGTAGGGCTCTTGAATATAGGCAACCACCAGTACATCTATCTTCCATGCCGTATTTATATAAAACCACTTCCAACTGTCCATCTACGTAACGGCTCGAGTCTATTCGAATAAAATAAGTTAATAAAACCCTTTTGATAAATATCTTTTCAATGCTCAAATACTCTGATTCTCTTAGCCACCCGTCAATCATCTAACTACACAGCTATTGGCATGAGTTTGTTCACGAGATAAAATGATTGTTAAAGACTAGTAGCTAAATACAAGAGGATTCATGGAAGTCTTACCGTACTGTTGAACGTTATATTTATATGCTTTCTAATTTCTTTATTAAACACTTTATTTAATCTAATTTTTGTGTCCTCCACCTTATTACTCTCTAAGTCTAGGTAGTCACTTACTGTCTGTATTGGCAACTTAAATATATACGTTACATGAATGACCGTTCCAATATCTAGAGTTTAATAAATATAGATATCATTAACTGTAAGAATTAGTCTATGTTCTGAGCTGAGCTAGAAAAGGGATAACCCCTTGCTGTTGTAAAGTCATCATCGGTTAGTCATACCGGGGTTTGGGTTTGAATTCAGTTGGCGTTTTGGAATTTATTCTTAAGCGTGGGCTGGGTTTGAACTCGGGTACTGTGTATGAGTAAGCGTGGTGGATTTATACCGGTACAGTTATTAAATTTTTGGACGCCCTCCGTGGTGCTTCGATGAAGAAATCTCCCACACCCTGCAGAGTGAACGAGAGTAAACAGTTAAATGATAAAAAGATTTGATTTTTCGTGTTTGTCATAATATTGATATGTATCCGCCGTATTAAAATGTGCAAGTTAAAACTATAGTTGAGTGAAACAGTTAATATAAAAGTTTTTTTTTCCCTTACACCAAGTTTCAGTGAATAGACTATTTCCAAATATCGTTAAGAAACAAAGTGAGATTTTTTGAAAAGAGAGCGGAAGTGATTTTGTGCGTTTATTTAATTAAAATAAACGAGTGTTATGCCATAATTTTTTTTTTTGCGAGTTTATTCTTGTTGTTTAAAATTTTTCGAAAAAAGCAAAGAAGTAGAATTGATTCCATGTCTTAAAAATAAAAACGTGTACGCATATAGATATTGCGTACGCATATATATATATTTTTTGTTGTTGTTTAAAAATATTTTTTTTCAAAGAAAGAAAAAAGTAAAGAAGTAGGATTATCTTTATGTTTTAAAAATAGAAACATGTGCGTATATATATGTATAATATAAAAATCTTATCAAAGAGTTAATTTTAATCGTTCCCTATATAAAACAGTAATCTTAAATCAAATGATGATTAGGTCATGTAAAAAGTATATATTTGGGGGATCAGTGGATTAAACTATCTATTGGTCACATGTTGCTGGCTGGCGCCTTTCAAATAAATTTGTCAGCAAACATGTTTGTCAATGCAGCAGTGGTGAGTTTTGTTGGGTCAAAGGAGAGAATTGTGGTTTATAAAAAAAAAGAGAGAATTACTGACAGAAATACAAAAAAAAATACTATGTTATGTACCCATTTATTAATATGTTTATATTATAGGACTGAGGAGAACAGTGCGAACTGGGTGAAATTAAGTTTTTTTTTCCCTGTATTTTTTTTTGTAAGGATTTAAACATGTCATGTTGTATATACTTAAATAAAAAAATGAAAAAATATTATCAGTGAAAACTTGGATAACAGAAACCAGACGGAACGTAGGCGAAGGAAGAAAAGAGAGAAAGGAAGGAAGCCACACTAACAGTATCAGCAGCGGGGGAGGATTTGGCACTTGGAGCAGGGGTCAGTATCTTTATGTATCTATACAAATCAAAGTGTTGTACAAAGCGAATTCTTATGCTGGAGACATTTATAAGTAGAAACGAACAGGAAATGGCAGAAATAGAAGGAAGCGAGCATGTGTCCGCGACTGGTGCAGAGACGTCGGACACATCCAGCGACCACGAAATTGTGTTTAAGAAGTTTCAGGATAAAAAAAAAGTTTTGGACGATCAGAGAGGAACACCAAACAGAGGGAGCGCGATCGCGATAGGAAGTTTGACGCGATCCTCGAGGAGATGAGGGAGGACAGGAAGATCATGATGGCGATGATGGCGAGGATGTTAAGGATTGAAGAATGGCGTATGGGGTCGGACGTTAAAACAGGTAGGGAAGGTAAAGCAAATATTAGTGCGAAGAAGGGAGATGAGGACCAAACCATTCCGATGGGATTGGACACTCTGAGCGAAGTAGCCATCGAAGAGAAGACAGGCCAGGACCTAGACGTCAGAAATGTTGAATTAGAAAGGCAAACCGAGGCGCAGGGCCAGCGTGAAAACCTCATAGCGACAATTGGGACTAGCGACAAGGAAAAAGAAATAAAAAGAGAGCAGGCCGTAGACACGCCAACGAGGGTGATTAACATTCCTCATGTGGGATCATCTATCCAGATTCAGATGTTTAGAGGAGACCCCGGGGAAAATCCAGCCGTGCATCTGGACAGCATTAGAGAATTTCTGTGCTTCCACCCGATGAGTGAAAAGGAGAGGGTAACGGTCGCCAGCCATTATCTGAGGGAATCTGCGAAGGCGTGGTGGAAATTATTGAAACAACCACCGAGTACCATGCGAGGATACGAAGAAGCCATTTGGAACAGGTATTGGAGTGTGGAGAAACAGGAGGGACTGTTACACAAGTTCTCGAATTTGAAGTACGACGAAAGTAGCAGACAGAGTTTTGCAGCTTTCTTCACGCACCAAGCGATGATATTTAAATCCCTCACCGCTTTTAACTACACGGAGCAGCACATTACTCGGATCGTCGTACATAACTTACCACCGTGGGTGCGAAGGATAATGCTGGGGAGTTGCCCCATGTCGTTCGAAAAAGCTGTAGAACTGCTAAACCAGATCGACTATGGGGACTTGTATCCAACAAAAAGGGAATGGGAACAGTGTAGTTATAATACCAGGCCATTAAAACCCTATATACCTCCCGACCCAGGGAGAAGGTAGAAATAACAAAATGATAACCCGGTAAGCGACCATTGTGACATGCATATGATGATGAGTAAAGGAACTACGGTAATTCACCCAATTTTGTAAATATTAATTTCAAACCCTCACCCAGACTGTTCTCCGAGGTCAATCAAATGTTGTAGAGAAAAAAAAAAATGTTAACCAGAGAATTATGTATAATCATTTTTTTTTTGTTTTTTTTTTTATAAAGTGAGAAGAAATGAAACAGACAGATCGAAGAACCGATCTTCGTTTCATGTGTTTTAGGTACGGTAATTCGAACCACTATCTGCCCGCAGTGAGATTTGTCTATTTTCAGTCATAATAAAAAAATTAGTTATATATTTTATGTTTTGTAAATCAATAGGTAAGATTCCGTATATAAATGTCACAAACCATGAGATAATATTCGTGTGTGCATGGTTTGTGGATTTATATCAATTTAATTTAAAGTTTATTGCGGGCGTATTTGTTTGAATTTTAGTTTTTTTTTAAAATTGTACAAAGTCGTTTAAAAATACTGATCAAAAGTCACATTCCTTTGATCAGTGTTTTTAATTAAAATCTAAATTACACAAATGTACAGAGTAATTAAATTGTATTCGAAATTAGATAAGAAATGTAGATTTGTAATTACCGTGTCAATTTAAAAATTGCGTATTAAAGTAAAAGGACAATGGAATGGATAATTAATGTTGTATGGTCAAGCTGGATGGCTGGAAGCTAGAGAAAGTAGGAGGAGCTTAAACACAAAAACCAGGCGGAAAGGTCAATCGAGGCCATCTTAGAGAAAAACTTATTCTAACTTTTGACATGGTCGAGAGAAGTAGTCTTAAGACGACACTGCAGCTGCTAGAGTAATTCCTAGAACTTTGTTAAGAAGCTCACCTGTAAACCGCAATGTGGATGGGCTAAGTGCCAGGAGCTGATCTCTGCCCTGCCAAATTGAATCTTCGTGCCGCTGACTGATCATGTTGTTTGTGCTTCATAGTTTCCAACTTCCAATCTCCAAATTGACAATGCCTTGCAAATAACTTTCAATATGCGCGCCTACGTTTGTCGGAAATATCAATCGGAAAAACCAAGCCGGATGAAGAAAGAAGAGTAACTGTGTTACACGAACTTTTAACTTTCTCCCGAGCTTAATGTGATCAATCAAATAAATTCCATGTAAGTTTTTTATGTCGTTTATAATGCTATTGTTTAACCTGTCAGTAAATTTTCTTTTCTTTTAATCCTCTGCTCTAGTCTTTAGAAATAAGTTATAAAAATTGTAATTAAGAGTAATAGTTATAAAAATTGTAATTAAGAGTAATAATAATTCAAATGAATGCATTTATATTTTTTTTGTGTTGCGTATTCCATAAACAAACGATGCCAATAGTAATATTTCCCAACTCTGTGTAAAACTAGTGTACGATAATGATCAAGTTATTTTAAAAGTAAATTTCGTTTTCTGAATTAAATATTCTTTTATATTTCGAGTTGGTAAATGTTAAATTCCTTTTTTTTTGTATTCTAGTTTAAGTTGTCATATAATTGCAATCTAAGGTTCAATGTTAAATATATATATTGTTTTAAAGTGTTATATTAATGTCATGTATGATATGAGAAATAACTCACTGTATAATTTAATACTATCGCTACCGCCTGTCAACCTGTAGGGTTAAGGGTTTCAGAGTAAATTTAATTAATTATTGTTCTCGCGGTCAGTTTAATTCCGCTATATTTTATTGGGATAAGGATCTCAGCCTGTGGCGTAGAAATAGACGAATAGATTCCAGGTTTTGTATAATTTCTTTTAAAAAAATCCACTTCAAGTACTCGTCCTTGATGTCTGTGGCAATGCCTTCCCTTCGCTGAAGTTAGCGTCTCGCCATTCTACCATTGGGGATTGAAAGCAGTTTCTTTCCCAGGTAATCTCTTGGATCACCGGGTTCGAAATGATCCCGGCTGGTTGTCGTGTCACGGAGCTACTTGGGGGCATTAAGCCTTGTCAAAGTACAAGCCGCCCGGTATTCCGTTAATGCACCGCAAGTGATTACTGTAGGGCTCTTGAATATAGGCAACCACCAGTACATCTATCTTCCATGCCGTATTTATATAAAACCACTTCCAACTGTCCATCTACGTAACGGCTCGAGTCTATTCGAATAAAATAAGTTAATAAAACCCTTTTGATAAATATCTTTTCAATGCTCAAATACTCTGATTCTCTTAGCCACCCGTCAATCATTTAACTACACAGCTATTGGCATGAGTTTGTTCACGAGATAAAATGATTGTTAAAGACTAGTAGCTAAATACAAGAGGATTCATGGAAGTCTTACCGTACTGTTGAACGTTATATTTATATGCTTTCTAATTTCTTTATTAAACACTTTATTTAATCTAATTTTTGTGTCCTCCACCTTATTACTCTCTAAGTCTAGGTAGTCACTTACTGTCTGTATTGGCAACTTAAATATATACATTACATGAATGACCGTTCCAATATCTAGAGTTTAATAAATATAGATATCATTAACTGTAAGAATTAGTCTATGTTCTGAGCTGAGCTAGAAAAGGGATAACCCCATGCTGTTGTAAAGTCATCATCGGTTAGTCATACCGGGGTTTGGGTTTGAATTCAGTTGGCGTTTTGGAATTTATTCTTAAGCATGGGCTGGGTTTGAACTCGGGTACTGTGTATGAGTAAGTGTGGTGGATTTATACCGGTACAATATATATATATATATATATATATATATATATATATTGTAACCTCTGCATTCTTCATCTATATTACTTTATGTATAGTTAACTGCCCAGGTGCCAATTCTATACAAGATAGAATAAATTTATAACTGTAAATTGTATTTTTACTTACTTAAAAGATTCTTATATACTAATTACTCTATGGCCTAGCTCAGTTGAGGTTATAGGATATGGTATTCATATAGGATGCAAATAAGGGTAATAGAATATTTATAGATACCAATTCTGTAACATTAATTTAAACATATCCCAAGCATATATTCAATTATAAAACCTTTTCAAAATTGTTACTTATCACATTTATTACAGGGTAGACAATGATAAAGATTGGGTACCTTTTTATCTGCATCATTACTACATCATCATCTATTTTAAGCAAAGTAAAATATATTATTGGCATTGTAAATTTTGAGATTTATCAACAGCAGACAGATTAAATAAATTGATTTATACTGTCAAATCCCTATATTCTATAACTATATTATGTCTACTATATGTGTGTGTGGAAATGGAGAATCAAACACATATAATAAAACAATTCATATGGGATATTAATTCAATAAGACATTTATTGTAAATAAAAGACAAAATAACAAAAGAAAAATATTATTTTATACATCTTGCTAGTAACTATAATACCTCTCTTTTTACTTAGACAAAATACACTTCTCAAGCTAATATCTCATTTATACTGAAGGATGAATTGTTAAAAAATGAAAGAAATATGATATTAGTATGATATGTTATAAGATTTAATATTTATTTGTAAAGAATAACTTTAATAATAGTTTTCTTCACTATTTCATTATAACCTATATTTTCAAATATGTGTGCCTTTAAATGTTATAAATATAATGCATTTATCAATTATAATATTTATTAACTAATTGACAAAACAATTGAAATAAAATAAAAATATAATTTTGGAAACAATAATAATATTTATAACAATACACACACATTCGAATATAAAATGTATGTATAAAATGATTTCTATATCATATAAGACAATATATTGTCTTATTATAATCACAACCTTACATTAGCTTTAATATATATATATATACATATATATATATATATATATATATATATATATATATATATATATTACATTTTTAATAGAAACAAATATATATATATATATCAATATTTAACCATTAGATGTTGAAATGTTAAACTTAAAAATTTGAAGTTTGAAATATTAACGAAGTATATGCTGCTACTGATAATAATAAATGAATCATGAACAAAAATGTTATTCCTAACAATTGAAACATTATTTCATGTGACTGCGAAAATTTCCAATATTAAAAATCTTATAATAATGATTATAAATATGTTAGCATGCATTGAAATTATTTTATTAATCACTCGAAATAAAATCTCTGATTTGGTAAAACAATTCTAGTAATGTTTTATGGTTTTATCCTTCCAATTTTAAACTTGATATATTTTTTTGATTCCCTTGTTAACAAATTCTCCATGTTAATATACAGTTACTATAGGCAATTATTAACTGGCATTCAATGATGCATTTCATTAAATCTTTACTCTATAAGTATTATATTAGGAAAAGAAGTTAAATAAGATAAATTCATTCTTTTTTAATTTTACTCTGTGTAATATAAAAAGTAACCTTTTTAAAATTAAAAGTATAAAAAGTGTTTCACAATACCATTGAATATTGTTTTTCTTGATCATCTTCATTTTTAATATTTTTTCTATAATCCAAGTATTATTGATTTATAACAAATACATTAAAAATTATAATTAATAATCATATGTGGTATTCAAGCATTTTAAGTATAGCAAATTCAAATCATTGGCTGGAAAAAACTAGAGCTGGGATCTTGCAGGATTTATTTTTCCATGTTAGAATTTTTTTTTAGCAGTCCGTTCTAAAACTTTTTTATTTATTGTCCACAACTCTCATGCCCTCTTTTTTTATTATCAATCAACTTGGCATCAAGCCAGAATTTGCTTGCTTTATAAAATGTCAACAATAGAGTATTAAAATAAAAAGGAAAAAATAAATATTGCTTTACAAATGTTATTCCATAACACACAGATAATCTTTACAATTCCAAATGTAATATTATAAACAATACATAACCAGTAAATAATAAATAAAATATACATAAAATCATTCTAATCAATTATATATATGAGTAAGCCTGTTTTGCTTTGCATGTAAATTTTACCATTACAACCTAGACATTATAAGTAATTGTGTAAAAGATAGGCAAAGTGTAATATGATGCAAAAATGAATATACACTCCCATATACAAGATAAATCTTGGATTGGAGTAAACAATAATCTAGAACACCAATGAACAACACCTAATATGGCTTTTCTATAACTTTATTTTTATACCAACATTCCCTGATGTTTTTTCTATCTTCCTCTTCCACTACTGGACATATAAAATTAAAATTTTACGAACCAGTACATCCAACTAAAAAAATTGAATTTTTTTTAAAACCTAATTTTAAATAGCAAATTACATCACAATTCATTTTTCTAAGATAATTATCTGTACCCACTATTAGCACACATGTGAACTTTCCACATTTGTTCCTGGTGCCAACATAAAACAAAATATATTCACATTAAAGCAATGGCTGTAAAATCAGACATGAGGGCTACGCTATATATATATATATATATATATATATATATATATATATATTAATTCGATGTATGTACTTCTTCAAAACAATATATTTAATTATTTAATTGAATATTTATAAATACAGTAATCAAATATATTTTAAAAATTTTATCCACTTAGTAGCGCTTTCAACAATTCTTGTAGTCTGTGTCAACCAATACTTTGTAAGGCTAACCTTCCCACAATTCTGAATTCTGTGATCTTAACGTTTACTGTCTGCTTGCCTGCCTGTTAATTAAATCATGTTTGTATTTGTATATTAGCATAGCTTCTTTTACTTTTTTTTTTGTTGTTATTTTTTTAAAATTTGCAATATTTTAATGTTGTAATTAAAATTAAAATCATAAATACATGAATTATTATTGTCGTGAAAAATGTATGCTGAAGCATTATAATATACTTTGCAATTTTGATTTGATTTCTAAACTCTTTTTAACAACAGCAAAAAGGCTACTAAGTGGATAAAAATTTAAAATATATACTGTACTTATAAATATTTATATATATATATCCATATAAAAAGAATTTAAAACTTCTTTTATGTTGTTATTTTTAAACAATAAAAATTTATTATTATAAGATATAATAAAATATCTATATATACAACAAAAAACATGAAAATAACAAATTTTCAATAGAAAAGCTTTTTTCGATACATACAATTTGTATCTTTTTCAATATGTCTGCTGACGATTACCGTTAAATACATATAGCGACATCTATTCATAATAAACCCAACTAAAACAATATCAACATCATTATTTTATAAATATATACAATACAACATAAAAATATATATATATTCCTTCATTGAGTATAGGATATTCAAATATACTCAAAAACATATAAAATATATTAATATTGATATTTTGCCTATCTATCTTTCCATTCATCTAATTTTAGCCAATTATTAGTCAAATTAATTGAACCTTTATAAATGTTCATGCAATTATTATCATTATTTTTAATATAACTAGTTTCATATACTTTACGCCTATTAACATTTTTCAAGTAATTTAGTGCAAATATATTTTTAGTACAATCTATTTTATGACCATATTCTAAATAATGTATAAACAAAGTGGATTTATCATCTCTCCTATTTATTGCTGCGTTATGTTCTTTAGCTCTTATTTCTAATTGTTTACATGTATGTCCATAGTATACTCTTTTACAAATACCACATATAATTTTATAAACCATTCCTTTCTTATATTTTAAATTATCCATTATTTTATAATTACCTATTAATTTATCCAAATCTTTACTATTTGCCCAACCTATATTTATATCTTTTTTATTATTTACATAATTTTTTAATAATGCATTATATATTTTAGGATGATATGAAATTTTTATCCATTTATTATCAGATTTGTTACATCTATTATATTTATTTTTATAAAAAAAACATTATCTATACATTTACTTTTATAACCATATTTAATATATAAATTTTTAAATTGTTCTTTATGTAATTTAGCTATATTTTCATTTGTATTATATCTATCATTTTTAATTTTAAAATTTTTAATTACTGCAAGTTTTTGGGTCCATGCTTGTTGTGAATCGACAGCAATTATTTTCCTCATATTATCTTCTTTTATAAAATGTTTTAATATAATTTTTTTATTATCATCTAAACTAAGCTCTATGTCTAAATATTTTATTTTTTGTTTAATTTCCGAAATTGTAAATTTTATATTATATATATTTTTATTAAAATCGTTATACATATGTTTTATTATTCTTTTATTACCAATTATTAAAGTATCATCTACATAAGGAAAATAATGTGTTATATCTTTATTAATCAATCTATTTTTAACTATGTTAGTCTCTAACTCATCAATAAATATTGATGAAATCAAACCACTAATAGCACAACCCATCACCCATCCTTTATTTATATACCAATATTTATTATTATATTTAAAATATAAATTATTATGTATTAACATTAAACATTCTTCAATTATTTTTACTATTTTCATATCCTTAATTTTTCCATACAATTTCTTTATTAATATTTCGATACTTTTTATTCTTGGGATACTAGGGTACATTTTTTCAATGTCCATTACAAAAATACTATTACATCTATTTACCTGTATATTATTTAATTTATCTACTATATCGTCTGTGTTTTTAATACAATATTCACCGTAACCTAATATCTCTGCTAACCATTTATTTAAATAACTACTAAACTTTTGTAATATAAAATTACTAAAATTAAATAATAATCTAATTGGATTATTATCTTTATGAGTTTTTATTTTAGCAAAAACATAAGGATTTTCAAAAGATGAAGGGTATAAAGATCTATATTTCTTCATATCAATAACATTATTATCCCTCATTTTTATCAATAATTTTATATATCTACCCTTTATTCTTCCAATAGGATCCCTATTTAAAACATCATAACCTTCTTATTTTATTTCACATTCTATTTTATCTATATATTCATTTTTATATATAACTACAAATTTACAACCTTTATCTTCTTTACATATGATAATATTTTCATTAATACATATATCTTTTATTTCCCTAGTAATGCGTCTATAACTGTAGGATCTTTTTTGATCATTTATATCATCATTATTATTATACAACTGATTAGCTATTATACAATATAAATTCTTCTTTTCATCCGTAGATACATTTGCAAGTTCTATATCTGTTATAATTTTCTTTTTTATATCATTATCCATAAATGGTATAAATCCAGGATTTTTACTCAATAGCATATTTTGTTCATTTGAAAAGTGATAATTCGTTAAATTTATAAAATTGTTTAAAATTGTTTTATTACAATAATTATATCTATAATTAATATTTCCATTATTAATTATATTTAAAGAGGAAGAATTATTCCAATATTTCCTATTGGAAAAATAAAGGGTAGATATATAAAATTATTGATAAAAATGAGGGATAATAATGTTATTGATATGAAGAAATATAGATCTTTATACCCTTCATCTTTTGAAAATCCTTATGTTTTTGCTAAAATAAAAACTCATAAAGATAATAATCCAATTAGATTATTATTTAATTTTAGTAATTTTATATTACAAAAGTTTAGTAGTTATTTAAATAAATGGTTAGCAGAGATATTAGGTTACGGTGAATATTGTATTAAAAACACAGACGATATAGTAGATAAATTAAATAATATACAGGTAAATAGATGTAATAGTATTTTTGTAATGGACATTGAAAAAATGTACCCTAGTATCCCAAGAATAAAAAGTATCGAAATATTAATAAAGAAATTGTATGGAAAAATTAAGGATATGAAAATAGTAAAAATAATTGAAGAATGTTTAATGTTAATACATAATAATTTATATTTTAAATATAATAATAAATATTGGTATATAAATAAAGGATGGGTGATGGGTTGTGCTATTAGTGGTTTGATTTCATCAATATTTATTGATGAGTTAGAGACTAATATAGTTAAAAATAGATTGATTAATAAAGATATAACACATTATTTTCGTTATGTAGATGATACTTTAATAATTGGTAATAAAAAAATAATAAAGCATATGTATAACGATTTTAATAAAAATATATATAATATAAAATTTACAATTTCGGAAATTAAACAAAAAATAAAATATTTAGACATAGAGCTTAGTTTAGATGATAATAAAAAAATTGTATTAAAACATTTTATAAAAGAAGATAATATGAGGAAAATAATTGCTGTCGATTCACAACAGGCATGGACCCAAAAACTTGCAGTAATTAAAAATTTTAAAATTAAAAATGATAGATATAATACAAATGAAAATATAGCTAAATTACATAAAGAGCAATTTAAAAATTTATATATTAAATATGGTTATAAAAGTAAATGTATAGATAATGTTTTTTATAAAAATAAATATAATAGATGTAACAAATCTAATAATAAATGGATAAAAATTTCATATCATCCTAAAATATATAATGCATTATTAAAAAATTATGTAAATAATAAAAAAGATATAAATATAGGTTGGGCAAATAGTAAAGATTTGGATAAATTAATAGGTAATTATAAAATAATGGATAATTTAAAATATAAGAAAGGAATGGTTTATAAAATTATATGTGGTATTTGTAAAAGAGTATACTATGGACATACATGTAAACAATTAGAAATAAGAGCTAAAGAACATAACGCAGCAATAAATAGGAGAGATGATAAATCCGCTTTGTTTATACATTATTTGGAATATGGTCATAAAATAGATTGTACTAAAAATATATTTGCACTAAATTACTTGAAAAATGTTAATAGGCGTAAAGTATATGAAACTAGTTATATTAAAAATAATGGTAGTAATTGCATGAACATTTATAAAGGTTCAATTAATTTGACTAATAATTGGCTAAAATTAGATGAATGGAAAGATAGATAGGCAAAATATCAATATTAATATATTTTATATGTTTTTGAGTATATTTGAATATCCTATACTCAATGAAGGAATATATATATTTTTTATGTTGTATTGTATATATTTATAAAATAATGATGTTGATATTGTTTTAGTTGGGTTTATTATGAATAGATGTCGCTATATGTATTTAACGGTAATCGTCAGCAGACATATTGAAAAAGATACAAATTGTATGTATCGAAAAAAGCTTTTCTATTGAAAATTTGTTATTTTCATGTTTTTTGTTGTATATATAGATATTTTATTATATCTTATAATAATAAATTTATATATATATATATATAACTAAATAAGAGAAACTAATTTAATTTTAAATCTATAAGAGACTTTAAGCCAATTTGCTCTTACTTCCTCACACTATGCACCAATTGTAACTTAATTTAATAAAGCCATCCATGTTGTGGGTCAAATATAACTAAAATAAAATTAAGAAGAACTAATCTTTTTACAACTTACTTTATAGCCTTCACATTGTAGCCAAATCTAACTTAATTAAATCACCCATGGTCGCACATCCCCATTATGAATCAATTGTAATAATTATTTATTTCAGCTCGGGTGACCACACTGCATTAATTATAACCTATATTGAATCAATCTGGCATTCAGACAGTTGCGTCCAAGTTGCATGCCAATTGTAACATTTTAAGGATGCTTCATCGTTCCCAGCTAACACTATTACTAAAACATACTAAGATGCTGATGATGGGTTAAACACATCCATAATCTTATTTTCCAGGATGCCAAACTGCAACTTTAATATAATATTGAGGTTAAGTCTCATTTCAATAACTTATCAATAAGTTTTAGCAATAATATTTAATGAATGGATTAATAAATAATCAATCGATTAATTAACCACTGAGAACGTATAAAGAATAATAATATTAAGATTCTTGGTTATTCTCAGCTCACTCCACATTCACCATCGTTAAAGTCACAATTAAATTTTTTTTCAGATTACAAATAGTTCTATATCCATCCCCACCTTCCTGATTCACTCCTCCATCATCCTCATATTCATAGGTCTATTGCACTACTATCTATTTTACTATTACATTTTATATTATGCTAACCTATTTCTCCCATTATAATCTCTTTTCAGGGTTTTTAGAACATTAAGGTGTAGAAGTCGAAGAAGCTGTTCTGGATTATTGATGATAAACAGCCCTCCCATAATCACCTCCAAGATTGATTTTGTGTGTCTTTAATGTAGTTTAATGTCTATTTACATTAAAGCTCGAATAATTTAAGCTTAATAAACATTTCAAAAATGACATATTACAAACATTATTCACAATTAAAGTAAAATTATAAAGAAGTGTGTTTAGAGAGGTGTTTGAATACAATGGATAGGGAAAGAATTTTATGCCCACACACTGCATACCCTATCACTCGATAACCATCCCTATTCATAATTTATATTTCAACTATATTAAATTATTTGGTAATCTTCAGTATTGCCGTGCCACATAAGCTCGGAAAATTAACCATTTTAAATAAAGTTTACAGGATATTATTTATGAAAATGGTGTTTCAACTATTAATAATAATATATTAATGTATGATTGGATTTGAGATGTATATATTATAATAACCCACAAAACATTGAGACGTACGCAAATTTTTATTTAAAACAAATAATTTTTATTAACATACTACAATTCAATACATAATATATACATTCACTTGATGACTCACATGATTTTCCTATGTTCTATAACCGTATTATGATATAAAAAAGTAAAAAATCAATAAATAAATATTCCTAAATCAATATATAATGTCAAAACGTTTTAAAATATAAATATTCATTTTAATTATTTGGGAATCATGGATTACCATGGAGTAATATTAATATCAGACAGATAAATAATATTTAATTTCACATATATTATATTTTTGTTCTCATTTTTATCCTAGATATAGCGAACATTAAATCCCCCCCCCCCGTGTTTAATGCTTTTAGCTACTGATTTGTTTCCAAGGGTAATGCTTCCAATAATAAAATTTAATAATTTTATTTAATTATTTTAAACTAACATTCCTTTGACCCTAAACGTTACAATGGAGATTTTTTACGTTATGGTGGGACTAAGTTAATTTTAGTTACTTTCAAATGTCAACTAATCAATATCTAGTTCAATCATCATCACATGTGCATACACACTATACTCATGTTCTTATGACAATAATAATATATTAGTAATATTACCTTTCCAGCGAAGTTCTCAGCTGACTGTGGATATATTTATTATATAATTTCAGATACGCATTGCTTACAATATTATAGCTTTTATTTAACCGTTAATTTTGAATATTTATTGATGTTATTACTCTTGGCTCTTATTGATAAATTAAAATAGATCAACAAAACGATGTTCAAGTATACCAATCGAGCACACACTATCCACACTAATACTGAGACCAAATTGAGTTTGCAACCGTAAATCCAACATTTATAAGTAATGCTTAGTAATAGCTATATTTCATACACCCTAAGGAATATGAACATTAACATGAGGCAGGCATTGACCCAAATATGAGAAATCCTTTTCACTAAGGTTAAGGTATGCTAGGATTTTTATCGCTAGTCATACAAAGAGACTTGGGTTTGCCCATTCAACCTCTGGACATCAACAAAGAAATCATCTTACAGTGTAGAAAAAGACTAAGTGGGAAAACTCTTCCTCTGTGTTTAAATACTTTATAAATATAGTATAAATATCTTAGGGAGGAGCTAAAATATGACTCCACTAGCTTGGTGGGGACTCATAAGTCCACCCACATATATACAGGTCTAACATCAATTTGTACAAATAAAACTTTCATATCTACATTACTCTTGCAAAATAGTAAACTAGAACATGAGCCAATAATTTTTCCTAGCCTTAATTAGCCTTAACTTTATGATAATAATAATAAGAAATGCACACTAAAATTTTAAAAATGCTTATCTGCACTTTTATAGGATAATGATGATGTTTTAGCCCATCAGTCACCCAACCTTCATAAAACATAGCATTAGGTCTAAGCACTTGACAAAAATTCCTGATCCAATTCAAAAACATTCCCTGCAACAATATCTTCTACTCTTTTCATAAAAAAATGTAAAACATTTAAAACAAGATATATAAAGAATGATTTGGTATGAATTTTATCTACCCTTAAATGATAATAACAATAAAACCATTTAACAGTTACATACAAACTGACTTGATATTAATTTCATCTACCCCCCCCCCCCAAATAATAATAATTATAATTGTAATATGGATTAATTTTAAATGGATATATATGCCACAAAAATTCTTTTTTTTAAATGTTTTACTTGAATATCAAAATAATAAAAGTATACTTAAATAATTCTCCAGAAATGTTCTTCAGGTTTCTGTTTTCCATTTTTCCTTTTTTCCCTCCTTGATTCCTTTGTGTGTGCACATGTCTTTCTATGGAGAGAGTAGTGGTCGATTCCTATGCCAAGATGTACAAAGTTTTTAAGCTGCTGAGAAGATAACCTCATTTTGGTTTCTGTGGATTACAGCTGAATAGAACTTATTTTAAATTTAAATATATAAGTCCACTTCTTGTTGTATTTTTTTAATTCACTTAGTATTCAGTTTTAATGCTTTATATGAAATTATAGTATTCAGATTTAATGTTTTATATACAAAATCAAAATCAAAATTTAGACTTTTTTGTAGTTTAAATTTCACCATTTACTGATCTCTGATAAATTAGTGCAAAATAAATCATGACATAGATTAACTTCAGAAAGATTGATGTGTACCAATAAAGATTTACTATAAAGTATGTTTTTTACTTATATTATTAAATTTGTCAAGTTTGTTTCAAGAGAGAGAAAGAATAACTTAACAAAACAATTTCTGTTCTCTCTTTTTTTTCTTAAAGAAAATTTTTTAAACTTTTACAGCAATGTTTCTGATAACCAATAAAGAAACCAGCTACAGGAGAGAGATTTAACAAAGGCCAGAGCCAATGTTAGAGTTAGAGTCACCATTTGAGTTCCCCCCTTCAACAAAAAAAAAGTGAGCTCTTATAGTGTCTGGCCTCCTTCATTTCCCTCTCCTCCAACAATGACCTTCCACTAGCCTTCCAATGTCTGGTTAGTGTTTTCTGATTAATTGCCTATTGTTTCTTTTTCTTTTTTTATTTTAAACTTCTGATCTCCCCCCAAAAAACACATTGCCCAATTCATATCTGCATTCCAATGGATAATCACCCATTAATTTTAAACTTAAATGCCTGTGTCAAAAGGCATCACTTAAATTACTTTAATGATTCTATTTTAGTAATTCTACTCTGTGAGAATCTCTCCAAAGAACAAAATAAATTGAGGTCAAGCTATCTTCTCCCCCTTTTACTTTTTCTTTAATAATTAAAAAAAATGTATAGCAGCCCAACTTCAAACCCAGAACCTTAACTGAAATTTTGGCTGCTATGAATAAATTGTTAAAATGAATTAATTGCTTTTTTAGAGTAGTTCCTCATGAGAGACATGGAATAATTACTATGTTATTGTGAATTTTATAATTAAAATCTATAACTAGATCAAATACACACACATGTCTCATTTATACATTTTTTAATTAAACCGATTTTCAATATTTTAATCCTTAAATCATTTTTTTTACATTTTAATTTCATGAATGATTTAGTTATAACCTGTCTGTGTAAAACTATGACTATCTATTCTTACTCTCTAAAGTAATATTTACAAATCGCACATCCCCCTCTCTTCTGTTTAATCTCCAACTATCAAAAGATGTATAAATATTGCCTATCTAATAAATTATCAGTAATATTAAATTGTCCCCATAAATCAATATTAAATCAAACAATTGTTTGCCTAAAATCTTTTAATAACAAATGTTTAGATTGCCTACCAAGTAAAATGTACACAATTCCTATGAATATGGGTTCAAACCTAGCTTTGGCTAGAGAAGTTGTTTATTGAAGAAAAAATACACAAACTATGAGGAAAATTTTTATAAAATATTATCTTACATAATTATTCAAAAAATGGAGTCTTGGGCAAATCCAAGGGATACAATATATATATATATATATATTGTATATATATATGTATATATATATATATATATATATATATATATAAATATATATATAATACATATTTTGCAGGTTCATCCATGTTAAAAACTTTTAATATTAATATACTGACGTTTCGACTTGATTACACAAGCCATCCACAGAGTTATAAAAGATAGAAAGACAGTTGTAGAGGTTCTACAATCACTGATTTGAATAAAATGTTAAAATTCCACCAATAGAAAAATGTTAAATTTAGGAATGTTTTTTTAAAAAAATCTTTCCAAATAGGAGGAAGTTTGCATGTATAATCAATTTTATGACCTGAATCCATAGTATGGAGTGAAAGTGCTGATGATGATGAGTGTTGTTTAACTGCATTTAGCATGCTCATCTCTCCTAACACTGATGCCACAATTACTCATACCTATGTAAGAAGCTTTACAATTTTTACATGAGATTTGATAGACACCATGAGATTCAAGAGGGATTGATTCCTCATAAAATTGATTTTTCTAGTGCCAGGATCATATCCAGATGTGATAATCTCTACCAATGCAAAATTAGAGAAGCCATTGAGATACTTAAAAGACCAGATTGTATCAATAAGTGAGATGATACATGCAAACTTCCTCCTATTTGGAAATATTTTTTTAAAAACCATTCCTAAATTTAACATTTTTGCTATTGGTGGAATTTTAACATTTTATTCAAATCAGTGATTGTAGCGCCTCTACAACCATCTTTCTACCTTTTATAACTCTGTGGATGGCTTGTGTGACCAAATTGAAATGTCAATATATTAATATTAAAAGTTTTTAACACGGATGAACCCGCAAAATATGTATTTTATATATTTAACCTGTGCAAATCTTCGTTTTAACATATATATATATATATGAAAGCAGTCAATACTTAAACAATCTTATACTTAACAATCAACAATCTCATTCTGATGTCAAGGCAACCATCTTTAATTAATAAATGTGAACATTCCACTTATCTATTGTTTAATATGTTTACATAGACACTAAAGATTGCAATTTGTATGTAGAGAGCAAAATTATTAATAAAAAAAATTAAAAAGCCTCATTCAACAGGTAAATATATTTCATTCTGAAAGCAGACTAAGAAACGTCAGTTATAACAATCAAATTGCACTCTAACATGTACTACTTCGATAATAAATCTAATAACTTTCAAGACTAAATAGATATTCAATGTAAATGCATGAAACAATCACCACTTAAACAACACCAATATCCTGTCACCACTTGACTGCATTGCTGTATTAACAATAATAGTTGGCATTATGCTCTTTACGTTTAGAGTTAATTAGTGCATGGTGAAATAAAATCTTTCCATATGTTTTTTTTAAAGAAGAATCCATCATTATTTACATTTTGTTTTTTTCTCACCACATGATAATATGAGAGTTTTTAGATATATTAAACATAAGTTTAGTATTTGAAATGTCTTATAAGTTATAAAAGATTGTAAAAGAGAAAAAAAATGTATAAAATAAAATAAACAATTTTGTATTCTTCCTCTTCATTAATTTAACTATAATTTTTGATTTTAATTTTAATGTTAAAAATACTAAATAAAAAGATGTTTCATTTTCCCCAAGTATTCACAAATATTAACTTTAACTTATGACTAAGAAAAAAAATAATGTTTTAAATGAAAAGAAAAAAAAATTTTTAATCAATTTTATTTTAATTGATTATAATTATTAATTTTTCTCTCTATCTCACTATAAACAGTGTTTTTCAAATCAATGTAATTAACTGATTATCTTGTTTTCGTTTTATTATTGAAAAAAAAAAATTTTTGTTAAGCATTGGTGGTCTTGGTCTGTGATGGTGGCTTTACAAGAAGATGTTCCGGGTTAGTTGGTTTGCTTCCAGGCTGATGCTATGACACATAAGAAAAATAAATAAATTTAATTAAAGAGTAATTTCAAAATAATGGTAGTAACTTTTTAAGTATAATGTAAAAACCAGGATAGGAGATTTTTTTGTTTGTAATTAAAATAAATAGAAATAAGTGAATAAGGCTCTTTTGCAAAAATGGACCTTATTAGTCAGTGTTTAATTTTGTCATGTAGAAAACAGGATTGTGATTAATTGAAGACAGGGTTGCTCCACCATAAAGGTGTGTTTAATGAGAAGATTTAGGTATCTTGTATGAAAAATTCAGTTAGTGACCTAGCTGTTGCAGATAAAACAATTAGTTCTGACCAAGACGCTGTAGAAATCATTAGTAAAAATTTCTAATCAAGCTTTTGATGAAAAGACTTATTATTGACTCATCTGTTAATGAAGAAAGCATATGCAAATACTCAATTGTTTAAAATGTTTTCTAAAATGAAAACTATGTGCTAAGTTTAGTTCATATCAAAACATCATTTATATCCATGTAAGGATAATAAAAATGTCTCTGAAGAAATCTGCAACAAAACCTTAGTTCCAACTAAAAGCATCGGATCTATATGATTGGAAAGGAAAATGGATAAATTCTTGTTGTGTGTGTTAGCCTGAAATATCCTATTTTAAAATGAAGAAAATACGGTAACTGTGTACATTAATGTGAGAACTGATGGATTCAAATAAAACCAGAAAATAAAATGCAAGAAGTGTGTGAACAGAAAACAAAAACATTCATTTATCTATTGGCTCAACTACAAACAGAGCAGAAAAAAGAGGAAATCAAAAAGTGTCCCTAAAGAAATGCAGACTGTATACTGACCATTGTTATTCAAGACCAACAGCATCATCATCATTGCAGTAAAATAATAAGAAAATGCTAGCCTTAGCTTAAAATGATTTTTTCTCAGCTAAATCACTGTAATCTCTATTTACCCATGTTAAACAATTGTGGTTGAGTTCAAATTTTTAATCATTAATAAATCTTACTTTGAATACAATTCATTAAACTAACCGAAATGGTTTTTATATCAGAAAAAAATGGTCTGTTGATAACAAATTCTTTTTTTGCTCAATAACGTTGAACAATTTCTTTTTTGTATCCATCTCTCTCTCTCTCTCTCTCTCTCTCTCTCTCTCGCTTTCTCTCTCTCTCTCTCTCTCTCTCCAAAGTATTAAAATAAACATAAGGTATTAAAAAGAGAGGTTTTAACTAATGGTGAATATTGGCCTCATCAAGATTATTTATTTTATTATAATCATTATATGTGATCATTTATATATGGATGTATTTTTTAAAGTATTGCTCATTTTTATTTATTAATTTGGTATCATGAAATAAAAAAAAGTGGTTTTTTTTTTAAACATATATTATTGTTATCATAGTTAAAGATCAAATACAAGATGTATTGACGGTTGGAAATAACACACACACACACACACAATATATATATATATATATATATATATATATATATATATATATATATATATGTTGGGTATGGATATGCAAATCCAGAAAAAGATGAAGGTAGAAATTTATTATAGTGAGAAATAAATTTAAGGTAATCAATAATCTAGTTTAATGGTGATTAAGATGAATGAGTATTATAATTTAAAACAAATATCCCTATATTTATAATTTAATAACGTTCCCTACATATTTCTCAATTATTTTTTTAAGGTTTTATACATAAAATTTATAAAGTGATATACTACACACCATGTGTGTGCTTCGAGTGTTTATTTGTGAAACTTAAGTACTCCATAAATAGTTAAAATAAGAGTAATAGATCACATGACCATATCTCTTAAGCTTGTAAGTTAAAAACAATGAGGATTGTCAATTTCTCTACAAGCTTTATGATCAATGCTTAGCCAGAGACAGCTCTTAAAATATTTCTGTCAGGAACCCTTCCCCAAACTCGTGACCATGGTTTCATACTTTGGTAATCCTCAGAGAGGTGTCAGGGTAGGTTCAGACACTAGATCTAAAAATACCAACCCAGAGCCAAGCACTTATCTAAAAGTTATCTATTGAGTGGAAAATCTGAAATTTTCAGACATCTACATGTCTTCAAACCCAGCTATCCAACTCAAATAACTTAGTCATTGTCATAACGTGTCGATTCCTATCATAAAACATAGTTTAAAGATGTAATTATTGTGTAATAAATAACTAGTGATGGGATGTTATATATAACTTAAGAGTCCATGCCTAGTAACATATTATGATCAGAGTATTCATTTACTATTGAAGTTTATTATATTGTACATTGATGCATACTATGACATTATTAATCAATTCTAAACTAATAACAGACATGATTTATCTTAGCTGTAATGTTAGTTATAATTTTGTGGAAGAGAGTACCATCACTATCCTTATCATCATTATATTAATTATTAAACTAAGGATGGATGGACTAAATGGCTGTACAAATAATGTTTGTTTTTTTGTTTATTTATTGTTTGTGATCTCATCTAGTCTATGTCTTCCAGCAGTGAATCATAGAGACTTATGATGTTGAGTGATTAAATATCTATAAAGACGTGTCATGTTGAATGATTAAATATTATCTATCATATATACATCTATCCATTTAAAGGTCTTAGGTCATTTCAGTATAACAATTTACTTACTCTCTCATCAATTTACTAGATCACATTTACCAGTGGAGAGCCAGCTTCCACATTAATCTGGTAAAGAATATTGCTAGTCAACTATGGACCAATATTGATCACATACTGGTGAATATTATAATAAAATTGCCACTGAATTGTGCCTGCATGTTTGTATAAGAATTTGTCCACACAACTATGGGAAAATGAAGATGATTTACCATTACAGAAGTGCAACCTGTATACTGCTATAAATGTTAAAACAACATACCTGTTTAAATGGTGCGCCAACTCAGGTATACTACGGTGCACCAATTTGGTCTACATACTTATGGTTACAATATATATATATATATATATATATATATACACCTGGGTCTCTTTTTCCGTGGACTTATTTAACACAATTTTGAAGTTATGCGATTCATGTTTCACTGGAAATCGAACTCCGATAATGCGCTATTACTTTAAATAATAAATTTCACACACTTATGTTCTATTGAAAATAATAGCACATTATTGGAATTGGACTTTCACCTTAGTAATTTCAATATTTTCAGTGCTTTATAATAGTAAGATTTTATGCAATAATGAAATTAAAATCATGATTTCCACATTTTATGTATACAAACATTAAATTTTACAAGATTATAATGTAAATTTGTTCAAACATTGTGCGTGTTAATTTTGCATTTTAAATCACATTCTGTTGTTGCTTTTTTAAAAAAGAACGTAATCAATTATTAATCATTTAGTGTCCGCAAGTTTATTTTTAAAAGGTGAGTAATAACAGTGGACACAATTAAATTTGACAATTAAAAATTAAATCTGATTTTTAATTGTAATTAACAATTTAAAAATTACTTATGGTGACTTGAAATTAATGTGATGTAAAACGAAATTTGATTTTTAAGCGGAATTGAAAATTAAAAAATTAAAGACAAAAATAAGAATTTAATTTTTAGTTGTTATTTTTAATTAAATTTTTCCCAGCAGTGGTGAATAAATATCTTTTTATTATCATAAGTCTACATTCATAAACTATTAATAAAATTATTGTCTCAAAGATTAATTACTAATTACGTTGTCAACAGAAAACCGTTAACACAACATGAGAGTGAACTTCGCACTAGTTGTGATTCCTCTTGTGAGAATCTGATTTTTTACCAGTTTGCAAACGAACGTTTTTGGAAAATAGCAATAATAATTTAAACGTGTATAAAAATGTAAATTGCTGTACTGTAAATTATGCATAAAAGTATATTATTTTGAATAAAATTAAATATTATAGTTAAAAAAAGTTTGTCTTGTATCAATTTTTTTCAAATTTGAAATTTTTTATTAGTCATTTTATTTCCTTATTATTTTTTTTTTTGTGTGAATTTTAAAATAATTTTACTTGGTGCTTTGCTTTTACGCGAATTTTGAAAAATCACAGACCGCACCCCCCTTTTTTTCAATGTAAATTACGTCTATTTTTGCGCGATTTCGTTTGTGTGTGGTTTCTGAGGAACCTATCAATCGCGTAAAACGAGCCCCAGGTGTGTAATTATAATTATAATCTATCCAATCTATCTTTTATAACCTATAGATATGACCAAATCTTTTTCACATATTTGTGATCATGTGTATCAATTGTGTAAGATGGATTGGATGTATATATAGACTGTGAAACTCTGAATTTAACTCATATATATATATATAGCATTGCCGTCAACTCATTTATCTTTGGTTTTTTTGTATCCAAACCACAACAGTTCGATTTTTTTTTTAATAGAGGAGGTGCAGATCAAGTGAAACTCGCAATAGATTTTTTTAAAAAAAATACAACCTCTGTAAAGTCGTAATTTATTGAAAACTTCTAATGTATAAGTGTCTAAAGTTTGTGGAAGGGCGATAAGGCTCCCTCTTATAGCAAAATTGTGAATATGTTTATTTATAAAGGTTCAAGTGTTGAATTAGCCAAATAATATTCGAAAAGTGAATGTTTAATATATGAAAAGAATGGGAAATTTAATTTGCGTGTAATAACACTTGTTTAATATTTAATTTAGAGAGATAGCTATAAAATTTAAAAAAAGTATGAAATAGGTTTAAGGCTATTTAAAACTTTCTACAAGTAGATAGTAGAGATTGTTAATAAATATGTGTGTGTTGTGTGTATGTGTGCAATATATAAAATTTTCATATAGAAATAATTCCCAATTTTTTTACATCATGCAATATATCATTGGCAAAAGGATTGAGAGAACAGTTGTTTCATATCAGTTTTAAGTAAATAAATAATTATAGTTATTCAAGAATTTTAAGTCAAAATTTTAATTTGATAAGCCAGTTAGAACTTAATATTAGGATCTAAGATTAAGTTGGTAGATCAGATGATGAGGAACAATCAAAGTTTATGAAGGGAGCAATACATTGGAGCAGCCGGCTTTTCAAAATAGTTCATGACAGGTTTGCACACAATTATATTTTCTGCTTGATTTTTTTTTACTTGGTAACGTTATATTCTTCGATGGTTGCCATCTTCTGACCTATGAATTATTTGAAAATATAATGTAATTATAAAATGTGTTCTTAAACAAGTAAATTAGACTCACTGGGTCTCCTGAAGTTAATTATAACTGAAATTGTCAGCCTGACAAAAGTTAGTAAATCATGTCTAAGACAATGCATCTAAACCAGACACTCCAATCTTCCCAGGCACAAGATATTTCAGGTAAAAATTCTTACTGATATTTATTCTGTCATAAATGTTTCTCGTATGATACTTAAATAGATGTGTTTAATAAAGCATAGGAGGAGAGTGAAAGAACAAAAGCTTTAATCATGCATCTGTCTTATATTTATGATAAAGACCTAACCGAAAATTTTATGTTCTTGTATGAAAATATTTTTAACAGCAAATTTTAGAGTACCTGTCAGAATAACGATATAGACGTAAGAAATGAAGAAATATCGGGTGAAAGATTTCATGAACGATATTACAAATGTGCAGTAGTGAGCATCAAGTCTAAGCTAAATATTTGATTTGAATTGGTAAAAATGTAATAAAGAGAATGAATAACCCAGGAAATGTTTCGATTCATAAAGAGAATTAAATCATACTAACTAGTGACTATGAGATGAATCATATCGCAAATGTATAGTTTCCTATGATGAATTAATAAGTGAGTCAGGACCTTAACGAGCAAATAACTACATTATTAAATCGAATTCGTTTTGTCACAAATAAAATTGCAACTTGGATACCTTAAATTTGCTAAGGTATTGCTGCTATGTATCGACTTCCTTAGGATAAAATGTGTATTAAAACACGGATAAACTTTTCAAAGGTAAAACAGTCGCAAATGAGTCTGTGCTGAAAAGACTTTCAACTAAAAAAATTCCTTTATTATCATTATATATTCATTGTTCTATGTATTGAATTTCATGTTAATTATGTGCAAAAATTTTGATCCGGTCTGAAGTTTCAGCTAAAACAGAAAACCTAATACTGTTCGGTATTTAATCACTTTAGCCCATATATTTTATGGAATGCTTGAGAATGGAGTGTGAAAGAGGTTTACAATATTGCTATGCTAATAGTTTAATAATTGTTCCCATTCTTAATAATTAACGTATATATTTTATGTATTTGTTTGGTATGTCCTAAAAGGTGAATGCATTAATATAAGATGTGTCTAAATAAATGATAGTCAATATTTTAATGCTTAATGAAAACTTATGCTTAAGCACATTAGACTACTTTTAACATTATTGGTTCATACATCATTAATATGACACACTTAAGTTAAGTGAGAGTGCAAATGACATTTGTTTGTTCGAGATGAGCTTAGTTCTTGCTACCTCGAAGACTGAAATGGAGCATAGCCCTCTCTCTCGATTAGATGTATTTAAATTTGAATGTGTTAGGAGATAGAGGATATATTCCCAGCTACATTATTAATTTGCTTTGTAAGAGATTAATATCTTATACGGTCGTAGTATGTGGGAATTTACCATACCTTTTCTATACATCTAGAAACAAGGTCTTTCCATATCTTACAGACTCAGGTAAAAGACCCGCTTAGGTTTGTGCTCTCACCAAGATGTTATTTCTTGATTTATTTTCTCTCACGAGATTATTATCGTTATTACTATGGAGTAAATTAAATATTATTCACCGTTTACTCTATGTAGTAGTTGAAATTAGTTATTTGCTTTAGGGGATTTTAAATAAAACATATTTCAAAAATAGGTGTATAGTTTAGCTCAGCTTTGCTCTCAGCTTGTTATCTAAATGATAATTATTTCCAAATTTTAGATTAATAATCTAAAAGACAAGGAAGGCACATCATATTCAGCTCATGCTGAAGCAAGTCACCGCTGGACTCGAAAGACAATGGTAGAGAAACTCATGTTGGAGACATAGTATGCAATACAAGCGTGGGTGTGTGAATGTAACTTCTTAACTTATTGTACAATGATAGAATAGAAGTTAAGCATTAAGTTTATGAGGAGTAACAGATTATAAAATTACTTGCAGGTTTAAATACTAAAATGAAAATATTTTTTATGACAGTTAAATTCCTTAGTGGAGATAAAAGAAATATTGATGTGATTTAATAAGGGCTAAAACTTAACTGTTTTAATAATAATTATATTTATTGTAATATTAATATTGATGAAGCGTTGCTTCAGAAAAATATATAATTGACGTCTTAAACTAATAAGTCACGGGTCTAAACAGTTTATTTAACAGTTTATAACATAGCTGTTTTTGGCCCAGTAGGAGAATATGAGTTCCGATGTTGGGTCGAGGGTTATATCCTAGATGAAATAAACCCGAAAGAACTTGTAAACCGCAGCCAATGTAGATCCATTATAAATATGTTTTCTGATTAGTATTCCATTACTTTCTTTTGCTCTTTGGATCACTATGATGTTTCGTTTATATTATATTATTTATCATTAATGTGTTAATAAATATTTGTTTTGAATTTAAAGTTTGGTGTTGTGTCTTAATGTTTGGGCATCCATTGATTCCAGAAATTTGATATAGAAAAGCTGTAGACAATATTCCATGTTTTTTCTGTACAGACGTGTCATGAAATATCCTTATAAAATATCACTACTAAATTAACAGCTTATTTTATCATATTTTATTATTCATTTGTTGAGATTTGAGAATTAATCTGCTAAAACATTTAATTATATTTGAAATTATAATGATCATATGGCAAACATCTAAAAAAAGAATGTAATTTTAAATGTAAACTTTAGTTTATTAAGTTTAATGCATTATGACTAATGTCAAGAGAGGACATAAAATCCTTTTTTACTCATGATATATGAAATCATTCTCAGTCGATGAGGATCTAATCAAAATTTAGTGTAAATAAATATTTTATTTAAGTAAGCGTTTATTAGTTTCTAACATCATCATAATCATCATCATCATCATCATCATCATCATTATTATTATTATTATTATTATTATTATTATTATTATTGTTGTTGTTGTTGTTGTTGTTGTTGTTGTTGTTGTAGTAGTAGTAGTCAGGGTTATTATCCTTAGCTGAGAGTTCCAGAATGAATGTATGTCTATTCGACTTACATTCGCTGGAATAGTGTTCAGTGGTCTGCAATAAATTTGGAAGTGATTAGGTGAAGCTCCACAATATAAATCTGGACTTTGAAAACGATAGTGTCACCATCATAATTTTTACAAAGAAGAGGATTGTCGTTGCTGTTATACTGTAATACTAAAGAATTTATTGAGATGAGAATATCGTTCATTCTGCTCTTGTGTGTGTCCGAGAGATAGCATCTTGGAAAGCCATGTTTGGTGGGAGAGATATGACAGGGGAAAAACATAAATATTTAAAAGTAATTTATTGTGGTGAAGAATTGTACACAGCTTTCAATAATTTGTCATTGATTCTCTTATATTTAATAATTGCTGAATTAAAGATGAGAAGAAAACATGCTATTATAATTTAAATAATTATATATTTTTTTAAATTTTAATAACTTACTTCCCTCATGAATTTACAAATTGTCGAATGATGATGATCTTGTGTTGGCATACAGCTGCTGGATATATTTACAACTTGGCGTCCTGATAAATAAATTATTACACATATGCATCTCTCTCTCTCTTTCTCTCTCTCTCTGTCAACCCAAAACTCAAAACTCAGCACTTATTTAATACAAGTATTGAGAAGCAACTCTGAAATAAAAATTTTAAATATTTTCTCTTACCTCACTTATTAATAAGAGCTTGTTTGCGCAATGTCACTGCTAAATATGACTTTTTTATATATATATATATATATATATATATATATATAGGCATATATATATATATATATATATATATATATATGCCTAAAGTTAAATTAGTCTATAATATAATCAAAATTATTCCAAATTTACATCTCAACAAGACAAGCCAAATAAAATAAACGTTAAAATACAGCCAATGGTTTCACTGCTAGTAGCAGATTTCTCAAGTACAAAGGATTACAATATAACTTATTTATAGTAAAAGTTAACCACAATTTCACTTCTAGAACATACACCTTTACTAATAAAAGAAGTTTTATATAAATTAATTGCTTCATAATCATATTTTTGAATAATAAAATAAGAATTAAAGTATCATTATTTTTTTTTTTTTACCTTTGGCTAGTCTGTTTGAGTTGTGAATTTGGAGTAATTTTAATTATATGTTCGAGTTTGTTCATCCTTTTCAACTATCTGAATTTTTTAATGTTATCATGTAATTTAAGCACTAATGCTGTATTTTATTATATATTCATTATAATATAATATTTAGTTGTTGTTTTTTTTTATATTCGAACATATATTTATCAAGACACAATTGTAATATTTAAATTGCATAAAAATTTTCAATTTTGTATTTAAGAAAAAAATGTAAATATTTTTGGTATCATTATAATACATTATTGTCTTAACCCATGGACATTAATGGGTGTAACATATATAATTTTGCTTATATGAGTAATCCATTAGCAGATGTTAAGATTGCTAATTTTTTCAACATTTTAACCTGTTTTCTAGATTCTTCCACAATTTCCAACATATTTATTTTCTAAGTGAAATGCTGTATCAAAATCTAGTACCAAAATGACACATAATTTTATTTAAGTTCATAACTAAGAAGTTATTTAATGTTGCTATTTGTGATGCCTTTAAGTCATGATGTCTTTACATACTCATATATTTTTGCATACAAAATATAAGAATTAGCATTGAAGTGCATGTAATAAAAGAAGAAAAATATGGTTGCACAAATGTCATTCATGAAATATATATGCTTATATATGACATTGACCTATATCTATTTTGTGACTAAAGTAGATAAATATTAAAAAAACAACCTTAATAAAGAATGAAAGCAAATAAAAAATTGAAAATAATATTTATATTGAAACAGAACATATTCTATAATGAATCAATATTTTTCTCACAAAGCAGCAGACGATTCTTTCTCTCAAAAGCTGTACATTAATTTTTCATAGCTGGCTTTATATTATCCTTTATCTTAAATCTCATTTGTAAACATAATGCAACATTGAACATATGTACTAAGGTGAAAATACTTTTCCAAAGAAATGATAATGCCATACTCCTGACTTACTGTGCATCTTATTAAAGAGTGCAGGGTACCCCTCTTTTCTTACAAGGTGTAATATTGTAGTTATGACCTGTAGAGGTCCCTGTCTTCACATTTTCAAGAATACATGATTTGAGGTTTATTGCCTTAGTAAATTAAACTGACTTCAGTATTTTTATAAAAGTGTTAAAAATTTTCAGAAAAATATTAGTACCAGTGAATTTATTATTATAGACTTTAGATTTAAATATTCATTTCATATTTATATTTTCTAGAAAAAATATGAGAACACTTAGGTTTAAAGAAAATATATATTAGAATAATATTTAGCTATACATTCTATGCTTTTTTTACTTCCCATTCTTTACTTTTTTTTTAAAGTATTATAATTTTTTCTAAGAATGAATAATGTAAATGTAGAGAGATATCCAAATGTTTAAAAATTTTATTCAATACTCTTTTAACTATTGTATTCTCATTTTCTATTTTGATATTACAAAAATTAAACACTTATTTAAAATCTAGAAGCTGGAAACGGTGACTGCCAAAACAGACCAGAATGCAAAAATAATCTTCACTATTCTATAAATATACTAATAATGTAAAAACTCTTAATATAATCAAATAGGATAAATACAAATATTATTAGGTTACAAATGTTTATATGAATTATCTACTTATTATGTTGACAGAGTTACCATACAAACACCAAGTTTAACTTCAAAATACAAAATCCATCACTTGTTTTTTATATCATAATAAAATATAAGTTCCTATAAAATCATACATTGGGAAAGAGGTTGAAATAACAACGTATTACTAATACATTGAAAATAATATGATTTATGTAGTTAAAATTAACATGTTTAATGATAAAAACGTGTTTATAATTTTTTTAGGTAAAGGATTTAACTATTAACAAGATAAAGCAAAAATAATTGAAAATAAGTTTTATTTATATATATATATATATATATATATATAAATATGTATTATTTTAATATATATATATATATATATATATATATATATATATATATATATTATCAAGCTAAACATTTTGTAAATAATATCATGGGAAAAGTAAATAATATGTTGGCAAAAATTTACATCAAAGGTATATTTGTTTTCTTAATGACATCTATTACATTTACCAATCATAAAAGGTTACTTCTACATTGCTTCACTATTTTTTCAAATGTACTTTTTTTATTGACTACTTTTATATATTTAGTGTAAATAGTAACAGGTATCTTTTCTAAATAAATTATATTATATATATATATATATATATATATATATATATATATATATATATTTATTTATTTAAAAAAAGAAACTGATATTGATTTTATTATGATAAAAAATAAAAGTAATGGAACTATTTCCGTCATGATATCATTTTGTGTATAGATTATGGTCCGAACAATGATGGTATGTATAATTTCTTACAAGAAACATTATTGATTTTATAAAATAGTAATATTCATAATTTTTAAAAAAAACATAAATTATATCAGACTCTAACTAGTGGTGATAGTTACGACTTTATATTAAAAATATGTGTGAATTTAAACAATTTGCAGTATTCAAAATATGTTGTGCACGTATAGGAATTGTAAAGCAATACTTGTATCTTTATTCAAACTATAGCTATATTTTACTTTATAATCTTTTGAAATTTTCTAAGATCTTGAACTAATTTGATTTTTTTTTTTTTTTTTTTTATCATTAGGAATTTCATACTACGAATTAAACGATGTTAAAGTATTTGATGAGTACTCTGAGATAATAATTACAACTGCGAGAACAGTCTTAAAATGTTATGGAGATTCTACTAATTGGCTTTTTTCCGAGGCTCAAAATAGTCCAAGGTTTTCGATAGCGGCAAAAAATTATGAAGATAAATTCACCACATTGGAAGTTAATATACTTACACAGGAACATGTTGAATTTAATGTTACATGTCTTAGTTCTAAAGCACATAACATAATGGCAAAATATTACAAATCAGGTAGATTTATTTTTTATATGTTTACTTAAATAAATAATAAGAAGATTAACATCAATTCGTGGACTTATAAATATAATTTGTTCTTCTGTTTATCTTTAAATTGCTTGTTTTTAACGTTAGCTATGTCCAGGCTTAGGTCAGTTAATACAAGCAGGCCTGCTTACTTCTTCTATGGCGCCATGGACAGGGGGGGTGTCATAAACAAGTACAGCATCAAATATATAAAAACCAAGATGAGTGAGAGAGAGAATGATGACAAATAAAATTAAATATTGTAAATGACCATATATGTATTTACACTTCAATATAAATCACAAGACGACATGAAATAAAAAATAAGGTGAAGAGTAAACAACTTGTACATTTAACCTAGCACTTTTTTGGTATTTCTGGAGGCAGGAATCTCTGAATACACCCTGTTAAATCAGAAGTGAGAGTATGGATTATGCAGTTGGCTTTTATAGCCCCTGATTTCCTTTTCTTATTCTGGAGAAATGGGATGACTAGCATTCATTCCTTAAGATCATATGTGATCTATCTATGGACATATATGGTATGCTTTTCCAAATTATATGTTCTACAAAAAATCTTAATCTCTAATTACTAATTACAGAATTGTCTAGTCATAAATTGCTGACTATCAATAGCATCTTGATTATATATTTATTATATAGGTTTATTGTAATATATTTAATATGCACGTGTTGTTTCTTTATATTTTATTACACGGTATATAAATTGTTGGTTTCTTTATATTTTACATACATGAATATTGCATATTATTATTTTTACACACACACACATACACACACAAATATATATATATATATATATTACTATTTGTGGGATATTCCGTGTAGTGAAAAAGATAAATGCTGACGTTTCAGTGCAATATCAAGGTACTTGATATTGTACTGAAACGTCAGCATTTAGCTTTTTGATATTGTACTGAAACGTCAGCATTTAGCTTTTTTACTACACGGAATATCCCACAAATAGTAATAATAATATGACACCTTTTATCCGTGAAAATATTAGAATTAATATATATATATATTGTCCCCTTTTCTATAGGTCAGAAATAGCTCATCGCAGTAAATTACTGAAAATTTTTAATTTTAGAATATGTTCTCTTGATGTGTTGATTATATTGTAATAATATTATCTTAAAAGTATGATTTGAAGCTAAATAAAATACGTAATGCATATAAATATGATAAATCACTTAAAATAGTTAAGTAAAGTTAAAAATATTATTACATATGGTTGCAAAAGATGGCCATAATAAATAACTCAACTATAAATATTTAAATGTATGTTTAAAAAGTTCAATTTAGTAGTCTAAAACTAATAGTTAAATAAAAGTTATATTTAAATTTATAAATTATATTTAATAATTAGAATTGATATCATATATTTTAAAAATAAGTTTTATACTAGTGAAAGTTATATTTAATTCTATATTTTCTAAATTATTCTTCCAAATTTTATATAATTGTATTATTTTATTTAATACAACAAGTGTAGCAATTTATTTATTCCCAGAAAGAAAATTGGATCCAGTCTGTCTTAGTTTTATTAGTCATGTGATTTGTATAATATATGATTGCACAAACATGCTTGCTTGTATTTAGATTAGTAAAGTTTAACATATTTAAAATTGCATTATAGAATTGGATATAATTATTACCTATCATAAAAGCAAATATTAAATATTAAGTTAACTATTGTATAAAATGTTTTAAATAAAGTAATAAAGATGAATACAGTTAATAAAAAAGTTAAGTATTTTGTTTTAAAATAAACTAGATAAATTAAATATTAAGAGAGGGATAATTTATTAAATATTGTTTTTAAAAAAATCTTTTTAAATATTTAAGTAATTTGGTAAAGTAATATTTGATTTAAAAGTGTTTTTTAAAGTTTTAATATGTCATGTTTTTTATTTATTTGAAATTTAATTGTGTAAGTTTTTAACATTATGCAAATTAGGTATCAAACCAAAAGTAAGAATCAACCAATAGACGGACATATTTTCTGTGATATAAATACTGATTGCACAGGGGGTATCAGTGGTGATTAAAAATGTATTAGAGGTGGATTATATCAGTGATAGAGGGTATCAGTGGCTATCAAGGTGATAGTAATTTTTAATTTTATTATTTAGTCAATTTTTTTAGTGCTCTCATACAACTTATTTGCAAAACTAATAGAACCTTTATTTAAAGTATTTTCAAAAAGAGTGTAACAAAAATATAGTTTAATAACTTCATTTTAATATGTATTGCTAATTTTTAAAGTTCTTTATCAGGAGTATTCATCGGAAACTTAATCTACTTTGCAATAAAATGGACATACCAATAAGTAAAACATATTCAATTTATAATATTTTTAAAATGAGTATAATATTTATTAATGCAGTTTCAATAATATTGAACAAAAGGACTGTTCCAGTGAATAAATTAAGTTTATGGACATTGTATAAAAAGCTTAATAGGAAATTTGCAGGTTAAGAATAAAATACACATTATTTTTATATAACAGCAAGATAGCCTTGTTCAAGATTAATATGTAAAAAATGACAATATATTATATAATAATTTATGGAAACAATGCTATAGAAATAAATGTTATATCCTTTTTGAAAGAAACATTTAAAATATTTATAAGAAATTATTTTAAGAAAAGACTCATGGAAAATATTTAGAAAAGCATATGTTATAAAACCTAAGGCATATTGAAGCAGTCGGTTCTGAGATTGATCCTAGCTTCATGACATCTAGCCATAAGCCCACTTCAAACCCTAGTACTAACCTTAAATTTCCGATGCAATGGGGCTTTATACATTCAATCCATGCTAATTTCCATAAAGAATAACTTATTTCATAAATGTGTATTAAAATTAATTAGTTTCAGATTTAAATTGATAAATTCTATTAATAAATTCATGATAGAATTATTCATGAATTTATATATTATAACTGCATGGATTGTGTGTATATATTTGTAAATTTTAAATATATATAATTGTTCAAAAGTTTCATTGCGTTGGGAATGTTTGATTTTATTTTTAAATAATTTGCTAAAGTTTTATTGATTAAAAGCTACATTCTTTTGATAATCTTTCAGATTTTCCCTTTCCAAAAACAACAGTTAAAGTTTTATTAATTGGAAAAAAAGATAAGGATTTCCTAATTAAAATCATTTTCTGATTTTAAGAAATCATTTTCTAATTAGAAAATAAATTCAAGTTAATGAGTTTGAAAGTTTTATTGAAGGAATGTATCTAAAAACAACCAGCAAATCTAAAAACATTGATAAAGAAAGAGATGCTAGCATGAAGGTGTCAGAGGACAGTATATATATAGCTCGGAAAAGTTTGGAGAAGGGAAAAGCCATCTTTGTTGCAGAAAAGTGCCAGTAAATTATGCGCTTTTTAAAATAATGAATTCAAATAGTGTTCCTATCATGGTAAGAAGCTAAAACATCAGGAATCTGGCTATGGTTCTTGAAGTCGCCTGGAAATCTTCAATGGAGCTGCCAACTTCTTTCCAGACAAATCATGCTGCCAAAATCAACTAAAATGCTATTCAAGTAATCAACTAAATGAGTGCCTATGTTTTTACCAACTCAGACATGTAACCTAAGGAGCCTAGCCTGGAAGCAATGGGTAATATATTTCTATAAAGAACCTTACACTTTCTGGCCAGTTCTGAACTTTACTTTACACTCCGTTTAAGAGCTCTTTTCATTCGTTAATGTAATAATCTTTGTGTAAAACTCTTTTTATTTATGCTTTTTAAATTCATAGTAATTCTCTCAACCTCTAGTCTTTAACTTTCCTTTCTTATGATGGTGGTTCATTTACTATATATATATATATATATATATATATATATATATATATATATATATATATATATATATATATATATATATATATATATATATATATATATATATATATATATATTGTGTAATTTATTAATGTTGTTTATTTTTAATTATATGCCAATAATTCTTCAACTTGATGAGTTCCTTTGTTCCATTTGCCTTTTGCAAAATATAATCTTAATTCTGATAGTTAATTTTCGCCCATTAGAACTAGATTTATACAGTTCTATCAATCATTGAGTCAAAAGAAATTATTAAATGATTGTTATTTTTATCATTAGCTAATAATAAATTATTAGCTCCATTTCATAGCTATGCCACCACTATTTTCTCGTTTCACTAAAATTTATTTATATATAATCTTAAAATGTTTTTTGCAAAAGGGCCGATAAAGGAATCAAATATATTCTAATTCAACTTTTTTATCTTTTATTAAGATTCAGGAAGGGCATGATGATTGGGGCATAATTAATATGATTTACAAATACTTTAAAATAATGTTAGTTAAAAACTCATTCGACTTTAATTTATTTGATCAAGTCATCACGTACAGCATTCTATAATTGGGTTTTATTTTCCAAACGATGACTATCAAGTCATCATCTTCGAACATTGCTGACATAGGGCAATCTTCCACTCTGTTATGCTTGTTGATGATAATATTACTGTTATTTTAAATTATCGAGGAAGAAAGCACTTTTTCTCCTGTTCATGTTATATTTGGAACACCAAAGGCTCGTAGTTATGACTCATCCTGGATTTCCATGTTCCACGTCTACCTAAAGGGCATAAGACTTGTCTGATGCAAGCCACCATGGGACTTTGATCATTGACCAGCTATTGCTTTCAATTTCATTTTATAGCTCATAAGTTGTCAGCACTGTTACCTCTCTGTTCTAGTAAAGCCCACTCTGATGCTCGTAATTTGTGATGAAGTGATTTCAATTAAAGTCAAACAAATTTCTCAGTTATATCAAATTAAATAAGTTTTCCAATAAAACTTAAAGTTATGCCCTAAAATACGTATCTTGCTCTTCATGAATGGATTTGCGAATGTGAAAATAAATATCACATTCTTTCATATAAAATTAGAGTAATAATTTCCTTTAATAATGAATACCTTTATCTACCTTTATTTTCTTGTTGGGGGCATAGACATAGAACTCCAATATTGCGTAATACTCATTGGCATATAATAAGGATCGCCACTCTTATTATAATTATAAACTATGTTAAAAGCTAGAGGTGATTAATATAATCATTATTTAAAATTCAAACAAAACAAACTATTATTATTAAATATTTTCTAAACACACTGGGTTTTTTAGTTTCTTAATTATCTTATTCAATAATTATTTTTTATGTTAATGCTTGCTGTCTCTGTTGGCAACCTGAACATATACATATGATTCGATTTAAAATTATTTTTATTCAGTTTATTATCAGATATTAATGTCAATACAGGGGTCTCTGATCCTCATCAACCGTTGAGCTAGTTTCTTGGCGCATAGCACTGTGCCATCAATTTAGATTTCTACTAATCTGAGCTGGTGAGTTGGGTTTGACTTCAGTTTGGTTCAGCTGAGTTTGGATCTGACTTGCATTCAGGTGGTGGTGTTTTTTCGACTGGTACAATATAAAGGATTAATACGTGTATATAAAATTGTTTTAAAAACTGGATTTTGAGACAAGAATATACCTCTGAAAGTATATAATAAATGGTAATAAATTTTATAAAAAGAAAAACCTATCAAAGAAAAGGAATACAGAAATAAATGAAAGTATGGAATTATAAAAATATTTTTATATTGCACAAATAATTTATTCGTATAGTTCAAGCTAAGCCGATATGTAATACTATAGTATAGAAGCTTCACAGGATTATTTTTAGTATTATAATTTTAATAATCATCATTCTGGACTATAGAAATCATAAACTATTATTCTATTAACTATTCCAGAATCGATTGATGATTATTTTATTTAATTTTTCAAGATTTTTAAGATATCGTAATATTTTCTTTTTATTATTCTTTTTTTTTAATTTATAATCCTGAGATTTTTGTACAAATATAGTGAAAAGAAAAGAGATATACAGAATTATTACATACAATGAAGAATATTATTATTATTTGTTATTATTAGTTTAAATGTAGTAGAGTATGACATAAAAATTCCTTATCATGTTTTGCTACAGTGATTTTTAATTAACTTAGAATAATTTTATGAACCTGAGATTTTATTGAGCTAAATTATTATAGATAAAAAGAGTAAGATTTAATTATCCATTTAATTTAATGAGAATGAGTTATTAAAATCGTAAGAATACTATAAGTTTATTATTTGAGATAATAATAGGGCGGGATAATGTTCTTATGCCATTGAAGTAGTATCTGTGGGATATTGGCTCAATATAATCTTTTTGTCACCTGTATTTTTACTTCCAAGTCTCATGAAATATTAAATATTTATTTGATTTATTTTATAAACTGAACCTTATTCTTATTTTTGAATTTGAGATAGTAGAATGTTTAATTTTAATGCAGGATATTTTATTTATCAATTATTTGTTATAACAAACGTAATAGGTAAAAGAGCTACTCGATTTTTATTTAATACTATATTGCCTGGAAGTGAAAATGCAAATGGATAGGTTAGAATATATATAACAAGTCAAAAATTCATAACTTGCATTTAAGCTTGCATTTTATGATCACTAAATGGAATTTACCAATAGCTCTAATCAAGCTTTTATTTTATAAGTGCCAAAAGAGAATTATTATTCATATGAGCATATCACGTGCTAATTATGTGATTATCATTTACATTCTCGTAGTCTATATTAAAAGGATGGATTCAATAATATGTTAAGAATAATTGTATCCAATTTAAATTCTTGTCTGTAACTAACTACTCCAGATGAGAGAGCATATGACTCACATGTAAACACAATGTTATTATAATCAGTCTCATGCGTTCTAATTAACTCAGGATGGATATTGTAGTGAACAATATACTCAAATAAATGCAATCGTTTAATATCATAAGATTAGCACATTTTCATAAATAGGTCATTTCACATATTTAAAAATGTATAATATCAGATAATAATATAACATAATATACAGTTATTAAATATCTTAGGGTCAATTGTGACTCTCAATCTAATAAAATTCATACAATGATATCTTAGTCTCAACATAGTTATATAGAACCAGTAATTAAATTAATAAGTACATTCTTGAAATTATCATATGCTCAAAATTATGTTTTTAAATTCCAATATTATTCAAGTCTCATGAATTTTCTGGAAAGCCAATATTTGACATATCAATAGATGGAACTTTACCAAAACCTGCAATCAGGCGTATTTTGTTTATATAAACATCAAAAGAGTCAGAATTCACTATCTCCTTTCCTTAGTTTCACCTTCAGATCAGCTGATTTCAAGCTTATTTGCTATGATCAGTAAAGGGTAGGGGCCAGAAACTAGATCTAAACACTAACTCCAAGCATTTATTCAACAAGTTCATATTAGTTTGCAAGCATGAATTTTTCAGACATGTAATGTCTTCAATTCCAACCAAAGAAGCCAGACAGCTACATGGATCTAATATCAGTTTAGTTTCACCACATAGTCAAAGCCTCTGCAATATATATTTTTGCAAAAAACTTTAAAGGTACATTTATGAAAAACAAAAACATGTTATAAATCACATAAATTGCTATTGCTTGCATTTATGATCAATAGATGGATCGTTACCAAAACCTGCAATCAGGCGTATTTTGTTTACATAAACATCAAAAGAGTCAGAATTCACTATCTCTTTCATTAGCTCTACCTTCAGATCAGATGATTTCAAGGTAATTTGCTATCATCAGTGAACCGTAGGGGCGAGAAACTAGATCTAAACACTAACTGCAAGCGTTTATGCAACAAGTTCCTATCAGTTTGCAAGCATGAATTTTTCAGACGCGTAATGTCTTCAAAGCCAACCAAACAAGCTAGATGGCTACATGGGTCAGATATCAGTTCAGTTTCACCACATAGTCAAAGCCTCTGCAATATATATCATTGTTTCTGGCTCTTCACTGATGATAGCAAATTAGCTTGAAATCAGCTGATCTGAAGGTGGAGGTAATGAAAGAGATAGTGAATTCTGACTCTTTTGACATTTATGTAAACAAAATATGCTTGTTCAGAGGTTTTGGTAAATCTCCATATATTGATCATAAATGCAAGCGATAGCAAGTTACGTGATTTATAACATGTTTTTGTTTTTCATAAATGTATCTTTAAAGGTTTTTGCAACGATATATATTGCAGAGGCTTTGACTATGTGGTGAAACTGAACTGATATCAGACCCATGTAGCTATCTGGCTTGTTTGGCTGGCTTTGAAGACATTATGTGTCTGAAAACTTCATGCTTGCAAACTGATAGGAACTTGCTGCATAAACGCTTGGAGTTAGTGTTTTGATCTAGTTTCTGGCCCCTATCCTTCACTGATGATAGCGATTAGCTTGAAATCAGCTGATCTGAAGATGGAGATAATGAAAGAGATAGCGAATTCTGACTCTTTTGACATTTATGTAAACAAAATACACTTGTTCGGAGGTTTTGGTAAAGCTCCATCTATTGATCATAAATGCAAGGAATAGCAAGTTACATGATTTATAACTTGTTATATATATATATATATATTGTAACGATCCGGAGAAAGTGGGACTTAACGTAAACTGCACTACGGGGTGCCATCTAGGCATTTGAACCTAGAAAAATTTATAAAGTAGGCAGATACGTAAGTCAAAAAAAAAATATTTTTTTTTTACTTACGTATCTGCCTACTTTATAAATTTTTCTAGGTTCAAATGCCTAGATGGCGCCCCGTAGTGCAGTTTACGTTAAGTCCCACTTTCTCCGGATCGTTACAATGGCGAACCAACTCGGGCCGATCTTTAATAAACCACATATACTGAAACAGACAGATCGGAGAACCGATCTTCGTTTCAGGTGTTTTTATGTACGGTAATTCGAACCACTGTTCGCCCGCAGTGAGATTTTGTCTATTTTAATTTATAATAAAAATTAGTTATATATTTTATAGTTTATCAGTCAATGTGTAAAGATGCCGTATATAAATGTTGCAAACCATGAAATAATATTTGTGTGTGCGTGGTTTGCGAATTTGTATCAGTTAATTTAAAGTGTCAGTGCGGGCGTATTTGTTTGAATTTTAGTTTTTTTTAAATTGTATAAAGTCGTGTAAAAATACTGATCAAAAGTCACATTCCTTTGATCAGTGTTTTTAATTAAAATCTAATTGCACAAATGTTCAGAGCAATTAAGTTGTATTCAAAATTAGTAAGGAATTTTTATATGTAATTAATGTATCGATTTAAAAATGGCATATTAAATTAAAAGATTGCTAAAAACAGATAATTGATTGTTGGTCAAGCTGCATCGCTAGAGGCTAGAGAAAGTAGGCGGAGCCTAAAACAAAAACAAGTCGGAAAGGTCAGCAGTGGCTACTTTAGAGAAAAACTGGCATTCTAACTTTGGTCGTATTTGAGAGAGGTAGTCTCGAGACAACACAGCAGTTGAGTATAATTCAAACATTTTTATTAAGAAGTTCACCAGTGAATCGCAATGTTGATGGGCTAAGTGCCAGGAGCTGGTCTCTGCCCCGCCAATATGGATCTTCGTGCCGCTGTTTGATCATGTTTCATGTAACTCACAATGTCCAACTTCCAACCTCTAAATTAGTTTTGCCTTACAAATAACTTTCAAAAATGCGCGCCTACGTTCGTCACAAGCCAAGCTGGATGAAGAAAGAAGAGTAACTTTGTTACACGAACTTTAATTTTCTTCCATGCTTAATGTTATCAATCAAACAAATCACATGTAAGTTTTTATGTCATTTATAATGCTATTATTTAACCTGTCAGTAAATTTTCTTTTTCTTTTTTTAATCCTCTGCTCTAGTCTTTAGAAATCTTTTATAAAATTGTAATTAACAGTAATAATATTTCAACTGAATGCATTTATATTTTCTTATGTTGCTTATTTCATAAACAAACATTGCCAATAGTAATATTTCCAACTCTGTGTAAACTAGTGTGTAATAATGATCAATTTAATTTAAAAGTAATTTCATGTTCTGAATTAAATATTCTTTCACATTCTGAGTTAGTAAATGTTAAATCACTTTATTATTCTATGTTAAGTTGGTATAAAATTACAATCTAAGTTTCAATATTAAATGTATATATAATAGTTTCAAAGTGTTATCTTAATGTCATGTCTGATCTGAGAAATAACTCCCTGTATGATTTGATACTGTCGCTACCGCCTGTCAACCTGAAGGGTTAGGAGTCCCAGAGTAAGATTAACTAATTATTGTTTTCACCGTCAGTTTAATTTCGCTATGTTTTTATTGGGATAAGGATTTCAGCCTGTGGCGTAGAAACAGACTAATAGATTCCAGGTTTTATATAATTTCTTTTAAAAATCCGCTTCAAGTATTCGTCCTTCACGTCTGTGGCAATGCCTTCCCTTCGCTGAAGTTAGCGTCTCGCCATTCTACCATTGGGGAATGAAAGCAGTTTTTTCTTTCCCGGTAATCTCTTGGATCACCGGGGTTCAAAATGATCCCGGCTGGTTGTCGTGTCCCGGAGCTACTTGGGGGCATTAAGCCTTGTCAAAGTACAAGCCGCCCGGTATTCCGTTAATGCACCGCAAGTGATTACTGTAGGGCTTTTGAACCCAGGCAACCACCAGTTCATCTATCTTCCATGTCGTACTTATATAAAACCACCAGCACATCTATCCTTTATGTCGTCTTTCTATAAAACCATTCTCCAACTGTTCGTCTACGTAACGGCTCGAGCCTATTCTAATAAAATAAGTTAATAAAAATCTTTAGATAAATATTTTTCCAGTGTTCAAATACTCTGATTCTCTTAACCACCCGTCAATCATTTAACTACCCAGCTATTGGCATAAGTTTGTTTACTAAATAAAACGTTTACTAAAGACTAGTAGCCAAATACAAGAGGATTCATGGAAGTCTTACCGTACTGTTAACATTATATTTATATACTTTGTATTTTCATGTTGAACACTATATTTATCCGCTTTCTATTTGTCTTATTTAACACTATATTTATATGCTTTATATTTTGCTTATTAAACACGTTACTTAATTAAATTTTTGTGTCCTCCACTTTATTACTCTCTAAGTCTGTTTAGCCACTTATTGTCTGTATTGGCAACTTAAATATATACGTTACATGAATGACCGTTCCAATATCTCGAGTATAATAAATCTATATATCATTAACTGTAAGAATTAGTCTATGTTCTGAGCTGAGCTAGAAAAGGGATAACCCCGTGCTGTTATAAAGTCATCATCGGTTGGTCATACCGGGGTTTGGGTTTGAATTCAGTTGGCATTTTGGAAATTATTCTTAAACGTGGACTGGGTTTGAACTCGGGGTACTGTGTATGATTGAGCGTGGTGGATTTATACCGGTACAATACCCTGAGCAAATTTTATCAAAATGAAATATTTTCATCTGTTTACATATAGTCGTATACTTTAAATCTTATAAAAGCACTGCCAGAAAGAAATAGCACATATATTAAACACAAGAAAGTGAAAAAAAATTTTAAAAACTAATTTATGTTAAAAAAAAAAAAGTCAAAAGGTTGCAATAAATATGTTTTTTTTGTTGTTGATATATATTATGCTTTAACGTGTATAGGCGCACACAGCCACGTAAGTTTATGATCGAAATGTGGTACCTTACGATGAGTACCGTTGGGAATTTACTTCAGTGTAATCCTATTTAAGCATTTTAATCAGTCATAAATAAGTTGGTGGTATGTATAATTGTGCTGCAAATATACACGTATAAATCCATTATCTTTCAAAACTTATTTAGTTCAATGCAACCTTCTTAAATAAATAATTTAAATAACTTGCTTGTCATGCCGTATGTAAAAGTAAAATGTATAAAATAAAATAGAACACTTGTGGGGAGGGGTGTAAACGTAAATGGTCCTTAGGTAAGCGATAGTCAACATTTTCCTTTTCTTTTTGTATATAGTCTTTATACTAACCAAATGTTTTGTAAATTTTGTTAATCGTGTACCGTAATTACTAACCCTAAGTAAAATATTTTTTTTTTTTTTGATCATTTTTTTTTAAGTAACTTTACTGATATGTAACGAGCACAGACGTTCGTTACATTGTTTTTTTTTAAAAATTTATTAAACATGAAAGTAAATTAAAAAGTTCGCATTTAAATATTTTCTTTAAGAATTAAAAATTGAAATTAAATACCATCTTAAACTCTTATATATTAATTAAATCACACAGATAATGAAAAATTATTAAAATAAAACTTTATTAAAGAAAAAGTATTTTAAAACTAAATTTTAAAAAGATTTGGAGATGAAATTATATCTTTAAATTTATCTTTAAATATATTTTTGATTTGGAAAACAAGTTAATTAATCAGAAATGGAAATGATTGTTAATTAGTTAAATGTAAACCAGCCTTCAGCATTTAAATGTAAAAACACCGGTCAGATAAGAAAACAATAAAAACTGTTAGCAAATAAGAAGAAATCCCTATGGAATCGGACCGCAGTGAAAGGACCATCGCATCGGTGATGTAATGTAAATTCAATCCTTCACATTAATATAAAAGGAAAATTTGGAAATTATTAATCAGTGACTAGGTATTGATGATTATTACGATGTAACAGCTAGGTGTTAGTGCTGAGGGGATTGAAAAAGACGCACAGCTTCAATCCCTTCAGTTCTGCTAAGAAAGGAAGAAAAATGAGCCATCGTTTCTACATTGAGGACCAACTACACTAAAAAAATCTCCGGATGGATAAATAAATTGGCCAACAGGATACCAATCTTCGGACGACGTGGGAATTCATGTTCAAACGGCAAGGAATATATGAAGATGAACTATTTAAATAACCGTAAGAACTTTAAAATTTATGAACAGTAAATTAAAACTTTCCAGATTTAAATAATTGCAATATTATTCTATCTGACCGATACTATTTATTAATTAGTTATAATTTTATTTAATGTATTTATTTTGTAAAATCATTTTATTTATTTACTTTTTTGTTCTTTAAGTTTTATTATGATTTCTGTTTTCCGTTAAGTTAAATTATATAAATGTTAAACTTAAGTCGGGCGTGAATGGCTGTATAGATTTGTAAAGTTATATTAGGGGAGGGTAATCTTAGGTTATTTGTTTCGTGGTTAGATTGGGTCAATGGATTGGATATATTGGTGTGATTAGTAGATGTAATATTGATTCGCTACGGGCAGAATCGCTTCATACGCCGCACACTTCCATTTGCCTATGGAAGGAATTATAAGTCGGATACCGCAGTTCCTTTCTATGGAGTTTTTTGTTTTATTGCTCTTCTTTGCAGATAGATGTAATATTCCTATCTCATAAGAGGCAATTTCTTCCCTTAACCTTTTGTGCTGCCGTATTTTATTACATTGAATACATCGATGTATCAGATGAATTGATGCCAGTTTGACTACGAATTTTAGTCTAAGGTTAAATAGGGATAGAATGTTTATTTTCAAAAGCATAATAAGCATTTAAAATAAAATAAGCAAAGAAATATAGACACAACCGCAGTGATATAACTTTAAACTAAATAATTTACTTTAAATGAAAGGAAAATATAAATTACTCAGATTATTTAAACATTAACACCTTAAATTTTGATAGTAATTGACGTATTTAAAATATTAAATGGATTTTAAGTTTTGGTTACATTTAGCTTTATCATTATTTTAAAAGAAAGTTAGCTAACTTAGATAGATATTATTACATTTAGAATTACACAGAATTACACAGAGCTCTGCGGTTTGAAAAATAAAACGGTACTGGTATGATTTATCTGCAAGTTCTTGGCTGTTGGTTTGGTTTAGTTTGACTGGGCAGCATCATCTTTCCCATTATGTTAGGCTCGTCTCTTCTATTGGCATGATGGTGGTTTAGGCATTTCGACGAGAGAAACCCCGTTCTCCCGCGGAGTAACAGCAACAAGATGCCCACTTTTAGCCAGACATGTTCAAATTAACAATTGTGAAGACTGGCTACAACTCTCACTAACAATATGGCTGTCACATTGTAATAATCATCAATAACTAGTCACTGATTAATAATTTCCAAATTTTCCTTTTATATTAATGTGAAGGATTGAATTTACATTACATCACCGATGCGATGGTCCTTTCGCTGCGGTCCGTTTCCATAGGGATTTCTTCTTATTTGCTAACAGTTTTTATTGTTTTCTTATCTGACCGGTGTTTTTACATTTAAATGCTGAAGGCTGGTTTACATTTAACTAATTAACAATCATTTCCATTTCTGATTAATTAACCTGTTTTCCAAATCAAAAATATATTTAAAGATAAATTTAAAGATATAATTTCATCTCCAAATCTTTTTAAAATTTAGTTTTAAAATACTTTTTCTTTAATAAAGTTTTATTTTAATAATTTTTCATTATCTGTGCGATTTAATTAATATATAAGAGTTTAAGATGATATTTAATTTCAATTTTTAATTCTTAAAGAAAATTTTTAAATGCGAACTTTTTAATTTACTTTCATGTTTAATAAATTAAAAAACAACAACAATGTAACGAACGTCTGTGCTCGTTACAATATATATATATATATATATATATATGGCAAAGAATAAAGCTAACATATGTCTTAATTATGAACTATCAATAGTTTAAAGAAAATTTAATAATACCACTTAGCATACAGTTTGATTGAATATTTTAATACTGCTAATGTGTACAGGGGTCCACATCTGATCTAAGCCAACTGTGCACTCATTAAATTATTTTGAATATACAAAAAGTTTTAAACTTTATGAGTTTATTACTTAGTATGTGTGTTATTAATAGCTTATTAATATTTAAACTATTGGTTTGCTGTTTCAATTTTATAAATTAATTCAGTCTTAATCAAGCAAGCTTAGCTTTTCATAGTGCTGAACTGCAATGCTGAGTTTTCTTATTACACTACTTTATTTTATTTTGTTAACTCTTTTTCAATAACTTTTCACTATAATGTTGTCTTTAACATATTGCCCTGTTTACACTTCACTGTTCTGCATATACATACTACTGTTTGTTCACATATTACTCACTCTATTTCTCACTGGTTATTTTCTCTGCTTTAGATAGTTTTGTTTAACATGATTTAAATTGTATAAATAGTTTAATAATTGTCTCCTTGAAAAATAGCCTATCCAAGATATTTTTATATTTGCATAATTTTAATATTGGGCATTTTAATTATTTCTAGAGTAAAACATGAATGATTTTCTATTCACTATTTTTACATGCTCACATGGATGTATCTTTATTTTTTTTTATTTTATACAGTTTTAGTTACTAAATAATAACTCCAATATTTTAATTTTGATTAACTCAGATGGTGTTTTATGATTAAAAATGGGCTGGCTTCTAGTTGCTCGAATTCTATCATTTTTAATGCTTAAGATTTTGCACTCTTTTTAAAGGTTAAAAAACATTCCATAAGATTCTGCCCTTTTCTAAATTATTTTCCAAGTAAAAAATCAATAATATTCAAATTTTAAGTATAACAAAGGAAGTGGGCAGTCAGTTCTTGATGCTGATTGGCTGTTAACCACCAAGCACAAAGAAAACCGCTTGTCAATAACTAAATGTCTATGATTTCTTTAATTTGAAAATGATAAACGAATGTTTTAGACCATTTTAAAAGTATTTTTGACATATAAATTGTTTTGATAAAATATGCTAAAAATAAAATTATTATAGAAAAATAGTTAATATTTTAGAAAAAAATATTTACTTATCCAAAACGTAAAATTGAGAAAGAAATCACTGACATCAGCAAAACTTTTTATTTGGTGAGTAACGTTCATTTTCGATTTGTCGCTATCAAACATTTTTATAATTATAAATAAAAAAATATTTTTGAAAAAACTTTTGTTCACTTTCATAACCTGACAAATTATTAATATACTTTTTACAAATGAAACTAAAGTGAATATAATATTAAAAGATGAATATATATATTAGGGGTTAATTTGTGAATTGACCAATTAAAGTTTAGAGTTTTACCTCACTTGGCCAATAAAATTAATTACTTGTTATATGGTTAAATTACTAGTTTCTGATATTGAATTTTTATATTAAAAATATAATATATCTTATTTCAGTTCTCTTATTTGTCTTTTCATTTTTCTAAAGAAGTGATTAATTTTATCTCCAAAGGATTATAGCCTTTGAAATAAATTAAATTAGTAATTCCCTGCTTTTAAAACTGTTCAAAGAATATAACTTAGAAACAGAATTAGCTTGGTGTAACATGACATTCTAAATATTACTTGTAATTTTTTTCCTTAGGAATTAGTTATCAAATATTAATAAAACGAAAAATAATTGGACTTTAAACATGAAATAGTCACACAAGTACCTCCACCTCTAATAAATAACATACATAAAACACAAGTTAATGTTATATAAAACATAATAGTTATATGAATTTAGTATAACACAATTCATAGAGGAATATGAATATATCATAATAATATTAAAAATAAATAAAATATAAGAAACTATATTTAGGCAGTATTTATTAATAATATTACAGCTACATGTTAAATTTTGTACTAATAAAGGGAACATGAAAACCGTTACAGACATATATAATAATAAATAAATTAGACTAATAGCTTTATCAAATCAAGAGTCGGTTATTAGAGTTCAAAATAGACAAAACCTTTACATAAGTCATTGGGATCATAGATGGAAACATTGTTTTTTTTATTCATGCAGTGTAGGTTTGACTTGAATGTACTGATACCAAGTGAAGCTCATTTTACCATTTATGTTTTCACTAGAACATTTAACTGTATTCATTAATATTTTGTAGTCTTAATTTATTGGCATAACACTATTTTCTTCTTTCATTTTTAGCATTTTATTGATAATTGTAATATTTTTAGAACTTTCTAATTAAATAAGCAGATAATTTCAAAGTTGTTGTCTCCTTTGAAGATTATTGGATATCTTATTGTATTGTCAGATTATGAATTTTGAATTTGTAAGATGTATTACTTACTAACAGTTATACAAATACTATCAACTCTGAAATTACTGCACCACCATTGGAAGAACAACCTACCAAAGGGGATCTCTTTTATCCAATCATTATATGATTGAATATTTTTGTGTTTTATCACACACAGCTTTCAGTAGCAAATGACTCCTATAATTTTTAAAACCATAATTTTCTGATTATTTACCCAAATCTAAACAAAAAACTTTCAGGAACATTTAAAAAAAATACAATGAGTAATCTATTTATTGTTTATATAAGGACATGTTTTTATGATATATTTATTTAAATTATTACCCCCTCCCCCCAATAAAAAGAATTTATATGTCTCAATATCTATTATTTTTAATTCAATAGCTACGTTTGAATAATTTTTTTTATATACAAAGCAAAAGAAAATATATTTTTTTGCCTTTCATTAAAATTGAATTAAGCCAAATTCCTATGAAAATTTGACTTTTTCAATAGATTACCATAAGAAAAACAATGGAACAAATAATTACATGTTGATGTAAAATAATAAAAAATTTTAAAAAAAAAACAGATTTATTATATATATATATATATATATATATATATATATATATATATATATTCTGCGCTGCACACACCCTCTGTCAAATAATATGGATTATTTATGTAAATACTTAAAATATAATTAGATATAAATTCACTTATAAGAAACAATGTCATGTCATTAACACTAACTTATACACAGATATTTCTAGTTAAAACATTGGTCCAAATAAAGCAGTGTATGTACACATATAATATATTTCAATATATTTCCAAATTACCAAGAATAAATGGAATTTTATTGTAAAGAAAATGTGTATTTTTAAGCATTATAAATTTAATATCTTTCAAATGATTTCTCATTAATGCAATATACTAGTCTAAATGTGTTTTTCATTTTTCAAAATAGTCTGGAAATTTCTGAAGTGAAGTAATGATATATTTAGATTGCTGAGGATTAAAAATGTATTTAACTTTATCACCGTCCTCATACATTTTCTTTTTCTGGGAATTGAGTTTACATAACCTTTTCATAATTTCTATATAATTCTAACTGATGAAATATGATAAAATATCAATTTTAACAGTATTTTTACTGGTGCTATTAATAACAAAAAAATTCTAAATACTGAACATATACAAAGGTCAAACTCTAAGATGCTCAGTAGCAAATTTTCAAATGACAACACATGACATTAAAGTTATTCTACTGACCCTCTTGTAGATAAAGCAACTGTCAAATAAAGCCTGTATGGGATTCAGTTTTACTGATTCACGTCTGGAAATCTTTACTATTGATTTCTGTTCTATCACAAACTGTGTCAAGCTGCTATGCTCAAGTATCAGTTGACTGAAGGCGATCAGGTTTACTTATAATTAAAATTAATCGAAATTACTAAAAAAATGTTAATGTCTCACTTTTTTTTTTCTGCCACTTGGTACTTTACTTAAACGACAATAAAATCTTTAGCTCTTAAGTTCAAAATGAAGAAGGTAATTTACAAATATTTTTAAACAAATAAAAATTAATATACTACAGAAATTTATTTAGTTCAAATCATAGGTCCCACGTCATTTATGTAGTATATTCTAATTTAATTTAAAATGATGATATAAAACACATATACTGCTTTCAAGAATGTAAATCCATTAGTCTTTTGTATTTTAAAATATGACTCTTACATCCCTCCAATATCAATTGCACACCTTATAGCCTAATTCGAATACAAGATCCATGATAATAACGTTCTTATTAATCATTATAATTGACAAATTATTAATTGTGATACACTTTTAAACCCCAACTTATCCATACTATAAATACTATCTCAATTAAATGATACAACACAGACATGACAACCAACTTTTAATAATTATTATTTTGTTAAGAGTGATGTAACTCTGACATATTACAACAATAAGTGAGAAATATGATCGGATACAATAAACGCAAGTAAGAAATGAAAATTAATATTAAAGAAATAAATACAATTTTTTTTTGTTATTAACTATATATAACAATCACTAATAATGACGTCAAAAATGGACCTAAATGATAATCACGAACTTGCTATTTTTTCAACAAAGAGCTTTTTCTCCAAAGAGAGATAAAATTTCCTATTCCCTGAATAACCTGTGAAAAATTAAACAGAGAATTCAAATTTGCAATTGGAATAGAAACTCCAGCCACCATTAAGTTGACATATTAAAAACCCATATCTAAATATCCTAGAAAACAAGGACAAACATATAGAATTAAAGCTAACCAACTAAGGAATTCCAAACAGAAATCTTCAAAATTAAATTCGTATTATTCGAGTTTCCAAAGTGTCTATAATTCTAAATCATTAGATCAAAGTATCTAGACTAGATGGTATATAATATTACAATAAATGTTACTCTTATTTCATTCAAAACAATTTAGTAAAAAAACATATAAATCGTGATATGAACAAATATGCATTGCTAAGTACAAAAGCTATATTGGGCAAAGAAAGTTGTCCTCATAAACATTTTTGTTGTCAGAATTTGGAGAAAATTGACCGATCATTTAACATCTGTGACATGAAACATCCAATTTATTATTCAAAATTGAATAGGACGACTTCACACATCAAAGCAAAAGTTCCAAGGACATAGAAGATAAGTGACTTAATGGATGTTCTAGAACATTAACAATTTACCATCTGTGACCAATATGGATTAATGAGTATTACCTGAATAATTCACTGACATTTTTCTTTATGAATTTTAAAACAAATTTAGGTGACATCATAAATTTTATTTATTTGTATATTTTGTATAAATATTTTTGTTTATATCTTTACTTTAACATGTATACAAAGGGGGAAATAAATGTTAATACATAACATAATGGAGAAATATTATTGCAATTATTGTAAATAAAATAAAATATAGGTTATGACAAGCACTTGCTTCAATACAAACCTGTTCATCTACAAAATGGAAAGGTAACACATTATCTAAGACACATTTATTACAAACATTTGTACATTTGAATGTAGATATTTTTTTGTTTATTTATACTAATATTTGTGTTAAATGTTTTTGGTATACTTGACTAATTATTTCTATCATAAATGGTATTTTTGCTTGTATCATAACTACCGTTTACAACAGGGAGATTACTTTGACAGATAAAAAGTTAAGATATCAAGTTAATGGAAATAAAATGAATTATGATTTCTAAATAATAATATAGTTATCTAGGATGATTGAGACAATCATAAACATAATAAGAATTTCATTTATTTTGACATGGAAATCAAATGGTTATTCTTTGTAGGGAATAATAGTTTGGAATAATAATTGAAGTCAATTACAAGCAAGAGTAACCATAGATGTCGAATTAAATGTTTTACAGTTTATTATACATTTTCTTTATTAAAAATATTGCCTGCTATAACTATAGTGGTCATATTTTCACACATACTTATACATTTTTTTTTCACATTTACATATATTATATATATTCACATTTGCAATTAAACACCCACACATGATTATGCCTACCCATATTTTAAGTGATATTAATATACTCTTAAATATACCAACATGCCGATTCTCCAAGTGTTTGAAACTTGGGAATAGTGACAACAAAACAGGATAAGGACATGTTGAATTAGGTATACATTTTGATATTTATTTCATCACTAACCTCTCCTCTCTTAGAAATGAAATTTAAATGTATGTAGGTATACAGGTGCAAGAACCAGTAATATACTCTTTTATTCACTGTGATGACCTAACTAACCTATTTTCATACCTGGTTCCGTTACAGTATGTATATATTATTCAATTTGTTTCAACTTCGTCATTTATTTTTTATTATGGTTTATTTTCATTGTAATGTCTAATTTGTCACATTATATAATTATTTTTGTTCTTTATTTATAATATTATCTTCTTTTTATTCTTTTTTTCCTTTTCTTATTTTTCTTCTTCTTCTTCTTCTTCTTCTTATTATTATTATTATTATAATTCAAAATACAGGTGGTACAAATAAAATCATATAGATGCTTACAGAATGTACCTCTAAATATGAGTACAAAATGATTTACTAAATAAAATCAAATAATTTATTTATTAGATTTATAAAAGAGAACATTAAAACTAAATAAAAATGTTATTATTAACAAGATTATCAAAAGCAGGTCAGGGTAATTAGAGAAGGCAATGTTTAAGAATAATTGACTGACAAAGTTCAATATAAAGTAGAGATCATATTGTCATGAATAATATAACATGAAAGATATGTTTTAATGTTATGGACTATAAATATCTTAATATGCTCTTTATGTAATTAAAAATGATCAATTAAAAAATAAATTCAAAATTTTATTTAAAACCATCTAGTTTCATGTATAGCATACTTGTTATACAATGTCAATCTTGATAAGGAAAATTCTAAATGTCTTTTATATAGAATCATCAAAGTCATATTTTTAGAATTTGTCTGGATTAATTTTGTATACATAAAATTAATTTAAATGGTTTAAATTTATTTATGGTTTAATATTTCAGAAAATGATGGTCATGCTCTTGGATAACCAAAAGCATGAGACTACTGTACAAATTTTCAATGACCTCAAGTGCAAACATAGTAACAAGTTTTTTATAAAATATCAAATTTAGATTTTCTATCTATTCATTCCATTATGACTTAGCAGAGATAGTACTTTGTTTTATGAATAAAATCAATTGTAATATTTATTCTAATGATTTTAGATTTGTTCACTCAGATATCTAATTATTCAGAAATTCATAAAAATCATTTGGACAACAATTTATTAATATTGCCTTTAATGATTTTTTTTCACAAATTATCATTTGCATTTTTATATTGGAAATTCATTAAACTAAATAAAGGTGATACAGTAATTGCTAATTTTTTTGACTTCTACAATATTCATTTATAATTTCCTTGCTCAAATCTACTATTAGAATGTAAATGAAAATTTCACATTAAACATTTAATCATAATATTTCTTAAAAAAATATTTAAAACTGAATTAATCATTGTGTATATAAACTTGGAATGATAAATGTAAATTACAAACTAAAAAAAAAAAACATTTTACATAACGGGAAACATCAAATTTATCTAAATTATTAGTTTTATTTGATTCAGCTGATTTGATATGTATTCTTATAATTGTTATTCTAATCCATGATCTTTGTAAGAGTTAAATCATATTAGAGTGAATTCACTTTGGATTATATTTTGATTGACATTTCGTTTAGTGCTTTAAGTATTACATATTTGATTGTCATTATATAATCAAAAATATTGTAGTTAATGTTATATAGTTTCAATTGTAGATAACTAAATAAAATGAATATTATATATAGTTTACATATGATATGAATATCATTTTCAATTGGGTATAAATATGTTGTTGAAAATAGCATTTTAAAATTTATAGTATTAACTCTTTATTTTGTCACATATAAAATTATTTATAACAGATAAACCAAGATCTCTTTTGATGGTTGAAAATAAAGAAGAAGCAGAAGTTGAAATTGGAGCTCTAAACAGAAAAACCATAATTTATTTTCTTAATGGAAATATTGTGAAAGGAAAAGTTTTTGAAATCGAACAAGGCAGTCAACATTTGGGATCATGGGCTTACCGAAGTCTCTTATCAAATAATAAGAACAAGTGGTTTATTTTACATACATCTTTGAATGACAGTGGTAATTTTGTCATTATAAAGGATGAAATGCTGATTCCATTTGAAATGCTGGTGTATGGTAAGAAACAATAAAACCATATTATAATAATGATAATTTAATAACTGTATAGTTATTTATTAAAAAAAAAACAAAGCTACAAAATTATACTATATATGTTTTAAGCTCCATTTTTGCATCTTCTGAGTAGATAGATAAATAAATAAAAATTAATAAATCATCATATATAACAGATTAAATGGTGAATAAATAGATATAATACATTAATATTATTGCCAATAATTTATGTATCACTAGCATTTGGTTTATATTTACATTATTATTTTTTTTTGCTTTTAATAAATTTTGATAACTAGATAAGACAAAATCATATATATATGATAAACAAAAATGCAAGTTAAAAAACTTGCTAACGCTTGTATTTATGTCTACAGATGATGTTCTACCAAAAACACCGATCAAGCATATGTTTATGTAAACAAAACATACGCTTGATCGGTGTTTTTGGTAGAACGCCATCTGTGGATATATATATATATATATATATATATATATATATATATATATAGTGACCATCTGAATGGGTACAAGGGTTTAAGATACCTTGTATCTTAATTAAATAGTTATATTGTACTAAAAAAAAAAATGAAATAGCCTTAGAATTTTAAAAATTTTGCTGGAGATTGCTTAAAGCTTAAATATGGGTTGCTTGTGCAGTTTACTGACCACTTTATAAGTGTTTATTGGTATTGTTGTGGTTAATGAGGTGTTTAATGTAGGGAAGGGGGGTTGCTTGTTAATAGAATTGATACATCTTGTTGGAAAGATGCAAAGTTATCTTGTGTTAGTATAATATTATTTGAATGGTTTCAAAAATCCTTTATTCATTAATTCAAATCCTTTTGTCAACAGTTAATAGCAGTTTCAATTATATTTATTTAAGACAGTTCAATATTTAGGTTGTAGTGCATGTGTATGCCTGTATGATTCTGCATTATGTTTCATTTCATTTTCATCTTTAATAACAGCAAACAATAGTACATTCACTATAAAAACATTTAAACTACAGTAGTTATTTAAAATAATTACTAAATATATATTTCTTTCCAATAATTAATAGCTAGTTAGATCAATGAATTATTTTATAAATTGAATAAATTGTTAATCATTTTTATTTGATGGTTAATTAATATTCATTTTTCTTACAAGTTTGTAAAAGCTATTTATTTTATTATTTGTATTTTTTTTTTTTCATGTCTTCATTTAGTTTTTTAAAAAAAAATCAAGATGATGTTGTTTTTTTTTGGAAAGGATTTGTTTTTGCATTGGTAATTAGTTAGTTAGCAAGATACGTGGGAGTAACCTGGTGAAAGGCAAATGAACTTTTGCTGAAGGGGGTTTTTAACAAAGATCTCCAGTGTAAAATTTGCTTTTTGTAATGTAGTTGTAACCAATAAAGAGTGGTTCATTTTTATTGTAGAAATCCAAGCCAGTTACTGAAGTCGAATTGACTTTGAAAGGATTTTAGAGTAAAACTTCCAAAGGAGCTTAAGAACTTTATTATGGAAAAAAATTAATTAAAAATATCCAATTCTAAGGTTTTAAAAAAGGTGCGTCAGTTTTAATTTACTCTCTTCAATTTAAACATTTCTGAATTAATCCCTTTATAACTATTACTCTTTTAAAAATGTATATTAATAATGTGCAGTCTACATTATTTCACTTAATCATCGTTTTAAATAAGAATGGTTTACATAAATATTATTGTTGTATCATTAAGCAACGTGTTTTTTTTTTTTGACATATGGAAAACGCATGCAAAACCATACTGCGGAATATATTCTAATTTCTCACTAATTTTTGTTGTGTTTTTTTTTTTTTTTTTGTTGCGAAGATTATATATAGACTTAAGGATATGTCTATCTTGATAGACCATACCATGTTTAAGTTCTTCGCAGGGAGATAACAGTATTCGTTTATTTGATATATCTGGAGCTAATACTTACTTGTAAATTAAGAAAATAAAGTATAAGCTACTTCTGTTTAAATTGAAATGCTGGTAATTTTTGATTCTCTTCAATAAGGACGGAATATGAAACAAAGCATTATTAATTATGGAATTACTAAGGACAATTTAAAGTATTATTAAATGCTATTCAGAAAAATACTAAGGATAATTGTGGATTTAATCCAGAACTACAACGGAATAAGTGAAATAATTCCTGTCCAACAGTTGTTAAGAATTTATTATATTCTCGTCATAATGGAAGATAAATTGATTGCTTATGTATGATACAGTAACTTAAATAACTTTGTTATGAACATTGAAGATGATGAGTTCTATTTAAGCATGACTATATTTGTGTGGTTATCCTACTGCAAAAGTTTATTTTAGTTTAAAATTTGGTTTGGAAGGTATCCCATATTATTTCATAAACCAGAAGCAGAGCTTTGCAAATGAACTTTTATTTTAAGTTACAAAACTAATAACTTTTGGGTCTTTTTTTTATTGCTTGTCATAACTAATGTATATGATAGGTAGATAGGTTTTATTTATTATTATGTTCATTTATAATTTGTGTTATTTTGATATGCGAGACCATCTCCGGAGCATGCTCAAATGGGGAGTACGCCGGTAAAATTGATTGTGTTCGAATAGGTCTTATTGTTTTCTTACGAGGATGAAAGAAATATTTTTTTTAAAAATAATATATTATTAGAGAGGTTTACATTTATTTTTGTATACTTTATTATCTGAAAGTGAAAATTTTGTTCTTTGTTTAAATCAACAAACTTATAATATAAATAGTTTGTTAGATATAAAAAAGTTCGTTCGTAATAATTAGAACCATTAAATTTTAAAAAAGTAACCTAAAGTTTATTAAATTAAAAGTTATGCCTTAATGCAATATTTAATTATCATGTTATCTGCTTAATGTGTAATTTGGAGTTAATATTATATATACTTTTTATTCACGGGTGTGTGTTTGTTTTGCACAATTATGATATTTGTTTGATAAAATTCAGTTTGTGTATATATTATGCATAAATTTCGTACACTGTTGTATTTTACTGAGCTGAACATAAACTTAAATATAGAGTCTCAGTAATAATTTTATTATATCTTTTGTTATATTGTTCTATTCATTAATAGAACTGGCGCCTGGGCATTTCGCTCATGTAATGTATATGAGCGGTGTTGGGAGTGTAGGTTATATATATATATTAACTATAAAAAATATGTGAGTAATATTAAAGTCGTCATAATTTAAAAAAAGCTAAACAGGATATGCTCCAGTGGTTCATTATTTGTAACCGAATAAAATTAAATGTGAAATGAATTTACTATGTTAGCTGATATACCATTTATAAATAAATTAAGGATGACGCTAACATATGAATAAAAACATATACATATCATGTTTTAGTAGGGTATCTATTTGTAACTAATTAAATATAACACCATAGCCCGTTTGCAACTATCATAAGCATTAATTCAGTCACCATAATAATGAGATAAATAAATTATCCCATTTCTCAACACACAACATAACAAAGTGAAAATTAATTACTGTCATCATTTAAGATTTAAAATATTTTCGATATTGAGAAGTCATTTGAACGAATAAAATATACTAGCCATTGTCATCAGATAAACCAATACTAGCTATAGCAACTGAACAAAATTACTCTGAAATCCATGGAGTGCATTACGCTTATCTCTAATATTAGGTTCTTTTAACAAAGAATCCTTCTCATTCCTCTTTCCATATATATAAGACCATTGATGGTCACACGCACACACTAGCAGTATGTATAATAACTTTAAAAAATATCATATAAAATTAATACTATCAAGTTAAAAGGGACTAGATCACTTTTATTTGGTTTAGCTAAGTACATGTGTTTTCCACGAGCGCCAATAGATTGTTTTAAATCTAACTCATTTGATACCTTCCTTACTACACATGACTTAGATGACTAACGAACAACAACAACAAAAAATTACATTCTTATAATTTATCCATGTCAATAAAATTATAAGATCCCAATACCATAAAATTTATATCTAACACTTTTATAGATATTACTAGTTCAGTTTAACATATATATATATATATATATATATATATATATATATATATATATATATATATATCGACATACAGATGCAAGTATAGTCTTCCTAATGGCTCCCAAACACACAGAGTGAAGACCATTACTTAGCTGTATGACCATTATACTTTGTAATATAATGATGATGATACCAGCCATAGCTTTCTAATAAATTCATAGCAACAAATGTATCATTCATAAACTTATAGGCACTTTCTTAAAATCATCTTTAGTTAAACTGGGATTTTATTATAATCCTCACTAGCACTTATATATGCTTCTGATTAAATTTACTCAAAATACTTTTATAAATAAAAACTATAACGCAATCATTAATATTTACCAGTGATGATGAATGATCATCACTCATCTTACCACATGGTATTTAATTTTCTTAAACCCCTATTTACTAAACATATTAATTATTTTTAAGATTTCATTTAATGATTATTACTTATTCACTGATAATGGTGATTTAACTATCGATATATACCATTGAAGATGGTGGTTAAAACCTCTTGGGCACAGCATAATTTTATTCCTTTATTATTATTAACATCTAATTATTAAAAAAAAACTTGATTATCTACTTGTCAAGAATAATCCTTAAATATCTTTATATGTAAATCAATATCCCATGATTGATATTTCTCAAGATTAATATTTATTTAACATTTACGAGTGATGATGATCAATTAAAACGATAGAATCAAGAGAAGAAAAAATATATAATAATATTAATAATAATAACTCGGAAACCAAATATGGTATAATTTTTTTATTTATACTCTTTTTTTTAATAAATAAAAATACTATAGAATTAAACAAAATATCTTAATACTATATGCGTAACCAACTAATTATATATATATATGTTACTACATATTTTGAAATAAGCTGATTTAGTGACATAAAAAAAATTCTATTAAATGCTTATTTAATATCTTCCCCATTTATTACACATCATAAAGGTAAATTTTATTTATGTAATGTGTGTGTATTTTCACTTTCACTAATATGTGAAGCCCTGCTCTTCAATTTACTATATTGAAATTAACTATGCATAACCTATTTTTTGACAGGTCTTTATAAGCAATTACACACACACACCCTGTGATATGTCAACATATGTATTAAAAATGTGTACCTCTAAATTATGGATTAATACATAAATCATATATAATAAAAAAAGCAAAAGAAAACAAATACATTATATCAAATTTAATATGCAAAAAGATAAATAAAAAAACACATTATATATACATATATTTATAGGTTGCTCATTATCATAATGAATGAAGAACAATAATAAAAAAAAAATTTTAATATTACAATATATAATAAAGAAAATCAAAAGAAATAACGAAAATTAAGTTTAAACATTTTAAACTGTGTTCGTGTTATGTTATGTAATATTGAGATATAACAGTTGATAAACAAGCCTTTAATGTTTCTGTATCAACAGAAAAAGAAATAGAATGCTTTGACTTTAGGAATTAAAGTTTAATTTTAATAAGTAAATAAGAAAAAAAATGATACTTAAATTTAAAATTTACCGATCCACTTTTTAGTTTTTTTTTATTAATGTCCCAGGCTTTACATTTTCAGAGTGCTTTCCCATTTATAGCTTCCAGATGTTGGTTTGGATTGTTTATACCATTTAAAAAAGTGTTATTGTGAATACTTTTAGATAAATATAAATTGGTTGATTTACTTGACCCTATCATTTTAAAATGAGTTATTGTAGATACTTCTTGATAAATATGAATTGGTGGCCCTTCTATTTTTTCCTCTTCTCCCAAAATTCAGAAATGGTGATACTTTAATAGGACAGACAAAAAAATAAATCTCTCAGATAACATCTGTGGCTGGTTTGAATTTGGTCATTCTTTGGATATTAAAAACTTTTATATGAGTCCACAGATAGAACAGTGACTTAACCCACAATGTAGGATTTCAAAGAACAGAAACAGTGAATTCAGCACAGCATCCTGATTATTTCTTTCATAGCCAAAATATTTATAAGTACTATTTTTATAGAATTTCAATAACTTCCTCCAAGAAATTCAATTTTATCTTATTTCTCTATATAATTCTTGTTGGGAATTACTTATATATGCACACATCTTCTTCTATACTGACTTTAAAACAAGAGACATTTTGGCTCTTGTTTAATTTTTAAAGAGAAAATAAAAAAAATCAATATCTCATACTAAGCTTTAAAAAAGAAAACTGCTCATCTCTTTTAATTTTAAAACTACTGCATATTCTTATTATTGTTAAGTGATTGCCTTCAAAAAATGTTAACTGATTGCGATTCCTAAAAATGGTTAAGTGATTGTCTTCAAAACTGCATCTTGTTCAGTGATTCTGCTTATTAAAATTATTAACTGAATTTTCTTAATATTAATGACCACATCTCTTTTCTTTAATAGTAACAACTGACTTTTTTTTCTAAAAAAAAACTGCCCCTCAATATTGTTTTACTCATTTTTATATTCTGAATTTCTGATCAAAAAAACTAAAATCTCTTAACAAAAATAATTATGATTTTGGAGATATCAATGATTTTTATACAAGGTGACAGTCTCAAGACATTAACAAAAAGATTAATAATTATATTTATTCTGTCAAAGCATTGCCTCTTTCTCTTTCTTTCTTTCTGGATATCTAAGATCTAGATAATATAAAACAACAAAGATTGTAATCTACAGTCAAAGATTTGTGTAAAAGAAAATGGTTTTAGATTTACCCAGATGTGTGCTCTTTCACACTTTTTTACACATGTGCTTAGTATATCTATCTATTAATATATATCTTTTTTTCTTTACACCTAAAAAATTCTATCAAGTCTGTTTGCTTTATTTAATAAAAAAAATACAGCTAAATAATTTCAACACATTATTTAATAAAAATAATAATAAATCCCAAATATTAAATATTATTTCTTGTAACTCTATATTTCTTACTGTTTATTACCTTATCACCCATAAACTATACATAATATATGCACACATAAATCTCTATACAAAAGAAACTTTTTAAATTGATATATATATATATATATATATATATATATATATATATATATATATATATATATATATATATATATATATGTGTGTGTGTGTGTGTGTGGAAAATGAGAACATATATATACAATATATAAGTGATATTCAATGGACCATTAGTAAGAATGGATTTCCATTTTTGCTACTAAAAGGCGAAAAGGTTGCCTAGCAGCAGTGAGAAATATTGATTACTATTCTTATTGTAAATCTTTATGTAGTTACCTGGGGATTTCTAATATATATATATATATATTATAATGAATGAAAGAACTTTGATTTGCATATAATGCCCACAAGGGCGCCACTAGTCTAAAAATCGGAACTAGACATTTATTTTAAGGGTGGGCAAGATATGCAAACTGAAATAATGCACTGGAATAAACTCAGGGAGAAACCATATCTTAAATATTGTTTAGACAATTGAGGAAGCAAAGCACAAAGACAAACATTAGCCAAATTAAGTTTAAACAAATTTTAACCTTTTATTTGTAAGAAAAAGTTTACACAAAAATCATTAGGGTTATGTACTAGAAAGACTAAAATGCAATTCTCTGGTGGACTTACTGACTCTCTAATAACGAATTCTACAGGGAGGAAGCAATTTCATTCAACAGAATATTCACCCAAACATTGTCTTTCACTTTCAGATACTTAAACAATACATTCTTGAAACAAATCAATGAAACCAGTGCCGGCGAGCTTTCCAAGGTCCGCAAAAGTGGACAGACCACAAATGTCATCTGTCAGTAGAAGCTGCACCTATTATTACATTTAAAATAAAGGTGATTGATTCGCCTCAAGAACAACTGAAAAATATGATTGAAAATGAAAAGAAAACAAACAATTAAGACTGGCAAATCCCTAACCAAACAATTGGCAAAAACTAATCTAATTACATCTGCCCCAGAATTTAAAGAAAATGAATTACCAATAATTATAATTAAAAATTAAATTTAAGACATGAGTTCTGAGTACCCAGTCTGATAAATTTTAAGCTATACAAGTAAATACAAAATAAATCTATCAGAGAGTGCACATGAGTACAAAAATATGAAAGCTATAAATACTTTAGAAGTAAAATCTCTCTCACCTGTAATCTATGAAAGGGATAAACATTGTCTTCCTGCTGGTGAATTATAAAATGACAAAGCAAAAACAATTGTAGTTTCCGCTTTCAGAGATATAAGAAATGAAGACTTTGAAAATAAAGTCACCAGCCAAAAGATTTCATGGTTTGCAAAAGTACAAACACAGCATTTAAAATTAATTTGGGCTACTAAAATAATTACAGGTAAGCATTCAAAATATACATGACTGTCAAAGCATTTAGTAAAAGTTAGGCATAAAATTAGAAAAAACTCATATGTCACTCTCCAATAAACAAAAATTGAAAGCAAACTTGGAATCTTAAAACTAAGATTCCAAGACACACGGCAAAGTACAATAAAAGAGAATAAATATAGCTAATCAATATGAGGTTGTCAACACAGATTTATAATTAGATTGAGTGGAGATTTAATGAAAAGAAATTTACCCTGGAAAGAATAAAAGAAAATTTCATCTTACAGTAAAACATAAAGTGCGCATGTTTATCTTTAGTCCATTTTCCGGTATTTTGACAGCAGCAAGGTAGAGGCAGTGTATATTTTAGAGGCTCATGGCATGACTGAAGGAGATATGGCAGGCATGTGTCTGTCCTTTGTTTAAATTAGCAAGACATTCTGATGATGGCAAAACTCATAGCGGTAGATTTTAACATCTTGCACAGTAATGAAGTTTGTCAATAATTGTTTAAGTTTTTAGCAGGAATTAAATGTCTGAACTGCTACCGAAAATGGTATAACTCTCAGCAGGCAACAATCCAAGTGTCTCTCACTAATGCTGAATCTCTCTCTCTCTCCTTAAAATTTGCGGGCTATTCTTGCCTCGCTACATGTCCCACAAAAAACTTTCATTAGTCTCTAATTCTATATCTCATGCAGGGTAAATATTAATTTCCTGCTCAATCTAATTTAAGAATTCCAACCAGAGATTATTGTAACAAAAATAAAAAATACAAAACTAAATCTCCACTTTTAGAATTAACTTTAAAATATGACTAAAATAAAATCAACAGGAATATATAATTAGCAAGCTTGCCTGTTTTTAATCAAATTGATTAAAAAAGATGGTGAAAGTAAACTATTTTAAAATAAATCAATTCTATAACAAAAATTAAAATGCCCTATTTAAATATAACCAAGCATACGTTTTAATACACATACATTTGTTTTTTATTAAATAATAATAAGAAATTTTAACATTAGTAATGAAACCATTGAATCGGAAATTGATCCGGTTCAACTACCTTAATACACGATCAAAAAAAAAAAACATTTCTGCAACTTTTTTTTAAACTATAAAAACTTTAAACCATCCCTAGAAATTCTGCTGATTGTTTGCCTCACACTCATGAAAAACAAAACAATATTTCATTTCAAACATTTATCCATTCTCGTAAATCATGAACAAAATCTCCTTTTTTTGTTATAAAACAATCCGTCCGATTGCTAAAAGCTGAATCTTTAACCTTTGTCCAGTGGTTCTTTTACTCTTATTACTAACTTTCTGACATGGTCTATTTTCACCCACTTGTCCTTCTTTAGCTTATAAAATTTTGTCTTGTCTCTTTCCCATTCTGTTTTGCTTTCTAGCATATATACCTGAAACTTTTTCTCAATGAAACTTCCCAATTCTTCATCTTTTTCCACTTTATTTTTGATCATATCAACACTAGTAAATGGAAAAACTTCATTTCTTATAGAATTTTTACGTGACTTGAGTATGATTGCTTTATAAATGGTTTTTATTTTTGCCTTAAAATCATATTCCGAAAACTTTTCCTTAACTCTCTTCTTAGTTTTAAATCCCTGTTCACAACTAACAGTTATTTTACTCACTCATTTTTAACCTCATGAGGTAACTCTTTTACACTGTTTTCAACCCCTAACTTATAACTGTCTCCAACATCTTCTTTCTCCACCACACTATTTTTCTCTCTCCACTCTCTACTTATTTCAAACTTTATTTCCACCCTCTCTGTCCTAGTACTATCCTGTGCTACTTCAATTTCTATATATTTTACTACCACTTTTTCTACTTTCTGACTCTCTTTACACATCTCATTTTTCAAATCCTTCTCCATCTCCACTTCTTTTTGTACTTACTGAGTTTCTTCTACTCTTCCTGTCATTTCCCTTCTCATTTCTTTCATTTCTGCTTTCAGCTCCTCCAGTATTGTTTGTTGACTCTGTTTTATTTCTATATTTTGTTTTTTTTTATAGTTTGTTTAATTTCCAGCAATTCTTGTCATATTTCTTTCACCTCGGCTTGCTGATTTTGTTTCAGTTCTATTATCAATTTTATCATCATCTATGTCTTGCTCTCTTTTTTTCTACTATCTGGGGGTATTTAAATGAAACAGAGGTCTCTTCCAAACCTGATGCCCTGTCACTTTCTTGTTTAACTTCCATTTTATACAAGACTAAATCGCTATCCAATTTTTTTTTAAAAAAAAAAAAAACAAAATCTAAAAGCAAATAAAACACTATTTATTTATGCAAGAAGGCAATGATCAATTTTAAATTCAAAAAAAAAATTCAACTTCAAAAGATTTTTCTTTTCCAAAAAAAAAAAAAAACGCTATTTGTTATTTATTTATTTATGTCATATGAAAAAGATGAAACCCTATTCTACCAAACTGCTCTAACAATACATGCCATAACCAACAAAAACTGATCCCTGCCTACTATATCTTGCCTTTTACACCTGAAATCGTTCTCAACCGTCTAAACAAAATCTCACATGGCATTGAAAACTCGAAGCCCCACATTGGTTGTGCTAAAAATTACTATATATGTAACGGACGAAAGAACTTTGATTCACATATACTTTCCACGAGGGCACCACTGGTCTGAAAATCGAAACTAGACATTTATTTTAAGGGAGGACAGAATATACGAACTGAAATGTGGCGGACTAAACTCAGGGAGAAACAAGATATCTTAAATATTGTTTAGACAATTGAGGATGCAAGGCACAAAGACAAACGTCAGCCAAATTAAGTTTAAACAAATTTTAAACTTTTATTTAAGAGCAAAATAACTTGTATGAAAAAGTTTAAAAGAAATCAATAGGGTTATCTCAGATGTGTACTAGAAAGACTAAAATGCAATTCTCTGGCAGACTTACCGAACTGTAATAATGAATTCTACAGGGAGGAAGCAATTTCATTCAGCAGAATATTCACCCAAACATTGCCTTTCACTTTCAGATACTTAAGCAATACATTCTTGAAACAAATCAAAGAAACCAGTGCCGGTGAGCTTTCCGAGGTCTGCAAAAGGTGACAAACCACGAATGTCATCTGTTGGTAGAAGCTGCACCAATTATTACGTTTAAAATAAAGGTGATTGATTCGCCTCAAGAACAACTGAAAAATATGATTGAAAATGAAAAGAAAACAAACAATTAAGACTGGTGAATCCCCAACCAAACAATTGGCAAAAACTAATCTAATACGAATTAAATGTCTCAATGGGAGACAAGTAAATAATTAGAAAATCAGTTACATCTGCTCCAGAATTTAACGAAAATGAATTACCAATAATTATAATTAAAAAATATATTTATGACAAAAGTTCTGAGTACATTCTCTGATAAATTTTAAGCTATACAAGTAAATACAAAATAAATCTATTGGAGAGTGCACATGAGTATGAAAATATGAAAGCTATAAATTTCTTAGCAGTGAAAGTCTCTCTCACCTGTAATTTATGAAAAGGATAAATATTGTCTTTCTGCTGGCGACTTATAAAATGACAAAGCAAAAAAAAAATATAGTTTCTGCTTTCAGAGATATAAGAAACAAAGACTATGAAAATAAAGTCACCAGCCAAACGATTTGATGGTTTTCAAAAGCACAAACACAGCATTTAAAATTAATTTGGGCTACTAAAATAATTACAGGTAAGCATTCAAAATATACATGACTGCCAAAGTATTTAGTAAAAGTTAGGCATAAAATTAGAAAACCTCACATGTCACTCTCCAATAAACAAAAATTGAAAGCAAACTTGGAATCTTAAAACTAAGATTCCAAGACACACAGCAAAGTACAATAAAAGAGAATAAATATAGCTAATCAATATGAGGTTATCAATACGGATTTATAATTAGATTGAGCAGAGATTTAATGAAAAGAAATTTACCCTGGAAAGAACAAAAGAAAATTTCATCTTACATAATCACAGTTCACATAGAGTGCACACATTTATCTTTAGTCCATTTTCCGGTCCTTTGACAGTGGCAAGGTAGAGGCAGTCTACAGTTTAGAGGCTTTTGGCATGATTGAAGGATAGCTGGCAGGCATGGGTATGTCCTTTGTTTAAATTAGAAAGACATTCTGATGATGGAAAAACTCATTGCGGTAGATTTTAACATCTTGCACAGTAACAAAGTTTGTCAGTAATTGTTTAAGTTTTTAGCAAGAATTAAATCTCTGAACTGCTACCCAAAATGGTATAACTCTCAGCAGGTGATAATTCTAGTGTCTCTCACTAATACTGAATCTCTCTCTCCTTAAAATTGGTGGGCTATCCTTGCCTCACTATATTTCCCACAAAAAACTTTCATTAGTCTCTAATTCTATATCTCAGGCAGGGCAAATATCAATTTCCCACTCAATCTAATTTATGAATTTGAACCAGAGATTATTGTAACCAAAATAACAAATACAAAACTAAATCTCCACTTGTAGATTTAAGTTTAAAATATGACTAAAATAAAAACAACGGGAATATATAATTAGCAAGCTTGCCTGTTATTTAATCAAATTTTTAATCAAATTTTTTAAAACAGGCAGTGAAAGTAAACTATTTTAAAATAAATCAATTCTATAAACAAAAATTAAAATGCCCTATTTAAATATAACCGAGTATATGTTTTAATACACATACATTTTTTTATTATTAAATAATAATAAGAAATTTTAACATTAGTAATGAAACCATTGAATTGGAAATTGATCCTGTTCAATATATATATATATATATATATATATATATATATATATATATATATATATATATATATATATATATATTGTGGGAGTACCATATGAGTTTCACATTAAAACAATTTGTGTTTCTTTGTGAATTTAACTGTGCCTATATTGAATCAACAGATATAAATAACTTACACCTATCTTAAGCTTTTCATGTATCAGCTATATATATATATATATATAAACTAGTTAGTATTAAAAGAATAATTCTAAAAATGAATAATTCTAATTTGTTTATACACACACCTAAATAAATGTTTCTAACTAATAGTATTTTTTTTGTTAATATAAAACTTGACATTTGACAAAGCCTTAAGTCATACATTGCATTTTTATCAGTTGAAACAAAGGAAATAAATGTTTGGGGTTCATTACAAATTGTATATGTTAAACAATAGAGATCGTGAGCTTGATTATGTGATATGCTTGCTGAAATTAATCCAGTATAAAAACGAACTAATATTGTTATAACAATAATCTTCTATTTAGTTATCAAGGCAAGAACTACGTTTGTAAATTTAAATGTGTTCGAATTTAGAACACATTTAAGAAAAATTAAAAAAAAAGAAGATTCAATATTTTAAAACCTGCTTCAAGTAATTAATTTACTGCCTTTGAATATTATAAAGAACTATAAAAAATAATCATTGTAATTAACAAGGTTATAAAAGTTATCAGCGTCTTCGAAATGAGTTTACAAAATATATATTTAAGAAGACAAAAATTTATAAAGATGTTCTGAGGCTAGATAATTTATGCTAGGGATTTCTACTGATGTTTTAAACCCAAACATGTAAATTTATTCCTACTTAATCAATGCCTAAAATATAATCGTCCATAATTCTCATTTAAAAAGCTGCTTTAATATTGGAGTATTGAAGAAGATGTTAAATATTTTACTACATAAATATTTAAAGAATGAATATCGAAGGATGATCAATGAACTTTATGTTTCAACATTCATCATCATTTTATTTCGTCTAAGGAGGGATATAAAACCGCATTCTTTCTCGTCTTGGATTACTTCATTGTATAATTTAAGAACTCTTAAACTTTATTTCCTTTGTGGATAATTATATTTACTTAGAAAAATTACTCATATATTAAAGTGGAGAACTGATAAGATGAACACTTTATTTTTATTTATTTATTTAGTAAAATTTAGATGTTGATATTTTGATATATACTCTGATAAAAATGACAGCTGACTAAGGTAAATGTTTTTAAATTATTTCAATTTGGAAGTACGTTTTATTATATTCCAAATTGAATCTTACATGACAATTAACATAATATATTTTTAAACATACATAACTAATATCGGAATACATTCTATTATTAATATAGTGTGAATGGATGTTATCGTATATAAACATACAACACACACTGAATTATTTTAATGACACAATAGGTAGATTTATAATGTGTCATGTGTATTTATTATACGCATGATTTTAAATTATATATATATGTAAATGATTACATTATTATTTTTTAATATTAAATAATTTATTAGTGTATATAAGCACAGATTATAATTCTAAATTTTAATGTTTTATGTGATAATATTTTGTTTTTTATTACTGATTAAAATGTGTTAAACTTGATTTCCAAATTAAACAGGTCTCGTTTGTTTGTTTTATTTAGTCGTTTTATAAAACCAATATTTATAAATATACATACTCATGCATATATATATATATATATATATATATATATATATATATATATATATATATATATATATGTTAAATCAACTTAGTGATTTAATATTTATAAAGAAGTTATATATAGCTTATATTAAATTTATTATTACTATGGGATATTTGTGGAAATACCTGAAGAGAGTCGATTGCAAATTTCTACTCTGAGCTCGAATTCCGAGAGTAACGAGGTTATTAATAGAGGAGTGAATTGGATTATATTTTAAATCACATCATCCATGGCATTCTATAAGAAGACTCAAAGTCCGACTATAGTTAGATGCGACTTTCTCGAGTCCTGAAAAGGATCGTCCCGTTATAATATATATATATATATATATAACCTGAATTAAAAATCCTGTTCAGATACAATTTTTTTTTTCCAAATGACAGTCATATTTAAAATTATTCTCTGATATATGTCTTATTATTTAACAGCTAACAATTCAATATTGTTTGATATATAGATGTCTGAACAACTTCATCAAATTTTCATCTACCAGAACATGAAAAATCGGATGTTATATTAGTCTTTATTATTTCTTTGTAAGAGTATACTATGTATGTTGTACCATTTCCATACATGTGGTAGAGGTATATTGTTTTTGAGTAATATTTAAAAGCTAAAAAAAGTAAGATTTAAAGATCGTTCAAAAGAAACAATTTAGTTTTTTTTAGTTGTATATTTTTTTTTTTGGGGGGGGGGGGGCGTAATGTACAATGAAAATTATTTTTGTTTCACATTATCTATTTAATTAGAAGTAAGATTTGAAATTGCAACGACTGAAAACATGTATACAGCTTGCTAACTCAGATAGACAAAAAAAAGTGATTAAAATGAAAGTGATGTTCTTAATGCTAATTAAAGATAGCTGAAATCATTTATAAAAAAAGACTTTGTAAATAAAACCTAACAAGAAATGTAGGAGATCATGGAATAATAAAACAAACGACAAGAAATTATGCCAGGGGTTTTCAAAAATGGCAGTTAGTATAAAAGAAGTGGGGAAGTATAGAAGTGGTCTGTTTACCTTTGTTTTTCTGGATGATTATGTGTGTGGCATTTGCTGTAATAAAATGCTATCACCTAGAATTATTACACTGAATCTAATCTCCTTGTGTGAGTAGAAACATATCATTTGCTGACAACTTCTCTCAGCACAGTCACCAAAAGCTTCAACTAGCCTTACTTAAATAGGGATCAGAGATATGAAAGTGTTACCAGATTGAAACCATAAACAAATACTACAGACTTCTTGTCAAATGGAACTGGACTACTATGATAATTTATCATGTATAGAAATCCTAGAAGCTTACAGGTAAGTCAATGGCCATATCATAACTCATATCTAAATCAAAAACATATTTATGAACTAAATTATAAAAGATAAACTTCTAATTTAGTAGAAGGAAGGGAAGAGAAACATTTGTGAATTTATTCTTAAATGAACTATTTGAATTAAGTGGTTAATGTAGTTATCTATGTGTGATCTTTCCAATAAGTAATTAATAAAACCTTTACTAATAATATAAACATTTCATTATATGTGCTTAATTTTTGTTAGTTATGTTCTTAATTTCTTTTATAGATGTTGTTAGTCAGTTTTAGAGAAGTTTATAAATTACCTTTGCCAATATGCTTGATTAGTACCTGGGGAATTTTTTTATAATAAATTAATTAAGCGACAAAGAAACATAATTTTCACTCATACTGTTAATTATTTGCAAATTAACCACAATTGCAAAATCTACATAATTTTAACAATCTCTATCTATAATTTAATCTTTTAGATTTTCCCTTTACTTCACAAAATACTTTTGTAAATTTTTGCAAAAGTTTGATAGGGAACACTTCTTTTAAATCCAGAAGAATATTAATCTTCCTTTTGCTATGCATTCTTATCAGGACATCTCTTTAATTTTTTTTTTCAGAAAATGATAATATTATGGAACTACATTTTGATGTTCGAAAACATTAGTTGTTGTAGCTATGCTTATAGAATCATATGTTGTTTCATAATCTACAAATCGGAAGCATTCTGTAATTTTTCTCAATATTTGGAAGCTAACGATGGTATTAAAACCATTTAAAAATTTAGTTATTATAAGTATGCGACTTTTTTTTTTCGCATTAAATAGTGAAGCTATAATTTTACTCTAATTTATAATAGCTTTGCTAAGCGCTTTCGAGATTTCATGTTTGAATCTCATACTCATAGCTTTGTAACTAACGATTGTTATGATTATGCAAATGCGTTTGAATTTTTAATTAGTCCATTGTTTAGAGAGAGCAAAACATGCCTCTCTTCTATTAATGGCATTAATGTCATTTGCTATATAGAAAGCTTCTTTAACTTTTCTTTTGGCGTCATTTTTTTCTGTACAAATTATTTGGGCAGAACTAGGTTCAAATACATGGCCTGTAGCTGCTTGTTGGTCCTCCCAATACTAACCGGCTGATAAATAATGCTAAAGATAAAACAGATAGAGATCAAGCCCCTCATGTGGTCTATAAAATGGCTTGCCCTCAATTAGGCTGTCATGCATCATATTATGGTGAAACTCGGGCTAATCTGAACACAAGAATTTATCAACATAGGTATGTCTACAATAGGGTCAAAAATAAAAATGAAGGATCATCAGTATTCTGGGACCACCAAGCAGCTCCAGGCCATGTATTTGAACCTAGTTCTGCCCAAATAATTTGTACAGAAAAAAATAAGGCCAAAAGAAAAGTTAAAGAAGCTTTCTATATAGCAAATGACATTAATGCCATTAATAGAAGAGAAGCATGTTTTGCTCTCTCTCTAAACAATGGACTAATTAAAAATTCAAACGCATTTGCATAATCATAACAATCGTTAGTTACAAAGCTATGAGTATGAGATTCAAACATGAAATCTCGAAAGTGCTTAGCAAAGCTATTATAAATTAGAGTAAAATTATAGCTTCACGATTTAATGCGAAAAAAAAAAAGTCGCATACTTATAATTACAATTTTACTAGTGAAGAGAAAAACAATTTAAAATTTAGATGTTTTTGAATGAATTTTTTCAAAGTTTATTCTATAACAGTTGTAACTACCTTGACGAAAATTTGTTATAGAATCGATTGGTCTCTAATTAATAATAACATTTTAACAATTTTCTTTCAATAAAATATTTGTCATTTCAAATATGTCACAAATGTATGAGGTTTTGTGTTTTCTTGCCTTTTATTACTATATAATATTACCATATAAAATAAATATTTGCAACATCAAAAAAAAACAAAACACTTCGGTTGTTAAATGTCTAAACATTTACAGAGTTATTACAGTTAGTGCAGAAAGTAGGTAAAACAAAATTGTATAGCATTATATAGTTTTTTGCAAATATAATTTGCAAAGCTCAAATATAGATGAATTTATGTAGAAACTATCTGAAAACCCTTAGCAAGCTATATGTTAACTAATACAGATATGTCAAGGATCCAATATGTACTCTTTCATTTACTGATGGATAGTATTAATTTACATATAGCTTGCTGGCAGTTTTTAGTAGTTTCCCCATAAATTTCATTTATATAATTATTTTTAAAATGTCCACATATTTCAAGATAGTAATAATAATATTTTTTAAAATTCTAACAGTTGAAATAAAGTGTCCTAAATATTAATATAGTGTATTATAATTTTAAACCTTTTTCTATTGTTTTTTTAACAAATTCACAATTATATTTCTTTATATCGTTAACATTTTTGTATCATTTCATTAAATTTTAAACACGTAATTCTTCTAAATGAATCATCTTTAAATACTATTATATTGCTTTTTTCTTCATACATTATTTTATCCCAGTTGTATTTTCATCAGTGAATTGCTGTTGGTTTGTAACTTATATTTTTGTTAAAAAACTTTGTAAAGTATCAGTTATCTTATTATTAATATTAGTCAACTTTGAACCATTTTTAGAGTATGATAATATTTTCAAACAAATAGAAAGTTCTAATTAAGTTGTAGTACGATGTTATTAAGGATTAAGAATACCAACTGTAAATATTGTTTTGTTTTTTTTTCATTTCTCTAAAACTATTACATCACAATATTAATATATAAATTTTTTTCAGCTAATTAAAATATAATTTACATCTGCTGTATCTTTGCATAGATGTGTCCATGTATATGCATAGCATTTTTTAATCGTAGTAAGAAATAATTAAGTGGATCTTTTTCCGTGTCTGCTATGAAAATTTAAATTTTTTGGGTGTAATCAAAAAGAATTTTATACATTTATGTATTTTTTTTTACTTTGTCATGATAATGGCAATATCTGGGGGCTTACAGTTGAAATATTATTTGGTATTTTCCACTATATTTAAGCAAATCAATTTAAAACAAAATTGAATTACTAATCTTATCACTTTGATATACCGCCATTCATTCTACTGTTTTTGACTTTTTATTCATAATGAATCACACTTCATTATTCATCAAAATTAATTTCATTTTTTCATTCTATAAAATTACATATTGTCTTTTTATATTTGATAATCATAGCCATTATGCAATCTTACTTCACTTGAAAAAGACAGGTAGTTATGGGTAATTAATTAAAATGATCAATATCAAATAGCAGGCTCGGTTTATAATTAAGGTTTTATAGCACCATCGGCTATTGACATTATTCCGTCTTGAGAAGAAGAATGATAATTTAGTTTTTTCTGCTATGATTTTAAATATATTTAAAAAAGAATCCACATGTATATTTACCCTGTCTTTAAAATCTCATCGGTATTAAATTTATTCCAAAAATGTTCTTACGATTAAAAGCATGGTGGACTCATGCTAGTGATCTTATATCCATGATGATATATGAATAATTCATATAGCAAGAACAACTGCATAATAACTATCAAATAGGGAATATAAATTTGTTAAGCTTCTATAAATAAAAAACGGAAAATGTATGTGTAATCAAATTAAAGTGATCAGTTATAAAGAAATCCAGGCAACAGCCAATTAATACTAATACTGCAAAATAATATTATAATAATAGGAACCACAAAAAATCATGTATTTACGATTGTCAATATTGAAATATAAATTTAATTTTCATTGTAATATCTTACATAAAATTTTCAATTCTGAAGTAGCTAAAGCAATAATGAATTAAAACTGATAGGGCAAGCTGTAGTCATGTGATTTGGTAACAATAGTAGTATTTGTCTAAGCTATTTAAATTGGAAAATGCATAATAAACTGATATAGAAATAGATATACATATTAATTTAAAAATCCATTTTAATTTAAAAGTGATTCAAATAAATACTATTAACAGATTATATGGATTCCAGCTTGTATTACTTTTTTTGGGTGATTATAATAACTTAAGAAACTGTTATAGATCAAGTTTTCATATATACCAAATAATAATAATAATAATAATAATAATAATAATAATAATAATAATAATAATAATAATAATTATATATATATATATATATATATATATATATATATATATATATATATATTCTGATTTAACAGTACACAGTAATTTGAGCATTAGTTTAAAATGGTCTGTCTTTTAGCTTAAAGTGGTTCCATACTATTATTTTAACAAGATATAGTTTTCAACTTATATCATCAATTTTAATTTGTTCTAGAATATTATTAGAGATTCCAATTAATATTTCAATGTTTAAATTGTAAGTCCGTAAAAATCTTACATCATTGTATATTGTTCATTGGGAAGACTTCATTTCTTGCGAAGATAAAAAAAATGCAATTTAAACTCACACACCTGCTTGAATATTAAGATAAATATCTTCCATCATTCAGCTTAATGCAGTTTGTCTACTATATCACATGATTTAAGTTTGGACTATCACTTTTAATTACTTGTTGCCTTGGTTTCAACATAACATAAATTGATGTACATTATTATAATCCCGTGTGTTTCAGTTATTATATGTTTCAATGTTTATATTTGTAAAATCATAAAAAATCTTTAATGCACATGAGGGAGTCTTTATTTTTTATAAAAATTTTAAATTCTCAAAGATATAATTTTATTTGATTTATTACCTTGAATATTAGGTTAAAAGTGATTCATCTTTTAGTTTACTGTGACTCAGATAAAGGTTATTGTTATTACTAGATTAGATGGTTTTTATTTGAAGTTCTAGTTTTAATTTGTTGTTCCTTTGGTTATATCATAATTAGTTGTTTTATTTAGATCACAGATTCCCATTTGTGGGCCATGACTCATAGTAGTAATAATTTGGTTTTATGTAGATTACATTGAATGTTCACATTCTGCATTTCTGATAAATTTTCCTTAACACATCAATATTCATGGAGATATTCACCCTCATTTACACCCTTCAACAAAAAAGGAGCTGGTTTTAAGTGTTTTCTTTTTAGATAATAAAAGTTATGCAAGCTTGAGGCTGACAGTAGAGACAACATAGAATCTATATAAAAGGCCCAAGTCAAGTTATGATTATAATTCTTTAACTTGAGCACTTAAAAATTTTTACTCCATACTAAGCATCAGGTCTGTGAACAACACCACCTTTCTTTTATACTGGGTGCATCAAAAATCTTGAAGACAATCTGCTAAAAATGTATTCAATATCAGCTTCACAACCTCCCCTCTAATTTCAATCAACTCTTGAATAATCCCCAAAACAAGATAACCACACTAGGCTCTCCAAATAATCTTTAAAATTATATGCCATAAACCAATGTGCAATGCAAATTACTGTGGGTTGAGCCTCATGACAACAGTGCTTCTAGCGTAAACACTATATATAAGGTCGGTACTTTTTGCAGTATGAGATCGCCTAGAGTTGCGATTTAAATTACTTAATATATCAAAGTTGTTTGCGCTGAGTCAGTAATCAAAGGTGAAAATACAAAGAGTTATGGTTTATCACAAATCACACCCACATGATAAATACAAAAGACTCAGTTGTTGCACTATTAGGCAAGAGATACCTTTGAATTCACAAACTTACATAATAATTAACCTATAAATTCTCCCTTATGTATATCTATCTTAATGTTATGAATATTATTGGCTTGGTAGAAAGTAGCGTTTAACTGTAAAATTGAAGTTATATTTTTTTAATCATTCCAGCATAATGAATCTTTACTATCTATTGAATTAGGAATTAATAAGTAGTTTGATACATGTAAATTAAGAAATAAAACATTTATAATTTAGGCAAATTAAGGTTTAAATAAATAATAATAATAATAATAATAATAATAATAATAATAATAATAATAATAATAATAATAATAATAATAATAACAACAACAACAACAACAACAATAGAGATCCCGCAGCAAGTCTCTGCTGAGGTAAAAAGAAATTCTTAAGCTATCCGATGTAAGCATTTAAATTTTTCATTTGTTTCAACTTGTTATTTCCAAAACAAACATAATACAGGACAAACTGAATCATATAATAGATTAATAGAATATTTTTTAAAAAATATCGGTGTGTATTCATATCTTTTTTTAAAAAAATAACTGACTTGAGTCAGAATAATAAATCATGGCTACTGCCCAGTCAAGCATGAGCGAGTTAAGCACAAATACGAAATTAACATTGTTAGTTTTAACACCGCCTATTTCGTATGCAAAAATACTTAAAAGTAACAGCAATATTACAGCACCAACAAATACAAATGATATAAAAAAACTTGATCTACACACTCAAGAAGAACATCAAGCCCCAGCAGCAATCTGGACAAAAGAAACGGTTGAAAATGTGATGGACCATTTCAACAATACGGTCCCTCATATGTTATTTGAAACTTTTCGCATGTTTTTTCACCAACATTGCTAGTACTTGCAGTAACCGATAATCAATGCTCATTATATCATTTCCCAAAAGCTTTATTATATAAAGCAATTATGCAAAATGCACTATGGGAAACAATCTTTTGTATCTCAGAACATGCAAATTCGCGATATATAACCATTGATTTTTATTCTCAGCAGCAAAAAGAACGTTTTCAATCCACTATTTTAGCACTTGAAAATTACGCACTTGTAATTATCGATGAAAACCGGAAAAATATTATTACTGGAGTGCTAAAAAATACCTATCTTAAATACAACTTACAAGATTTTCATAAACCCATTTGGAAAAGTAATTGCCCTAAAGCCAATATATTTAAAAGACACACCCATACCAATATGTAGTAATCGTTTTGAATTTAAAATAAAACTCCATAAAAACATAGATGCTGCCATCATCCCATCACAAATTACAGATCAAGAAGCAACACTCTCTCTTCACATAAGAGGTTTAAAGCCACATTGTTTTGGCTGTGGACAGAGAGGCCACCAAGTAACTCAGTGTGATAACACAAAAGGCAATCACTGTGAACAAACCGAAATCCTCTCCCCAAAACAACCCACTGATGATGAAAATAAAATTTCTAATAACACTACAACCATTGACAACCCAATAATAGAAACCAGGAAAAAACAGGTTCAAACACCCATAAACAAAAATGAAAATGGAGCAGAGTTGCCAATCCAAGACACCCATGATTCAAATGAAAATAACTCTCAAGAAACCACAACACAAAATACAGCAACCACATCACAGAATCAGCATCTCAATAAAACAAAAGATATACCAAGTAAAAATCAACAAACAGAAAATAAACACACACAGCTATATAAAGAAAATATAAATCTAGATAATATAAAGACACCAATAATAAAACAAACTACCATAATAAACAAAACTGCATCAAACATATTGGATGCAATAGAACCGCCTCTTCGACCCATACAAGAGAATACACCAGAGGAAAAAAGAAAGCCAGGTATCCCACCTAAAAACCATGAATCCAAAAAGGCAAAAAAAAACCAGACCAAATGCACAACTAATCAGACATATACTACCTAGAAAATGATGAAATAGAAATGGATTTAAGCCAACAACAAATGGGCAACTGTTCAGTTTCAACTCAAATTGCTTGTATAGAGTCTGAACCAATATTAAATGAAAAGAAAACTGATAATAAACCCTACAAAGTCTTAAATATGTATCAGCATCCATCTACTGCAATATAAACAAAAATTTAGAATTAAAAAATCAATAAAAATCAATACCCTGTTATAAAATTATCATGTAACATGAAGATATAAATTGGATCTGTAAACATTAGAGGCTTAAATGCCATCAAAAAACTTTTTGAATTCAAAAAATGGTTACATACAACACAACCGCACATACTGGGCTATTGGAAACAAAAATATACAATGGCTCTCAAATTGATCCTTCAAAATATTTAGTCAGCCAAAGGTTTTGTGCCTGATCAAGGCAATCATCATCACCATCAGGTGGCACAGATATAATTATATCCCACAATGGCCCTTTTGATTCTTTTAAAATTATATATATTGAATGTAATCTTATCATAATAATATTCCATCATAAAAATATCACACTTAACCTAGTATTTCTCTATATACCACCAGGCCCTATCATCATCTCCAGAATAATAGCAACAATAAATTCAATGCTTACAGCAACACCAAATCCCATAATACTCCCCGGAGATTTCAACATGACCTACCAAACTTTTGTCACCAAATGGATCCATCAAATAGCAATCCCACTTATGAGTGCTGAAGGTTTTCTCCTATTAAACTCAATATCTTTTAATAACAATAGATATAAATCACTTATTGATTTGTGTTTCTACTTACCAATGTTACATCATTATTTTAATCTTGAACTCTGTCCATCTATAATCTCAGAACATGCTGCCCAGTTCATTACCCTCGACCTAACAAAAATACAGAATACAACAATAGCCCTTCAAAAGACTATGCGAATACTTCTTCCAGCACAAACAACTGAATTCCTGTATTCAGAAACATATATAATGCTCTAAAAACTTCAAAACATGTCATTTGATCCAGTACAACAGTATATAGAATTCACCAATATACTTTCTTTCAACAACAATCATATTACTAGCAATTCAACACCCCCCACCAGATTATTAGCTTTGGCAGATGAACTACATAAAAGAATAATCATTTCCAGACCAACTACAGATAATCAAACATAAATAAAAAAACTTACAGAAATGTACAACAATACATGCAACACCCTAAAGCAATATGTAGCAATAAAAAAGAAAAAAAAATATACCTTACACAACAACACACTTGGACCAGAGCATACATATGGTGGGCACTGGGATACCCATCCACAGTCAGAGTTCCTATCACACTTGAAATAGATGGTTCTATAACATCTGGACATAACATGATAAACCGAATATATCAACACTTTAAAAAAAACTGCAAAAACAAAGAGTGTACATACCAAATGAAGACATATTTGGAGACCCTGAAACAGACACACCAATAAAAACAACTGACATTGTACTTCAACTTGCAACAATAACAAACACATGTTACCCAGAACCACAAGGAATTCCAAAATTTGTGTTCAAATATCTCAGTCACTTCTCAGCCATCTACCTGTGTGATCTAGCCAATTACACATCCCAAAAAATTTACAACATACAAAGTCTATACCCAATTGGAATGGTTCCATTTAACAAAAAAAAAAAAACAACAGCAATATCATCTTTATCTAATCTATCACCAATTTCAATGGGACCTTTAGGAATAAAAATTTTTGAAAGAGTAATAAAGGAGAAAATACAACAACACATACTCCTTGTGTTATCATCAGCACAATATGTCAAAAAAGGATCATCCATTGGCCAGGGTGCCTTAATGTACAAAACAATAATAGAAGTAGTAAAAAAAGAAAGAAATATTCACCGATTATAGTTCAACTAGACATTGAGGCAGCATTCGACTCAGTGCCTATAGCCAAATTATTAGATGTGCTGAAAAAAAAAACAACAATACCTCCATCCCTACTATATATAATAGCTAATCTGCTACTCAGCCATAAATTTCACATCACATTCAATGGGAAAAGTTCAGCAGCCTTCAGACCGAGTCAATCCATCCCACAAGGATCCCCCCTCAGTGCCTTGCTCTTTACAGTATATATAAATCCTCTATTAATAGAGATACAGAAAAAAATGAAAGGCATTTACATCCCAAACACTGCTTTAAATATATCATGCATAGCCTATATGGATGATGTAACCATTTTCCTCCCCTCTAAAAAGAACCTCTCCGTATTACAAGAAATAATCAAGAATTATACCTCAAATTTTAATTTAAAAATTAACACAAATAAAACTGCTGCATGGTCAATATACACAGACAAGCACTGTACAGAGATGTTTAATGGTAAACTATCTGCTTTCCTTGGTTTCCCATTCTACCTTGGAACCAATGAAATGAGGCAAAAAATTCAAAATAAATTAAAAAAGATGTTGAAAAAATCACAGTCTCACTTGAAAATTCATACCTGTCAATATACGCAAAGGTATCACTATTTAATCAACTTATAATTACAAAAATTACCTACTACACCCCTATAATCAAATTTGCAAAAACATTCATATCTAAAATCTCATCAATTAGTAACAAACTAATATGGAAAAGAAAGACAGTGGCAATCTCTTTAAAAAATCTGAGCAGACTACCACATAGCAATGTACATGAACTCCATACAATCAATGTTTTTTTTTTACATACAGAAATCAGTAAATCTAATAACAGCAACCATAAAAAGATTTCCAGATCTGGAGTGTGTAATTAGTATAATACCCACAGACAGACCACCCCCTTCATATGGATATCTATCCACACTGATTGAAGAACTCAAGCCAATATACAACAAAATATCACTCAATAATGACAACAAGTATACATACTTGGACATTTATAATATATTATACCCAAACCAGACACCTAATCTACATCCATCAGTTCTTGGGATAGACAACAGGCAACAACTGCCACAATTCAGAAAATGGTCATTAGAACCAAAATTATTTTATTTTCTATTTAAGCTTAATCTTAATGCTCTACCCACAACACATATCCTTAGATTTCATAGATTGTATACAAATATAGACCCCATGTGTGGGCTATGGCATTGAGAAGAAGAGACACAAGATCATTATCTTCATTCCTGCAGTGCCCTAGAAACAATACATCACACAATGGTTACCATATACAGAAAGGCTATCATTTCAATTGATGAAATAATAAATACATTTAAAAAAAGCAACACCTCTGCTATTCATGCATCAACATATAGCCTTTATGCCTACTGGTGTACCAGATGCACTTTTGCACTTGCTAATAACCTTCGACACCACCTAGCAACATATTCAATTAAACTAGAACTGTTCAGAAAAAGAGACAGCATCCTAGCTCAACCAGATGTGTTTGCAGCCACTTGGTCACACTTGAAACAAAGATCCAGTCTATAAAATATAAAGTCCAATATGATAGATGATGACATTTTTAACATCAGATTTTTTTCTAACTTCAAAGAGATGCAAGCATAAACGGAACTAAATAGAAGACCAAATTTAAAAACAAAAAAGAAAGTATGCAGAAATGATAAAGACTTATATACTGAAAGTTATTGTAATTTGTTTTGCATTTGTAACAAATCAATATAGTACTAGATGTGACTCTGTAACTTTTTAGACTCAATGAAGTTTTGCTTTGAAACATAATAATAATAATGATGATGATGATGATGATGATGATAATAATAATAATAATAATAATAATAATAATAATAATAATAATAATAATAATAATAATAATAATAATAATAATAATAATAATAATAATAATAATAATAATAATAATAATAATAATAAAAACAACTTTTGGTTTTATTAAATATTAAAAAGAAAGCTATGTAAAAGTTTGTTTATAAAAGTACATGTAATGACATAAACCCTTATTTTTTTTAAAATTTGGTCATTTCTATTTTTTAATAGATTTTAATTCTAAGATAGTTTTCTATTACCATTGGTTTTTTTTTTTAGAACGATTAATGGCAAAGAAACTTTTAATTGCATTCTTATTCTGATTATAATTAATTTCTAATTATTTTTTTTACTAAGCTGAGACTTGTTTTTAAATATTTTTGAATTAATTATAAATAAAATTTACCCTGGGGAGAATCTTTGATTAGGATTAAGAGTGAGATAAGTTTGCCCTGTTGAAAAAATCACTAATTAAAAAAATGTTTTGGAAAGATAAGAGTTTTTTGTTTAAAAAGAGACCTGGGTTTGCAGACTGGATTTTTCTCCCGCTATGATTACTACCACTGCTAGTTCGTTGGGGGTCACTTTTGCACACCAATTTAAAGTCTGTTTGAATTGCTGTGCAGTTATAATTTCTTCCATGACAAAACTATATTAAAGGAAGAACTGTATCAATATAATTTTCACCATGTGTGTACAGACCAACTCAAGATGAATCTCAGAGCCAAATCATCCCACTAAACATGCCTTAACACATATACAGAAACTAAGCCAACATTGTCTCCTGTCTTCTCATAAACATGAAAGCCTAAAGTCTTCACTGGAATTCCCTATATAATGAACTATATATGTTGTGTTGTAAGACATCAGCTAATTATAAATTTATAATTGAAGGTAACATGTTTCCTTTATTCTTTCCAGGGTAGAATTTTTAGACTCAGCTTAATCTTAAAAGTAACTTATTTTATTATATTACTTGTTTATTAAATTTAAAATATTTGGAGCATATATTCTGTTTGCATTTTGTTGTATTTATTGTAGGCATTAGAATATTAGTTTTAAAAGTCCAAATATCTTTTCTATTTTAGTCAACAGAGTATGTGATGTGAGATTATAGTTTATATTTCTAATATTTCTTCTCTTTATTTCACTAACTATTGCTAAATGCTTTGGCAGTTTTATAATTTTTTTATTTGCTCACCTGTTTTTAGTTTTCATGGTAAGATAATTAATTTTAAATATATTTAGTTTGCATTTCTTGTAAACCTCAAATGTTTTGGCTGGTGGTTTATCATCTTTATTGTTCTGATTTTCTGAAATTAGACATTTCTTTCTAGATTATATAAGATCATAATCAAATATATTTTGTCTTGTATGTGAAATCAACCATGTTTGCTTTAAATGCAGTAAAACATGCAACAGTCCTGTGGTGTTATAACACCATTAATTAAAAAGCTACTGATCAATTGTTTGTGCTGGTTTCATTGATTTCCTACAAGACCATGATTTTTGCCATATCTCTTAATCAGAAAACTAGAGTTGTTGTTTTTTTCTTATTCAATCCATTGTTGTTTTTAAATTTATAGGTGAGATAAATTTTATTGCCAAAGCATTTAAGGTTTTCATGTTTGCTGTACTCATGTGCACTCTCTGATAAATATAAATAATCAAAAATAAGTCAGACTTTTTTATTGGTGGCTAGATTTCTTTATTCTATTGTCCTTTTAATAAAATTTACAAATGGTTTAAACTCAATTTGGCAAAAGTTTGACTTAATGCTTTTATTTCTCAATTGTCTGAACAATGTTTAACATTTTTTGTTTCTTCCTGAAACTAGATGGGGCAGACTATTATCCTCATCCACTTTTCATCACAGTAAATAAATTTTCCATCTGATGTGATGTGATGTGATGTATTATGGCTTCTCCTTAAACGAAGTCAAGAATATCTCAGCAATTATGCCCAGATAAACCTGTTAGCCACTTTCTTTTACATTCCCCACTCTAAATTTACCCATAATCTGCTCTATCCCATTTCCACAACATAATTTTTGTCAACTCTATAACCTTTATATCTAAATCCCCCTTATCTTTTCCCAAACCCAACATAAAAACCAATAATTCACTTTCTGTATAATCACTCTTTTCATATTTATTTTTCCACAACTTCATTATATGTACCCTTTCTGTTTTCAAACATTTACATTCAATTAACAAATGCCTAATATTTTCAATTCCTTCCTTACATAATTTACAAAATAAATCACCCATATTTTTCCATTTACATGTATATTCTTTTGTAGCTAAAGATCCCGTTCGAGCCTTAAACAATAAACTACTTTCCTTACTATTATCATATATTAACTCACACCTAATATTCTGTTTATTTCTATATACATTTAAACTCTTTTTACTCTCCATACTGTTTCTCCATCTCTCTAACTCCCTAGTCTTTATTAATAAATTTATTTTTTTATCCCATTCCTTACTACTATAACACTCAATCATCCTCTTAACACAATCATCCCATCTTTTGTACAAATATACTGATATAAATTCTTTATCCAAATCTTTTGCATACCGCATTATCTTTCTCACCCATCTTGTTACCTGTCCTTTACTCATAACCCAATTAAATACTATTTTAGCTATTCTTTTATTATCCACAAACTGCAATCTACCAAACATTTTCATTTTACTTTTTGCATCTCTCATATGAAAACTTGACCATCCCATTTCTCCTTGAATTGCCTCCCTTGCTGTCCATACTTCTGCATCCAATGCATGTCTTCCTACTTCCCTTTGAGCTTTTTGTAAATAATCTAATATCTTTTTACTAACATATAATGCATCATTACCATATGTTAACCCTGCTACTGCAACTCCTTTCCATATAATTCTAGCTACATCATATTTATTATATGAAAATACTGTTAATTTCTTTATCAATCCCTTTCTTTTCTTTGCTTCATTTATCAATTTTTTTCTCCCATTCATCCAAATAATTTTTCTGATATGTAGTGATCTGGTGGTGCTCTCTATCATTAAATATAGATTGAGTGACTGTTACAATATATATATATATATATATATATATATATATATATATATATATATATATATATATATATATTGTAACTGATTTATAAATCAATATAATATAAAATTTGTAACTATTTAAATTAATATAAGATTTGTAACTATTTAAATTAACATAGAAATACACCTCTCTCATGTGTGTGGCATATTTCAATCCCTATTTGGCATGCCATTTGTAACTATAATTTGTAACTATTTTAATATGTCACATTTGTAACCATAATAAATATTTAGATAGGGGAAATTATTAATTATTAGATATATGCCTATCCAATCTGTACCATTTGTAACTATATTAATTCATCATAGCATAGATAAAGAAATTATAGAATCACTGTGCCACTTGAAAATATCAGCATTAAAGATTCTTGGTATTTATTTATATATTGGGGCAGTCATTTGAACAATAAAACATACTGGACATTGTCATCTAATAAAAATAATATTAAATATATAGCAACTGAATAAAAGTACCCACTGTGAAATTCCTGGAGTGCCTTATGCTTATCTCCAATACTAGGTTCTTCTAACAAAGAATCCTTCCTATTCTTCTTTCCAAATATATAAGACCATTCATGGTCATATGCACACACTGGTGCTATTCATGACAACTTATAAAAAATATATATTCTATAAAACTAATATTATGAAGTTGGAAAGGGATGATATCACTCTTTATTCAGTTTAGCTAAGTACATGTGTTTTCCCATGAGCACCACTAGATTGTTTTCAATCTAGATAAGTATCTGTTTATAGTGTACATGAGTTCAAACTCATTCAGTACATTTTTATTACACATGACTTAGATGACTAATGAAAAAAATGACATTCTTACATTTTATCTATATTGATAAAATTACAAGATCCCAATATTACCAAAGTTTATACTATAGATCAAAGATTCTTATAGACATTGCTAGCTCATTAACGTATATTGATGAACAGACATGTATAATCCTATTAATGGCTTCCAAACAAGCATGTGAAGACCATTATTGATATTGATGGCCATTTAACTAGATTATTTATCACAATAAAGGTAATAATGATGATGATGATAATAATATCATAATAATAATGATAATAATAGTGATATCATAATAATGATTATAATAGTGATGATGATACCAGCCATGGCTTACTAATAAACTCACAACAATAAATTCATCTTTATAAACTTATAGGCATCTATAAAATTGTCCTATTTCATACTGGGATTTAATAATACTAGTGGTGATGATTGATCATCATGAATCTCTTTGCATAATATTCAATTTTCCATAAACCCCTATTTACTAAAACATATTCATTACGCTAAACATTAAATTTAATGATTATAATTTATTAATGATGATTGATGGCGATCATAACTTTTATATAGTATTATTTGAAACATTTTTTAACCAATAACATGATATCCATCTTTGATGAGGATGATCTAAACTCATGGACACAACACAATTTTAGCTTTCTATTGTTGAACTATAATTATCAAAATTTGGTTATTCTCAAGCATAATCCTTAAATACTTAAATATCAACATTCTAGTTTACCTATTATTTTGCGGACGCTTAATATTTGCAAGTGATTGCTCAATATATACGAATGGTAATACTTAATAACTGCGAGCAATGATGATGAATTAAAATGATAGAATTAAGACAAAAAAAAAAACCCACAATATTCTTAATAATAACTCGGAAACCAATTAAGATATATAATTATATTTTATTAACACTACTACTCTTTCCTTCCTTCTTTAAAGTCAAATCAACAATTAAATAAATGGCTTATTACCATATTAATTCAATACAAAAATTAATATAAAAAATTTATATAAGTATAAGCAAATAAATCTAACATATAGGTTTGTCATTTTTCTTGATATCTCAAAATAAGCTGACTTAAATCAATATTAGAAAAAAAATACATATTCTATAAATGCTTATTTAAGACTTTTCTTACTTATCATATCATAAAATAAATTTCAGAGGTTACTTGTATATGTTATTTCACTTCCATTCAAATGTAATGCCCTACTTTTCAATTTACCATTTTAAACTAATCATATATAACCTATTCTTTGATGTGTTTGGATAAGCAGTTACACATGCACGCATTCGGTAATGTTAACATATATGTTTAAAATGTATACCCATAAATTACATATATAAAAATATCTTTTTCCTTTGCAACCTTATAGCGAAAAAAAATAAAATACATGATATTAATTTTTTTTTTTAATATGCAACAAGATAAAATAAAAAAAAAAAACATTATAAATGCATATATCTATAGGTTGCTCATTATCATTACCAACTGAAGAACAATTAAAAAAAAAATTTCAACATTACAATATATAATAATAAAAAAAATAATAAAAAAAATAATGAAAAATTTAAGTTTAAAGGTTTAAACTATGTTTGTGCTATGTTGTGAGATATTGCAAATAACTATAGATAAACAAGTCTTTAATGTTTCTGTATCAAAAAAAGAAAATTGCTTTGACCAGTAAATTAAGGTTTACTTTTAATAAGCAAGAATAAAATCGGTTAAAGAAAGTTCATATTTACCCGTTTACTTTTTACTTCTTATTAATGTCCTGAGTTTGAATTTTCAGACTGCTTTTCTTTGCTCAACAACAACAAAAAAAAAGAAAGTTATTGCAGATACTTTTAAGATAATGCTGAATCAATTGACTTGCTTGTTTCTTCAATTCTATTATTATTCATTGTTGATTGGCTTCCTTCTACCATTTCAAAAAAAAAATTATTATAAGTACTTTTGAATAAATAGGTACCGGTGGACTTGCTTGTCTCTCTCCTTTAAAAAAAATAATTGCTGTTGGCACTTTAGATGATTGAGGTAAACTAACAAAATTTGATTCATGGCTTCAAACTTGGTTCTACATGGCTTTTATAAATTTTCTTTTCCTCCTATTTCCTCTTCTCCATTCATTCGAAGGTAATGAGCTTTTAATAAGCCAGGAACTAGAAACAAAGCATTCCATATAGCTTGTGTGGTTGGCTTCAAACTCTATCATTTTGTTGGTTATTACTTGATACATGACTTCATAGACAGATCAGCGATTTTAACTCATTCTGTATTAACCAGGAAGCAGAAAAAAATGGTTTAGCAATGCAGAGGCATAGTATTATGCATAGCTAAATATGTTAATATCATATTTATACAATTGTTAATAACTTCTATTAAATTCAATCTTGTTCCAATGTTTTCCTCTCTTCTTTAATATTGCTGGAAATTGTTTATATAGACGTACATCTTTGTCTATATTGACTTTATACCAGAGTCTTATACTTCATTTCCTTTCTCAATTTTTTGAAGAGTGATTAAAAAAATCAAATCGCTTACTTTTCTCCTACTGAGTTGAGTCTCAAAATAATAATCACTGAGTTACATCTCACTTTAATGATAATAATCTGAGTGATTGTCTCTCCAAAATATTCATATTGAGTCTCTAAAAATAAAATCATACTGACTGATCAAAAAAATAAAATCATACTGCCTGATCATCTCTCTGAAAAAAATTAATGACTAAGTGATCATCTCTCTAAAAAAATTAATGAATAACTGATTAAAAAAAATTGTTTCAATCATTTATATCACGAATTTCAACCAAAGAAAAAAAAACACCTGGAAACCTTATCTTAAAAAAAATCAAAGCTTCACAAGTTTGACGTCGGTCACAATCAATAAAGATTTAAAATTAATCGCTATCGTTATCTACATCAAAGCACCTCTTTTGTAAAAATAATCTTAAGACACAGACAACAACAAACCTGGAATCTATAGCCATCAGAAATAGGTGTAAAAGCATCTTTGTGTTTGTACAGATGTATTCATTCTTTCACACGTGTACATTTTTTTTTATCTCCTAATCTAATAATCTCCATCACCTTATTTTACACTTTTCTGATCTACTCTATTTTAATAAAACCAAAGTTAAATAATATGACACCTTATTTAATAAAAATATATATAATAAATCATTACCAAATATTATTACCCTCTACATAATGGTTTATTCATTAACTATCTATAAATTTATAATAATAAATACACATATATAAATCCTCATATATATAAAAGAAATTTTTTTTTTAATTAAATAATATATCTGTGTGTTTGAAATGAGTCATATACATACAATATATATATATATATATATATATATATATATATATTGGACATTTTATTTGTAGTGTATATATATATATATATATATATATACACTACAAATAAAATGTCCAATAATTTAAAAAAAAACAAATAATAAATATAATGAAAATTGGTACTTGGTTATTTTTTTGCTATGACATATTACCCAAAGACATACTACTCTAATCTTCTGATCTTTAAGATAACATCTCCTAGTGATTTCCATACAATGTTAATCACTAAAATTTGTCCAAAAATCATGTGGAGACTAAAGATCAAAAGATTAGAGTAGTATGTCTTTGGATAATACATCATAGCAAGAAAAATAATAAAGAAGCCAGCCATCTGGTAGACATCAGATGCCATGTTTATCCTTTCTGAAAAAAATACTATAATAAATAATTAGTATAAGACATGTAATAACAAAGATAATAAAAAAGTAATACTAAAAATTTTGGCAGACATAGCAATAATAATACTAAAGAAGACATCTAATAGCAAGAATAATATTAAGGAGGACATATAATAGCAATAATAATATGAAACAAGACATCTAATAGCAAGAAAAATACAAAGGGAGACATCTAAAAGCAAAAAAAATATGAAAGAGGACATCTAATAGCAAAAGAAATATGAAAAATATCTAATAGCAAGAATAATATGAAAGAAGACATCTATTAGCAAGAAAAATATGAAAAAAGATATCCAATTGCAAGAGAAATATGAAAGAAGACATCTCTAGTAGCAAGAATAATACTAAAGAATACATCTAATAACCAGAATAATATGAAATAAGACATCTCTATTAGCAAGAATAACATTAAAAAAGACATCTAATAGCAAGAATAATACTAAAGAAGACATCTAATAGCAAGAATAATACTAAAGAAGACATTTGAAAGACATATCAAGAATACTCCAGAAGATGTATAATAGTAAGAATAATACTAAAAAGACATTTAATAGCAAGAATAATATTAAATAAGACATCCAGTAGACATAGCATAAATAAAACTAAAGAAACCATGTCATAGGAAAAAAAAATTGGACAGTGCCATCTTTGTCGTTCCTTGGACAAAAAAAATACATGTATCCAAAATACATGAATTAATAATAATTTATTAAAATTATTGTAAATTCAAATTGACTACAAAATAATTGCAGAAAAATTTATAAAAAAATATTTGTAATTTTAAAATTAAAGCTAGAATCTGTCATACAGTGAAAATGGTAGACTTAAAAAGTCTTAATTATAAGGTATTATATAAAATTATTAAATTAAAAGTGTAATCTTTTTTTTTTTACTCAAAATAAAGATAATTTATAAGTAAAATGGAAAAGAAGACAACAAACCAAAATAAGTGAAATAAAAAATAATCTAAAAGGTAGCACATAAAATTATTAATTTTTTTTTAATAAAAAATAGAATAACTTCTATGGAAAATGTAAAAGGAACAAGCATTAAATATATATATATATATATATATATTGTAACGAGACAGCGTTACATCAATATTAAATCTAGGATACATCGATAAACACACACACACCAGCCAGCAACATAAAACACTCGTAACTTTATTTCGTAATTAGTAATAGTTTTCTTTCTCTCATAAATACATTGTATAAAACACATTGATAAAATGCAGACGGTAAAACGTCTAATTAAATGATTAAAGCCTGTAGATAATAAAAATAATAACAAAAAATAATTTGCTTTCCTAAATAATAAAATATAATACGCACTCCTAAAATAATAAAAATAATTATCAATCAAAATCACCACGGGGAATTAGAAAATGTTTATTTTAGAAATATAATTTTAACTAGAATAAAACTTATAGAAAAGATTTGAGGAAAAGATAAATGCTCGACTTCTAAAATTAAAATAACTTGTATTGTTCTAGTAAAACACACGCACACACGCATGCCTTCGAGGTGTGAAGGAATAAGGTTGGTTGAGTGAGATTGCAAAATGAGATTGTCCCAAAATAAATATTGCCTTTAGCACAAAGAGTGAGTGAGCAGGTACCTCAAACGCGGACCTGAACGACAACTCCAAGAACAGGGAACTATGGGGGTAGATTGGATCCCAAGATATGGATCAACCTTTATAAATACTAGTCAAAACCTATTCAATTAATTAATTTTATTAATTTTGGAATTTTGGAAAGAATTGTTTGGATTCAGTTCGATTCGATTCATTTCGATTAATACATTTCCATTATTGTTTTTTATTTTCCAATTCTCAGTACGCTGAATTACCACCTGCTCATTTATTCCGATGCTCATGCTTATATTTAAAAATTAGAATTGTTCTGAATTAGCTTGGTTATTCCTCAATATTTAAAATGATCATCATGAAATTAATACCAAGAGCGTCGACAGTCATGAGGGGCTAATAAACCCTTCAGTGACTGATCGGCGCTCCGCTATTGAAATATCTCCGAAGCTATGAAATTCTGATAATATCGTCGTGTTAAGTGAATGCTCCTAATAAAAGAAATGTTCCGTGAAACACCCAAACTCGTCCAGACCAATCGATCTTCGTTGCAACCAAGACAAATCCTAGGTAAATATGTTTTTTTATTCTGTTCACTCACTCAATTAATAAACTCGTAAGGCAATCTCGTTATTAACCAACATAAATTTACTCAAATAAATCTTAAGACTTTCCTCGTCATGATAGTTTATCTTTGTTACTGAACTTTGTAAACATGAACTTTGAACTTAAGTGAAGCTAAGGAAAGATTATATATTTATCAAATAGAAAGGAACTTTCTCGTTATTCAAATTGTGTTATGAATACTTATGGTTCTCTGTGGGCGTGAATGTATGTGCGCGTGTGTAATAAATCAATTAATAATGTTTTGTAATAAATCAATTAATAATGTTTTGTAATAAATCAATTAATAATGTTCGTAATAAATAAATTAATAATGTTTCTTTTCATATTTAATAAACTTGTTCAATATCTTATCAAGTCGAGCATATCTCAAATCTTTTCACACACAATCAAAACCGTAGTTATTTATTCTTTGATAACTTATCTTTGAAGTAGATTTAGTCAATTTTAATGTTCATTTAGTTATTTTATTAATTATGTCACCATCGTGCCGTAAGTCACGATGTTTCTTATTTCACCTTAGTTAAGATAGATTTAAGAGCGGGCGGGTCTATAATCAAAATAAACGTCAATAAATTATGTTATATACAATAAAGCGGGGGGATGAACTTGTAAGCCTTGTGTTCGGGGCGTAAGCGAACAACCTCATAGGTCAGTGATAACCAATAAACGATCTTTATGCCGTGATCGACTTAGTAGAAAACCTTGCTGATTTTAATTAGCGGACAATGCGTCTTCTCCGGGAGGAGTCATTTTAGAAATAAACATGTAACGACCTTGAGACACCTTATTGGTCCATGCTGGGAGTTTGAGCTAGTGGGTGGGATTAGACTTCGAAATCGTTTTGACATGATGTAAGGTGATGCGAGTAGTTAAAATCAACTTAAATAATCGTATCTGGCGCCCCCTTATGTGGATCGTGAATAACTGTCGATGTAAGAAAAAAAAATAAAGCCTTACGCTATGTCATGTTTGTTTCGAAGCCCGTAATCTCGGGATGGTGAGGGGTCCCGCTTACAATATATATATATATATATATATATATATATATATGGAAATATGTACAACTATGTTTAAATAATACCACAATTATCACTACAAAATAAATAATCTGCAATGGTGACATATAAAAACGTCTTAAAAGCTACTAAAAAACAAAATAAAAATTACTTACAAATAAAGGCAGTGGAATATTACAATAATAACCAATTGCCAGTTAAAAATACACTCTATATAGTAATATAATGTCTATATTAAATATGAAATATATAAACATATTCTCAATATGATAAAAAATTCACTGTGCACACCCCGATATCAAAACCGCAAAATACAGAGAAATGACAAAATTTCCCATAGGTCTCTTGACTCTTTAAATTTCACAGGTTACTACGATCAAAAAATCACCATACCAATGGATTAGTCAAGCCAGTGTCTTTGTTGCCATGGCATCGTTTATCTAATCATCAATGAAATCTACCGGCAATAAACATGTTAAGTGTAATATGTCATAGCAAGAAAAATATTAAACTACCTGGAAATTAACTTTTATATACTTCGGTGGATTGAAAGTCTGTATATAATGGTTAATTCCTGTTATATTTATTATTTTACATATGCATGGTTCAAATACATTGGCATTTGGTAATATTTAAAAAAAAAAAACTAAAAAAAAAGTAAAATTTGAAGATCATTTAAAAGAAGCAATTTTTTTTTTGTTGTTGTTGTTAAGAGTTATTTTTTTAGATAACATGCAATGAAAGTTATTTTTATGTTTGATATTATCTGTTTAATTAAAAATAAAAGTTAAAATTGGAAGAAATAAAAAAGGCAGGCAAAATACTAATTTAGATGAACAAAAAAAAAAAAAATTACAAAGTGAAAGATTAAATCAGAAAAAAAAATCGTTTCAATGCTAATTAAAGATGGTGGAAGCAATTCATAAAAAATAATCATTGTAGCTGAAAATAAAAAATAATATACAAGATTATTATTTTGTATTCTGATAAAATAACAAAATATAATACATGCGCAGGAACTAAAATTAAGCACAAGTATAAAAGGAAAAAAAATAACTGCAATCAATGTCTTTTCCTTAACTAGCAGTTTCTTTAGGTCTGTGATACAGAAAATGTTCTATCCCAGACTACTCATATGCAGGACTACTACACATCTGCTGAAGTAAGTTGTCAGGTTGAAGTGGAACCATGCATTTACAGACACCTTTTGTCATAGAGGTCACTCAGAAAACAATCTACAACGAACTAAGAACATACAAAAATGTCTAAAGAATGAAACGAGTTAACTTCAATGGGCTCTTAAAAATGCATAATACAAAACTTACCAGTAAGATTACTCATATCCCGATTGTGACTACATTTTTTGCAAACTATCCTCAACTATAAGCTTATAATATACTAACGATATAGACTTTGCTATTTATTATTATTAAAAAAAAATATTTATGGCCTAAGAATATTGAAATAGTAACTGTTTTAATTTAATATTGTGTGTGCCTTTCCAATTTTATTTAACAATTTACCATTTAAATGTCTTAATTTGTTATTAATAAAATATTTTCTTTAATATTAACTTCATTGTGCATTATTAATGTTAGTTTGATAAAACTTAAATATATAATTTACCTTCACCAGTATTTATTAATTAAGCTCCGGGAGAAATATTCTCTGAAATAAATTGTTACAGGAAATCATAATTCCCGATATTTTAAATTATTTGTTTCGTAATTTAGATGTGTTGACACATAATCACTGAGTCTAATAATGTTGGCATCCTGTTTTATAAATTAAAAACTGATTCTTCCGGCAATATAAATCGTAAATACTATTGGATCAAGTTAATCAGGAAATATATCTATGTTTTTTTTTTTAGAAATATGAACAAAATATTTTTTTCTTCAAAGCTTGATTAACTCACGCATTCTAATGCTTAATAAAATGCCTAACCGAACGTAAAAAACGTTACAATATATATTCATGCTTATATGTAACCTTTCTTTTTAGATGACTTTATTCATGTGTGAGAATATATGTAGAGAAATAGAAACTTATAAATATATTTATAATAATATATATGGAAAAAGAGTCATGACATTGAAACAATTAGTCGAATTGGTTGTGTTTAATAATAAAAATATAAATTCATTTTTAATGAAAGTTCAAAGGGATATCTGGGCTAAAACTGATATAATTACTTCTTGTCTATTAAATAAATAATAATAATGATTAAGATATTTGTCTAGGGGTGCTTTCGTAATTATGAATGCATGGTGTTTGACATTTTACATTAAATTGTAATAATATATAAATAAATGCATTAGTGTGTTTTAACTTTCAGAAGGACCACATATAACCATCAACACTTCAATATTTAGAAAGGATATGATTACTGTTACTGTTTCTAACATTGAAGTAATTATTGGTTGTCATTTTTATGCTAATAAAAACTTTACATTAGAGGTGAAACTGAACAATATTTTGATTAGTAAAGAAACAAATTATCTAAAAATAGAAAAATATGTTAATGTTTATGAAATAAGTCAAATTCACAAGTCAGTGTTAAAATTTAACAATGTTCCCATGGAATGTATAGTATATGATCCTTCAAGAAATAAAATTGCTACACAAAGATTAATCATTTCTTCATTATCGCTCCAAAATGAAGGTAAATATTATTGTTATTTATTACTATAAAACTTTTTATGTTACAAGTGTAAAATACTACTGCTAATTAATTAAAGTGAGATAATTTAAATCTCATTTTTTAAAGAAAAATTGAAATTTAGCATGCATATGAAATTATATGAGAATTTCCCAAAATAAAAAAAATAAATCGTGTCACTTATTATTTCCAGGATAGCCAAGTTGTTATTAATGTATATTTCAGCATGTTTTTATCAATTAGGAGTATCTTACTTAATTTTCTCTGTGATTTTAATTTATTAGTAGTGTGAAAGTCTTAAGTTCTAAGAGTTGCACAATAAAAGCTCAATTTTACATTCTGGTGCTTAAATATCATATGATACGTGTAATTAATCATTTAATTATATTAACATTAAACCCAATCTTATTAATTAAATACCCTTAAATGACATTTTTATCCTAACTACATTTATTAACCAGTGTTGTTCTGATAATTATAAATAAATTCTTTTTTATAAGAGCTTCATTGATTTCATTTAAAATTTGAATTTACATTTTTACATCTTATGTTTTACCAAGTTTAATCAATGAATTTACTAAGTGTATATGGCTGCATCTATGGTAATCATGAAATTGAAACCACAATGGGCTTCATCATCCCCGGTTTAATTGTTTGAATTTACATTCTTAGTTCATATGTCATAGAAAACTTAACTCATAATTCTATCAAGTATATATCAATAAATTTATAATAACGACAGATAGATTAAACCACAATTGCAACAAAAACTCCACCTGATAGCAAAGACCTACAAGACTTGTATTCACAATAACTTAGTTTGGTATGTATTTTAAGGCATCTTTTTCATTCTTTTAAACCATTATTAATCAGTAATTTTCAGAATAACTTAGGTTCTTTAACCGTTGAATTGCTCAAAAGTCTGAATGTTCAAGCTGGCAGTACCAGTAAAAAAGCTTGTTCATATGTCACCCGTGGCTGGCACTCATGATATGCCAACTGTCCAGGCTTTTCTTTGTACTGATGTGGACCAATGTGCTCCACAAGGAATAATGGCATGCTTTAGGGTTGCTTTTATAATTATCTTTCCCCTAATTAAGATTCTAAAATAATTCTGCTGCATTTCACATTTAATTTCTTTACCTGTTATTTCTTTAGAGTTGATTGATGAATCCACACTTCATATCAGTTCTTCCACCATCTACCCTTATATTTTTCACAAGTGATAAGGCTTCTATCTTCATCAAAGTAAGTACTGCTTTTTGTCTCAACTTCACCATTAGAATCTGTTGGTTCTAGATTGTCCTGTATCATTTCATGATTGTCAGTTTCACTAATTTTCTGTTCTACATCCTTGTCTTGATGATATCTGTTATTTTGCATTTCCTCATCTTCTAGTACGTTTAAAAGATTCTGTTTGCACATGTCAGTCTTTAATTTTCAAATTAGATTGATTATTTTCTGCACAACTTTTATCTGAATTCAAACTTGCATCTGAAAGAAGTATTGATGAATTTCCACTTTATTGATTTTATTTTGTACTTGTGACACAACAAAGCAGACTCTTCAATTTATGATAAAACATCTTCAGTACCAGGAGAAATCAGTCTATTTTCTTGAATTCCCAGATCTGAACTTAGAGTCACTGATGTTTCTGTTAAATTGGTTTGGGCTGATAATAGGATATTAGTTGTTTGACATACTGTATATTTTGAAGTTTGCAAATCTGACATCTTGTTAAGTTCTGAGTGATCTAACATAAATCAGTTATCTGATTGTGATTGTTGTGCATCTTTGTGAGAGTGTAAAATAGCACGCTTGATCATTGAGGCAGTTCCATCACATTGGTGGAATTTTGATCTTTTAAGATTGTAGTGATTGCATAACTTCCCAGGACAATCTTTTAGCAAATGTGTATGCAACTGGCAAAAAATCACTATGGCAGTATACCCTGAAATAAAATTATCTGTGGGGCAGATTTGGCACAGTGGGAAGAGCCAATGGAGATGTATCTTTGGTTATAGCAATTGAAAAAAGGGCAGAGTTGGTTAAGATGGACATTTGAGCTCTTTTAAGGTTATATTTTAATATAGTGACTGTGCCATAGGGTTTTAACAGTTTCTGTAAATCAGCCTTTCCAAAATGTTTCTGATATGGCCAGACAAAATTATTGGCCTGTCCATATCAACTGTTACCACAACCACAACATTCAGGAATTTCAGGGAGTTTTGCACAATTTGCTTCAGGAATAAGTTATGACATTCGATTACGAAGTATTTATTGTTAGGGTATTGGAGTAATTTGTGTACAAGTATCTACAAATTCTTATTTGTAATAACTTTGCATAAATCATCGGTTGGAAATGTAAATAGTTTTTTTTTTTGATTATTTGTAACTGTAAGGACGATAATTTTCTCACTATAGTAGTTCAAAAACGATCTATGTAACTGGCCAGGAATGGGAGATTAAAACCTAAGATTAAATTATTGATTTCAGACTGTTACATGCTTGTACAAGGCATACCCTATTTTATATTTTATTATGCATCTCTTCTGTTTCATCTCCAGAACGATAAAGGATGCAGGGCTGGAAAGTTTTGCCTTTTCTGGCTGCTATTCTTAGTGACTAATGTTCTAAAATTACTGGGTTTTATTGACATAACCAACAGGTTTTATTTTATTTTATCCTGTACTAATGTTAGTACAAAAGATGAGTTCTGAGAGTAATTTTAACTGTGAGTATTTCAAAGATGCAGCAGTAAGAAGCAATGAGACAGCAAATAATATGGATTCCATGGGTAACGCCAATCAAAGGTCAAGATCACTCATAATACATGGTAATTAATCTTTTCTATTTACTTCCTTAAATGAAAAAAATTAATCCTAATGAAAATATTTCTCTAATAAATATTAATTCTAAATCTGAACTCCTTTCTATAGAAAATAATGCTTCTACATACACCATTAAAAAAATAACAATAGCGTTTTTAATAAAAGTAACATTAATGACGTTATTAATGATAGAAGGTTTATGAAAGCTACAGTAAAAAATTAAAATTCCAAAAGATACCCTAAAAATATTAATCCAAAAGATTTTAAGCACAATAAATTTCTTACAAAGTCCAATGATTTTTTATTTTAAAGAAAATGCTATTAGATCCAAAATAGATGAAGAAATCAGTAAAATAGAATAGTTTCCAGAAAGTCAAAAAGATATAGTTAATAATGTTAGAAATCTTAACGAAGAGATTGACCAAAATAATAATAAGATACCATGCTAAACCTTAACACTCATAACAAAGAAACTTACAAAATAGTTCAATCTTCATCCAACAAATCTAGATTGCAGCTATGAATAAATATTATACAGATAATGATTTATTTAACTTATTTGATCGTTATAAATAAATTACTTATTTAAATATTGTCACATAGTTCATGTACATACATATAGAAATGATAATAAAATTTGAGTGATGTTTTTATTTTTGTTTAATTAAACATAGAATATTATTTCGTTATAACATCACAATCACCTATTTTATGGTTCCTAAGTTGTTAAAATAATAGTAAAAATTTCTCCAACATGACATTTAGCACAAGCTATACTAATTAATGGGATCTATAAGATTATGCACCGAGATCTCCATCCCTTGCTTTACCATCGATTATCCCCAGATTCATTTATAGTTTATCATTTTTCAACAGTGACAAGCCTTAAAGCTGAAAGCAGTGCATGTGAATCTAATACACCCTTTTTACAGAATCCACTTTTTACCTTTTACTGAACTATAAATCTATTAGATGAAACTGAAAAACAATCTAATGCTTTCCAAGTTATTTTTCCAGTGCATTCATATAGATCTTAAACCAGTTCAATAGCTATATATTTTGATATTCTTGATATTTTAATAAGTATACTCGCTTTCATCTTTTTGACAGGATTGTTGTTATATCATAAAAACATCACACTAACTTCTTTTTATGCTTACACAAGCGGATAGAAAAGTCACATTTTCCTCACAATAATGTTAACTAGTGCAATTATCTAACGTCTATTGATTATTAAAGTTTGCATTAGGTAGCACTATTGTGGGAAAATGTGCCATTATTTTAACAACTTACTAAGCAAAAAAGCAAAGATGATCATATTATATTTTAGTGTTACAATACCAATCCTAGCTAAAGGATACAGTTAACTATAATTATTAAAATACCAGGGACAGCAAAATATATAGAGAATAATCCAGTTTTAAATCTTTTTGAATATACAAAAAAATTACCTTGAATTGAAAATATTAGTGTGTATGTTTAGGTTGGAGTTATAGTTTTATAAGTAAACAAAAAAATAAAGAGTGTTGGAGAAGGGATGTATTAAATCCAAAGATTCATTTGCACTACTCTCACATCCAAGGCTTATCACTGATGAAAGCCGTAAGATAGAAACTGGCCTGATGACATTAAATGATAAAGCACTGGATAGAAATTATGATGCACAACTATCTAGCATCTATTAAATTAATTATTAAAGCTTGTACTATTTTCAATATTAGGTGAAAAAATACTGTTTAATCGTGATATATATTTATGTGTGTGTGTGTGCGTACTAATCCTGAAGATAATTCAAATATATGAAATTAATAAATAGAAATTTTGTAAATAAAATTTATAAAACATAAAATAAAGTCAGTGCTTTTAATAAAAGATACCAAAAAAAAAAAACTATAAATACTTTATAATGTAAATATTTTATTAGCCACAATACAATTGTTTATATATATATATATATATATATGACAAAAGCTGACCAGTTTGTATAAGCTATAATAATATAGATGTGTACATCCGCATGCGATGTACCTATTTATATTTTCACAGCATACATAATCAGATCAGCTTTTTTTTTCATTTATATATATATGCATACAGAAATTATAACGAAAATTACTATGTGTTAATTTAAAAATAAGTCAGTTATGATATTACCAAGATAACTACCAATTAAAATTGGGAATCCAATTTACACTATGTTATCTAATAACGACAATTTCCTGTTTGAAAGGGGAAAAGATTAAAAGTCAAAAATTATAACTCAATTTTATTTATTGGGTTCATTTAACAGACATTATACCAAATAAAAATGGACTAATACTAATATAATTATTATTTTTACTTATTCATAGATTCTTTATGAAAAAAAAGTATACATCAGTCGTAAAATGTGATATGTTGGACTATTTCCATCATTTATGAGTGAATGTTGAATGTATAGAAAATTTTAAACTTTATTTGAACTTTTCAAATACAAGTATTTGTGTGTTATTACTAACAAATTGTTTGTATTTGGAAAGTTCAAATAAAGTTTAAAATTTTTTATACATTCAACATTCACTCATAAATGATGGAAATAGTCCAACATATCACATCTTATAATATACCAACATTACAAACCTTCATACAAATATCAGTCGTAATATATTTATTATTTAGTTTAAATATTTATAATATTCAAGTTTTGTATAATCTAAATAATATATCAGCATTGATTTTTTTAAAGTCTCACATATAAATTTTGGAATATTGTCAAGTCTATTAACCTTGTGGTTTTTTTATTTTTTTAAGGAATAAAGCAAATTTACAATACTGTAGCGTCATCTGTTATAATTTTCTTTATAAAATGTAATATCATTAAATTTTCTTGTTTTATATAATGCATTGACATCATCTATTTTTTTGATAATCAAAATAATGTATTTTCGAAAAATTTGTAAGACTTTGCTTGTGATTTCAAACTATAGACTCTTAGTGAAAAAATGATACAAGCCACTATATCAAAAATTACATACATGTATTTTCCTCAAGCCCTTTATAATTTTATGTAACAAATCATATGATTTTTTAGTTTTTTTTTTTTGCAAATGTCTTCTAAATATTATTATTAAATGTTCCATTATTATTAAAAATAAGCCTACAGATTTGATATATATTTATCTTGGTATACTTTTTGAGATTTAAAAGGCAACTAAAAATGGTAATGTGATGATTTTTATTATTTGCACAACATTTTTTGATATTAACAACCATATTGAATTTCTGATACCAAGCCTGAAATCTTTAGAAATCTGACTATGAATTTTATGGTTATCAAACTTAACAATATATTTTATATAATTTGATATGATCAATGAAACAAAAATATAACTGATAACAGAAATTATTCTGCTTCACGCCAAATTAATAAGTTGAATAAAAATAAGTGGTTCTAAACACTTTCAAGGGATTTCCTATTACAACATGACCAAAACTTCACAGCTCAAAACTAAAACTGATGATTAAGTCTTTTTTTTTTTTTTACTTTGTGGAAATATATATATATTCTACAACGTTTGCGTGAGTGGCTAAATTGTCCTCAATGCCGTAAAGTGTTGTTACAAAATAGATAAATAAAAACGAACGAGCTGAGCGCTTTCAAAGGATATTGCCTTCATAATCATAGATTCGCTGCTAATACGTTTAACGAAATGCAAATATGCTAATTATGTTAGACATTCCATTTTTTCGATAAAGCACATATTATGGGGAAAGCAGGGAATTTTTGTCCACGCAATTAGCACAACATAAATATTCATACAATAGAGCTCTCCACGATCCTTATACCTATTCAGTTTTCTTTCATCACCAGAACATAAATTACCACGAGTGTATTCCAGAAAATCCCACAGTCGTACGTAGAGAGAGTTATAACTTTAAAAAAAAAATCAAATAGGTCTTCTTCATCTCAAGAGACAAATACAGCATAAACCGGAAAGACACATGTTATGCTTAATCGAAGAAATAGAATGTCTAGCATAATTAGCATATTTGCATATCGTTAAACGTATTAGCAACCAACCTATGATTATGAAGGTAAGATCCTTTGAAAGCGCTCAGCTCGTTCGTTTTTATTTATCTATTTTGTAACAACACTTTACAGCTTTGAGGACAATTGCGGCACACACGCAAACGTGCTAAATCTGATGATTAAAATCAATGAGATGCAATTTCAAAGTCAAAACAAAGAAATTACTTTGTTACACACTTTACCCAGGATAAGATAAATAACATTTAATTGCAGTCTTTTGTCAATAGGATTTTTTAATTAGATAGCAGCCTTTGGACATTACTATTAGCGAAAAACATCTAGAATATGCTCAAAACTAATGTGATTATATATTTGTCTTTTGGCAATTTACTTCTTATTCTATTATACGCATATTTTTTTTTAAAAAAATATTTCCCAGTTATGCATAGCAAATAAAAATGTGTAACATTTTCAAATTTATGAGATTTAGATTTTGATAATGGTACAGCTTTACCTAATTTCCAGAATCCAGAAAATAAATCTGGCGCAAAGACATACTAAAATTATAACTTAAAACTGGATCTAGTAATTCAATATATCCTTTATGAATAAATTCTGATATCATATTATGAGGAATGCATATTTTTAATTTTTGAATTATTTTATTGACTTCAATAGTTATATCAATACTTAAAAAAACATTAGTTTTAAAACATTAGTATTCATTAGCATATTTTTTTTAAAGAAATTATTATTAATTAGTATTTTTCAGAGATCAATTTAATGATCCATGAAATCAATTGATAACTAAAGAATCCATTTTATAGTTCTTCTTGACTTGAGTTATTTTGGAAATAATAATGCATATAAAAGATGATTTAATTATAAATTGTAATAATTCATCTTGGAACCATTTTGAAACTATTTTTGTAACTTTTTCATAATATGAATCATCAAAATTAATCAATAATCATAAAAAGTGTTTTTTTTCTTTACGTAATTTAAACTTTTTAAAAGTATGATTTATTGTTATGTCGTCACCATCATCAACCATTATCAATCCACTGCAGAATGAAGGTCTCTCCAAGTTCAATCCATCTTTTCCGATTTTTAGCTTCTCTTCTCCATATTATCCAGGAACACCTTCTCATTTCATCTATCCATCTCATGTGTAGTTTTTTTCTTTTGGAATCCAGTTTGAAATTTCAATTGTCCATCTATTGTCATCTCTTCAAGCAATATGTCCAGTCCAACTCCAGCTCACTCTATTTTTTTCAATTCGGTCAGTAATACCTGTTTGTTTTCGTGTCCATCCATATATTGCGTTTTAGATCTCTTCTTGGTACCCCTAAGATGCATCTATTCATATATCTTTGAGTGGTCAGAAATCTTATTGTATTAAATGCCCAAGTTTCAGATCCATAAGTAAGAACTGGTAAAACACATTTATTAAAAACCTTTCTTGTCAAACGCATAATCATATTTCCTTTTAATATCAAGTTATTTCTACCATAAGCACTCACACCAAGTTTAATTTTATGATTAATTTTATCCATTATGTTTTCATATGTATTAATAATTTAACCAAGATATTTGTAGCTGTTAACTTTTTCTAACTCATCATAATCAATCTTTATTTTCATATTTTGAGAAAATCCATTAGTCATTGCTTCATTCTTTTTCAAATTTATCTTTAGTCTTACTTTCCAACTTTCATCTGATAACTCCTGAGATATTTCCTGAAACTCTAAAGCATTATTTGCAAAAACAACTGCATTACACATTTAAATATTAAAAGTTATATCACTGTCTACAATTTAAAATATCCTTGTGGTTATGTTAACATATTTCTTTATTTGATTTTATTTACCTTATATAGTCTGTTCTGGTATTTAAGATACTGTAACTCCATCCTTCAAAATTTAAAAACATTAAGCTTTTGATTTCTTTAGCTGCTTCAAATTTTAACATATTTGGATCACATACTCATAGCTAATAATTCTTCATCTTTCCTAAAAATGAATATTCTGTGACAGAAGACTTTCCTTTCACAATTATTTGCAAGCATAAATTTTTAAATATAGACTAAGCACAACTTAGATATGATAGTTCAAGTTTGATCAGATATCAATATAATAATAAATAATTAATCCAGGTTACATAGATACAGGATGAATAGTACACGCAATACCTTGGACCATATTCATCATTTTATAATATTTGTTTGTGTTCATAACTTGGTCGTGAAAAAAATAAACAATGTTTTTCAACCAGCTCATGATGGCTGAAAATGGAAAGACAGACTGAAATTGCTGGGAAAATTGAGAACTTTTAAGAAAAAATATTAAATCACATTTTCTTTAAACTATCGTTGTGTAAAAATAAATAAATCATATTTGTTATCTATCTAATTATTTTAATTGTTTTATTAATTACCATAACAAAAATATTTGTTACAATGCAAAAATATTTATATAAATTTGGCAATTTTAAAACAAAACTTCAATAGACAATTATTCAAACTTTGAATAATTCACATTTGAACTACTATCAAGGTTAAATTTAGTGTTAATACAAGCAAAGTTCAAGCCAGTAAACTACAGAAATCTTTTTTAAAGTTATTTGTCTACTCTGTTTACTGTCATTTTTTATTAAAACTATTACCCCATAACTAACCAGCATTTGGCCATTCTGGTGGTCAACTATGTATGTTGGTCTGCAAGTCATATAATATAGATCTAATTAATTTGAAATTAAAGTAAAATAATGAAGATTCATAAAAATAGATTAAAAATACATATTGTATTTTTGCATTATTCAATAAATAAATTTCACACAAACTCTGTGTAATAATATAAATTATTGTACACATATAACATATGATAACCAGAGTAGAAAACTTCAAAAAAAATATTAACTACTATTTTGCCAAGCACTTTCGTACCATATACCATAATCATGGTGACACATTGGCAAAAGTGAATATTTTTTTAAATTTATACTTGAACAATAATTATGCATTATTCATAAAAGAAATTCAGACTATAATATTATGTTTGAGAAAGTTTAAATTACTTTCCTTGAAAAAAGAAAAAAAATAAACAATATTTTTAGTAAAGGCTTATGATTCTGAAATTTTTTATCAATTTATTCAAAAGTTATTTTAATACTAGATGTAATTGAAATATAAGTTGAAGCTAACAAAAGGTAAAATAACGTATTTTCTTAGTTATGTGTCACATTGTATTTGATAAGTCTGCTTGGTTGTAGATTTGTATTTTACTTCTGGATAGTTATTTAACTGTAAATTGATATATTTAATTTATTGCTTCCTAAAATATTATTCAGGAAAGTTTAAGAACATGAAGTTTTTGTTGCGCGAGAATTTAACAATTATTTTAGGGTTGTTTTGTTCATAGAAAACATTTCAATTTTTTTTCTTTTATTTAGGTATTGATTTGGTAGTCTTTTAATAAAAAATGTTTTTTTTAAATATTATTTTATTATTGCACCATATTTAATTCACTGACTAAAGTAATTGTTTTTTTTTTTTTTATGTATAGAATCAAATAAACTTATTTCTGTTGATGGGATTTTACTAATGGGTGTGAAGTTTCAATTTGAATGGAATTTATGTTGAATTCAGAATTTAAAATCTCATAAGAAACATATTTTATATCATAATTTTTCTATTATTTGAAGCATTTTTTTAGTTAATATTCTCAAAAAATCCTAATATGATGCGTATATTATGTAATTAAATTGTATCTTGAATTTATAATAAAAGTTATATATTTACTATCCATTTATATACATCCTGAGAAGCAACTTGTCTTCTGATATCTGCTTTCTGGATTATGAAAAAAATCACTTAAAGAAAATAGAATTGACTGTGTAAGTAGTATATATAATAGCAATAGGTTATTATGTACCCATAATTTTAATGAATTACCATTTAATGACTTGATCTTTATTATTAAAAAGCGTTTCGTGAGGCAGATTATTGGATAATCTGCATTTCTAATCTTTTGTAAAAAACCTATTTGATCAAACAAAGTTGTAAATCGGATTAGATCAATCAAGATAATTCCATTTTTTAGTGTATTTATGGGTGATTAATCACAGAACTTGTTTATAGTAATTTTCAGAATTATTGTTGGATTTATTAGATTTTAACATTTAAACATTTTTATGTCATTATAATAAAAAAGTCATTTACTATACTGATCATTTTTATTTCCATTCATCTTTCTCTACTTAATACTTCAATTTGATTGTTTTGAAAGATTAACATAATATTCACCAAGAATTGAGATCTATTGCTTATCTTATAACAAACATGGTGGTAATAAAAAGTAGGCATATTCATTTACAATTATTTCAGATGTATTTTTATTTAATTTGTTTCCAAATGCATTTATACATTACTTATTTAGCAAACTATTTTTACAAATGTTAATGAATTTGTATTTTAAGATTTAAAAACGTATGCAGCTTACTGCAAATAGCTTGAAAAATGAATTATTTCCACGTACAACCAGACTTCACCTTGATGATCTTCAGGTTAAAGATTCAAATTATGAAAACACACAATAAAACTATTAAAATTAATTTAGAAATTATTACTGGGGACGGTGACTGTATCAGGACTACATAGAGATCGTACATTCTCAAAATAAGAAAAAAATACCAGATGGTGTTTGCAGTTTGTAACATGTCAAAAGCCAGGTATAACTGCTACAGAATGATCTCTTTTTTATTTATTTATTTATTTTCTGAGAATGGAGATCTTCTATATATTAGTTGACCTGCTCAAACTTAATATAATTATATTTCAGATCACTCATCATTTTTTTAATAATATATGTTTCAATATCGTTGAATTTGCATTGATTATTGTTATAATGCACTCTAAATATACTATGATTATTTTTATTTCAAATCAACTTGTCAACAAAACAACTTCCATTGAATAGAATTCTAATAATAATGTAATCACCATTCAGATATATTTTTGCACATGCAATGTATACCGACTTCTCAATACAAAATGACCCTATCTCCTTCTTCCAGAAGTTCCTACAATTTGTATATTTATAGATTTCAATTGTCATAGTAGTCTTAATAAATATATAAATGAGAATTAAGCAAGTTCTCAAGTTTGGACTTGATGAATTTGGATAACATAAACACACTTTGTACGCCAAGCGATGAAAAACATTGTATTTGTGAAAATGGAGAATCAAAGCAATTCTTAATTTATGTATTGTTTAAATAAAAAAATATTTTAATACTGCAGAATTATTGATATTGGATCATTATTCCCCAGTAATGATCCTATAGACAGCGTAAATTAAATACAAATACCTTGGAATAACATTCCATTAAGTGACATTTATTTGTTCCGAAATAGAATTTATAAAAAAATATATTTGGAGGTAACATACTGAATATATTGAACAGAATAATGACCATAATTATAAAGTCAAGTGATGGTAGATTCCAGAGTAAAACACCACTTCACTTTTCTATATTAACTTTTGAAGTTTCTTTATAAAAAATTTACTGAATTATCGATTTATATATATAATTACTTTATATTTAAGAGAAAGCAAATATTGTAGAAAAATGTGTACTATTAAAATTTTTAATAAATAAATTTTACTATAATTAGTGTATCATTGAATTTGCCTTAATTTCTTGTATATTTATATATTAATTAAATAAATGTACTACTTTTTTTTAAATCATAAGGTCAACTTATGAAAAATATTAAAGTTAATGAAGGAACATTTCAAGAAATTTCCTGCGCCATTCCGACTGATTACCAAAACTCAATCATTCACTGGTATTTAAAGCAAGATGAATACTTCCTGCCATTTTTTATTTATAAAATCAATGATACTTGGCCTGAAAATATTGGAGAATTTATACAAGCAGAATTTTCAAACTTTACTCCTAAAAATGGCATTCTAAAAATTACTATTGGTCCAGTTTTAAAAGAACAAGAAGGGGAATATCTGTGTCAAACTAGTCAAGAAGTAATTTTAGCATGGCTAAATATTAGTATTGATGGTAAGTGCTAATATGTATGTTTGTGTGATGCTTGTGTGTGGATAATTTTTTGAGTTGTATAAGTAATAAGTTAATTTAGGTTCAAAGATTTAGAATTATAAAGATAATAATCGAAAATGGAACATTAGCAATATGTTTTCTTCAAGATTTGTGATGTTAGTGTTTTAGTTGTGTTTATATATTGGATAATTCCCATCGTCTAATATGAGTATTGAATGTCTTTAGAAAAAATCGACTTTATTTAAATATTCTAAATACATTCAACTGTTAGTAATAGAACACACATTAGTATATGTCCAATGTTTTGAGAGATATTATTATTCCCTCTTTTCAGGTGTTGCTTGGTCTGACCAGTATGGGTACTAGCATGGGAATCGAGCCTGGACCCTTACATTCTTGAGTATTGAATTTTAAGGTAAGCAGGATGGCTCAATTGATAGAGTGTTAACTTAAAAATCAATACTCAACAATCTAAGGGTCCAGACTTGATTCGCATGCTGTACTGTCATTGGTCAGGCCAAGCACCACCTAAAGAAGAGAGAAGAATAATACTTCTGGAAACGTTGTTCATATATTAACTTGTGTGCTGTTACTAATAGTTGAATGTACTTGGAATATTTAGATAAAGTTTAATTTTTCTAAAGACATTCGACACCCATATTAGATAATGGAAGTACTCTAATATATAAATACAATTAGCAAACTGTATTTCTATTAAAATAAAACTGGAACATTAAAATATTCAAAATATCTTCCTGTCTAAAAAGAAAATATTTAATTTAGTATCATTTTGAATTCAATATAAAAAAATTTTGACTACACATTTGTTTTGACTTTAAAAATTCATAAAGATGATGTCATATTAAAAATTTATACATATTTACCTGTGACGGATTTTTTAATTAGAAAAAAGTTATGAATTATTCAATATTTCATTGTGACTTCATTTTCATATTCAAATAAATCAATAATAAGAATTCTAATAATAGAACAAAATATGTAACTTTTAATCCATTGAGAGTTAGATTATACATTCACATTTGAGCTATACATGTTTGTTATAGTTATTATCTATTCATTTATATCAATTTTGTCTTTATGAGATAATTATATATAATGAACAACAAACTTAAAGAGGTTATTTTAAGAGTTAAATTGAAAAATAAAAAAAATAAAGTAGACAGTAAACATAATTAGTTATTTTTATTATAAAAGTGATCCAACACTGTTGTGATATATATATAATTACGATTATTCTTTAAAAGTTAACCTTGACAAAGTCAGATGGTAGTTCATCGATATTGGTATGTAATGGGAAATAACACACGGTTTAACCCCAAAAATAATTATTTATTCTGAATAATAATAATAATAATAATAATAATAATAATAATAATAATAATAATAATAAATTATCTATATCATACAACCGTGAAAACATTATATATATATATATTCTAACCTGGTCTTGTGCATACTCACTTCAGAATAGTATATGATATAAAATAAAACGGGTTCTAGCTCAGTTAATAATTAATAAATAAAATATTCAGCATTAAAATTAAAATCTTTCACTAGCTCACATTTAAAATACGAATAAGGTTCAGTTTATAAAAATAAATTAAATAAATATTTAATATTTTCATGAGACTTGAAGTGAAAATACAGGTGAGAAGATAGATTACATTTAGCCAATATCCCACAGGATACTACCTCAATGGCATAAGAACACTATCCCCCCCCTTATTACTATTTCAAATAACAAACTCATAGTATTCTTACGACTTTAATAACTTCTACTCACTAAGATTAAGTTAATAATTACATCTTAATCTTCTATTTGTAATAATCTAGCTCAATAAAAATCTCAGATTCGTAAAATTTATTCTAAGTTAATAAAAAATACGGTAGTAAAATATGAGAAGGGATTTTATGTCATAATCTACTACACTGAAACTAATAATAAATAATAATAATAATATTCTTCATTGTTTAACTACTATTAGTTATCTTTTCTTTTCGTTATATTTTTATTACCATAATAAAATAATAAAATAATTTTATATAATATTTTATCTTCATGTAATAATATAATAAATATGTGGTAGCATATGATAATCTGATAAACAAAGGATGTGTGGCAAATGATGGCATATAATTCAGTATACTATTGTGATAACTGAATTATGACTAGTAAAACAATGTAAAATTATAATTATTTAATTAAAAGAATACCAATAAATATTTAAATTCTTAAATAATTCTCTATTTATCTTTTTGTGTAAAATTATATATTTGTTTCAATTGTTATGAATATATCGTGATTTCATGCAGTGAAGTGGAGAAATAAACAATTCAGACACAAAAAATTTAAAAAACAAATTTTAACAAAGTTTATTAATAACAACAAATAAATAAACAATTTATGTACACTTTTTACAGTGGATATCCTTATCTTCTACTTTACATTTTATCTACTGAGTTAAAAAAATAATTTATAGTTTAGTTATATCTTTATTTAGACTTATGTTACCATTTGGTTTCTCGTTACGGTTAACTTATTGCAAATTTATTTACTTATTTTATTAGCAAAATATTTCATCCTTAATATTATTAAACTATCTTATTTTTAAAAAATTCATAGGAAAACATTCTACAGAAAACAAAATTAACTTTATAATGAGTATGGATTTCTCAAAATATAAAAAAAATTTAATCTTGCAAAGTCAAAGATGTTACCTAAAATATTCATCCAAAATTCAGTACTAGATTTTAGTGTTTTATCACACGATGTTTACTAATCATAATATATTCTTATTTAGTCTTACTTTAGTATGATATAAGTGTAATAATCAATATATTCCTGTTATTCAATAAACAAAAAAATATTCTATGCATATTCTCTACATTTATTGTATATTATTGTATTGTAAACATATGCAATACTTATTTTTCTGTTAAAAAATAATAATAAAGCATTTAAAAATAATTAACATTTCAAAGAAAACATCTTGTTTACATACTCTATTCCAAAATTTATATTTCATTTCCGAAATAAATTCAAAAATATTCTATGATTCTTTCTTTTCCTTGGGATTCAATGGATCTTCAATTTTAAGTTATAAAATTCTGTTCCTTATAAGCAAATAAACCAATCTTATACAAACGATAGCATAACCTAAGTTCTAAATTATTTATCATCTCTTTTCAAAATATCTTACTGAAACGATGCAGTTACATGAAATAAAGATAGCGAAACAGATGTATAGGATTTAAGGAAGAAAGCTAGAGTATCATTCATAACATATCTCAAAAACATGGCACAGTGCATTACAAGAAAGAGGTATGACCTTTACCTGTCTAATAACCTCTAATACATGAACGATGTTAAAGCTATTTCTTCAGCTTTATTAAAACATCAAATATTTAAAGAAATATAAAACACTGTCCAAATAAAATGTGTACCAGTCATAGGGCTTTGTTAACTATGTTGATATCCACATAAAGACTAAATATTATTTCTATTCCTTATCATATCCTATTTCTTAAAAAAACATCATCTTGGTTTCCTGTTCACTAAGTACTTCCAAGCCACTATCACAACATTATTTTTCAAGATTTTCCACATCTTACATCGATAAATAACTATCTGCATTTACAAAACAATAAATAAAATTCACTGATAATTTTAAAAACAATCTAGCTGTTCCATAAGAAAAGTCTGTCCACTTCATCATTCTGTATGCTTAATCATATATAATCTAATCAGACAATATTTGAATATCCTAACATGAAAATTTTAAAGGAATCACTTAATTATTTGTTATTATGTTGGATTATATCATTAATATAAAAAAATCGTCGTATGCATATTTTCAAATCAATCCTATTTCATAATGTTTTTTAAAATGTTGTATGAAATGCTTTACATATAATTAAAAAAACTTTTACACTTCATTCTTACGATTCATAAATGATCTAAAGAAAACAAAAAATATACATTATAAATTATTAATAGTTATTACTATTACCAAAATAACCTTTATCTGGTCATCATATTCAGTAGGCTTCTTCATCCACTAGATACCGATCATTGCAAACATAAAGAAATATACATTCATACTATTTATTTTAAAATATATTCTTATCTAAATTATTAGATTATTCCATTATAAAATTTATATATCATAAACAAATTAATGTTTTATGTTTTCCTAATCTTATAAAAAAAAAATAGATATAAACTAGGTTAATAAATAAAAGGAATCAAAACTATAATTACATATTTTCTTGACAATAGTTTCTGATAACTCCAAAATGTTTATTATTTTCTCTAGAGTTTTAAAATGTTCTCCTCCAAGCGCGTTAAAGTTTAAAAATAAAAATAAATATTAATCCATTTAGTAAAATTTATAGAAAATAATCCTTGGTTTTAGTATTTAGGACGATAATTATTAAATCATAATATTAATTAATCCCGTGAAATTTCTTCAATATTCTCTGCCAATATTCTCTGCGGGGCGTATTCGATGCATCACTCTATCTAGCTTAACTTTAAAATATTCGGTAAACTTTTTTTACAATATTTCCATGGATTCATTTTTTTATTCAACTATGTGTTCACTTTTTTTAAAATAAGTTTCCATCTTTAATAAATGTAAACTTTTGTTTGGTATTTTTTATATATCACTTTCTCTAAAAAAAAAAAAAAAACTTCAAGTACTTTTAAACAAATCTTTTCTAAATACATTTCAAACAATTTTAATACTGGAGGTTTTAATATCAAAAACGCTTCAGTAACATATTCTTCTGGGTTCTTTCATTAATTCTTGAAATATTTTTAAAAATGTTACCTTCAGAAAGGATATAACATTTTACTCCTTTGGATATAATATTATATAAAACGATTCATAAGATATAATTGTCTTATTACTATTTTTAAAAAAAATAAATCTTGAATAAGCTTATAAATAATACGTTTCAATACATTTTTTTTTTTTTTTAGACGGCAAATAGATTTCCATTGTATCACTATAATGTCCGTACTATGATTTTTTATGCACTAGAATAGTTCTCCGGTGAAGCATTAATAAAGTTGTATCACAATATTCCAAAAACATTTTTATATTATTAGAATTTATATGCATTTTATTCTACAGTATATCCATCTTTTCATTGCGAAGTTTAGGTCAAATTTCAGATAAAATAATCATGGTAAGTACTTTTAAAAACTAGCAAATCATTTTCATGAAGTTCCCAAATATATTATTTTTTTAAACTCTCTTTTGCAAAATACTTTTAAAAATATCAATTAATTACTGCAAATAAAACTATAAGAAAGTATTAAAAATTGACTAAAATAAATTTGATAGCTGCTAATATACCTTTCTCTGGTTTCAATACATTATTAAATCTCCCCTGATACCCCCATGCAATTCATATTTATAGTCTGTGAGAATACCTTATCCTATTGGATAATTCTTACTTTTAGCTTGAGAAAAAATTTACATATTTTCAATGTTTTTTACAGAATTGAATTTCAAAATAGAAATTATGACGTAATGAACTTAAAATATTATTTGAAACATCACTTTTAAATCAATTATTACTTTATCAAAATTATTTAATCATTTAAAATAACTTTTAAAATAATTTTAATACCTTATTACATTCTTAATATTCAATTTATCTAGTTTTATTTAAACAAAATATTTAATTTTTTTTTATTAACTATATTCGTCTTTATTACATCATTTAAGCATGTTATACGATAGTTAACTTAATATTTATTATTATTTGCTTTTATGATAGGCAATAATTCTATCTTATTCAATAATATAAATTTTAAAAACATTTCAAACTTTGCTATTAACTCAAACAAGCATGTGTGTGAAAGTATGTGATATACAACTCACATGATTAATATAAAATTTAGACAGACGATTTTCAATCTATTTCTCTGCCTAGATTAATAAAATTGCTACACTTATTGTATTACATAATATAATTATAAAATTTGAAAGAACAATTTAGAAAATATAGAATTAAATACAATTCTCACCATCATAAAATTTATTTTTAAAAATATACGATTTTTATTAGATTATTAAATATGACTTTATAAATTTAAAATATAACATTTATTACTACAAGTTTTAAACTATTAAAATTGAATTTTTTAAATATACTTTTAATTATTTATAGTTGTGTTATTTAATATGGCCAGCTTTTGCAACCATATGCAACAATATTTTAAGCTTTACTTAACTACTTTTAAATGATTCGCTATAATTTTATATACTACGTATTTGCTTTAGCCTCAAATTGTACTTTATAATATAATTAACTTAATACGATTACCATATTAAAAGAACATATTCTAAAATTTAAAATTTTTAGTAATTGACTGAGATGGACTATTACTGACCTATAGAAAAGGGCACAATATATATATATATATATATAGCCCGAGAAAAAAAATCATATGTACTGGTGAAAACATGTTTATCCATCTAACATGAGCTGGAACTCACAAAATGTACTTCAAACCCAGTAAAGCCCAAGATTTAGATCAGGGACCAGCCATAATTTGAACTCAGTCTCTAAGCCCCAGATCAAACACCTAATGAATAACATAATAGTGATGGCACATGAGAATTAATTTTAATCCGGCCGATTAGCAAAGCTGAGCAAAAGAATGAGACATCTATTACAAATGACTCTATTAAAATAATATATACACATAGCTGTAATATGTGGAAATGGAGAAAAAGGAATTCGAACTACTCAAATAAGTTAGACAATAAAAATATAGTTTAATATACTGAAAATTAGTATACATTGTGACTTAATTATATACATTAATGTGTAGTGAGTGAGCAAACAGTAGATGATTACATAGTGTAATTCACGCTATTATTTCTCATATGCTCTTTATTAGCTAAATGATACGTTATAAATAAGCACACATCTTTGGTGGGTCTAATATTAAAACGCCAGTCAGTTATTAGAAAGAAGATACATAAAATTGCTATTAACGCTTTGGATTACGGTTCTGAAACATGGTGACTAACATTATTTAGAGGAGCGTTCTGAGATTCATTATATATATATATATATGAGTATATTCAATGTTTTATAATGTAATCGTGCAGATGATGAGATAATCAGTCTCATGATATAAGTATATATTTGATAAGTAAATAAATAAAGAAAAATATTAATAAAAAATATTTCAGAGGTATTATTATCCATATTTGTATTAAAAAAAATTTAATAGGAAGATAATAGTAGTAGGAATGAGCTAGATTCTATATATGTGCTTATAGGTTTTGCCTATATACATAAGGTATGAATATGATTTAATCATCTCTCGCGGAACATTATATATTATAATTAATTTTTCGATACGTAACAATTTTTAAGATTAAATATTTCTTATATTTCAAAATAATTTCAAAATATTTTTCTCCTCAGAGTGAGATGAAATTATTATATATAATCCAATGCAGAAAATTAAAAGTATGTTTTCTAACTCACTTTAATTTTTAGAATTTTTGTGCTAAGATTCTGACACATATATTATATACACATGTTATTTTCAAAAGTTGGAAAATTTCACGAAATTATGCAAAAATCTTGATAAATCTACCATCAATGTTGAGAAATATTTGGTAAATGTACAATTACTTTTTGCTCAAATTGTACATCTTTTTTAAACATGTATTAAGAATAATTTGGCTCATCAAGAAGTTTGAGTTTTGGTAAGGCGAAATTTTACAACAAACATTAAAAAATGAATGACACAATTAACTTGCTATAAATCATTAATTATAAATATAGGGGATTTCAACTCAGACTTTTAAACTTCCACCAACTATTCACACTATTTCATACAACTTATATACTTGACCACACACACCTAAAAAAGATAAATAATCATCAAGATACGTATTTCATGCTAAACCAGCACTCATCAGTTGGTCCAAATTATCATCTTCCATATATATATAATCAGTACTCTGTTTTATATTAAGATAGCAAATCTTCATACATTAATGGACAGGCTTCAATCTACTCCAACCTCCAACTTTTCAGCCATCCATATCATAGAAAATCTGATGAAATGAAAGGTCAGAGTAACTTCAGGTCAACATGGGCATGGTGATAATGTTGGCATAATCCTGGGATTTGGAGTTTCCATCATCACATTTTTAATGATATGGATGGCAGAAAAGTTAGAGTAGATTGAAGCTTGTCCATTAAAGTGTGATGATATGCTATCTGAGTATAAAACTGAGTACTGATATATATATATATATATATATATATATATATATATATATATATATATATATATATATATATATATATATATATATATATATATATATATATGGGGGATAGTAATCTGGATCAACTGATGAGTACTGGATTAGCATGAAATACATATATTGGTGATTATTTATATTTTTTACATGTGTGTGGTCATGTATAACAGTTGTATTAGATAATATGGATAGTTGGTGGGTGTTTTAAAGTCTGAGTTAAAATCCCCTATATTTACAATTAAGCCCCAGATTTGTGAAGAGTGGCTGGTTTTCAAATATTTACAAATCATTAATGTTTAACTTTTTTGATTTTTGTGCATAATCTAATTATTGTCCAATTTGATCCATATATGATATATGTTTAGAAATATTTCATTTAAAAATCAAAAAAGTAAAAAAAAATAAAACTTCAATCTATGTGATTTTTTTTTTTTTTACTTTTAATTTGTAAGACATTTTTCAGCCTAATTTTTTTGTTTGATTCTATATTTTTTCAATGCTATTTTGTTTAGAATATTCTGAATAAAGCGATGATTTTTGTTCAAAGTATTAGTGAGTTTTAAATATGTGAAATTTTGAAAAAAAATTACTTATTTGCTACATACTTCAAGGTTAATTGTTCGAGTCATACTCCAAAATCATTATAGTATTTTAGTAATGCCCTCTATGAATAAGTATAAAGTCTGAACTTCAAACAGACAACTTTATTTATTTTTTTACAAAGGGCATTGCTGAAATATTCTAACATAGAGTTATTTGAATATTTTTTATTTACCATTCAGGTAGCTATATGCACTGGAATATTTTCATTTTTATTTGTGTATATTTTTATAATGAAAACTAATTAAATAATTATGTTTTAGTTCCCTTGCAAGTAATTAAAGTTATAGAAGGATCAACAAAAAACTTATCATGTCCAGCAGATGAAAAATTAATTATTTACAGACGAGATCCAATAATGCCAAATTTGTTAAAAACATTTGATTTTGCAAAAATAAAAAGTGAAACAATGTTAGGAGAATTTTATTATGATATTTATTTCAAATCCAAATTCAAAATTAATAAAAAAACAGTAGGTTTTGAAGTGCTTTTCTTAAGAGATGATGAGAGACAAATATTTTATTGTATGCCAAACTCAAATAATTCTGTAGCAATTGCTAAAATTGAAGTCATTCAGCAACAACGTAAGTCTGGCTTTTTTTTTTCCATTTATTAAAAATGTGTGTAAACATATAAATAAATATTAGAAAATACAGTAATTAAAATTTGTTAAAAAGAACAAAAAATATAAACGTCACTTAAGTCAGCTTTCAATTATCCTTACTTTGAAAGGTCAACTTTCCCATAATTATATAATCTTGACATTTGCTGCCTGCCTATTGATTAAGACTTGCTTGTAAATCAATAGGCACGCAGCAGACGTTAAGATCACGCAATTATGAGAAAGTTGACCTTTCAATGTATTAGTTAACAAAGACTACAAGGATAATTGAAAGTGCTCCTATGTGACGTTTATATTTTTTGTTCTTTTGAACAAATTTTAATTACTGTATTTTCTAATATTTATTTATAAGTTTACATATATTATTTTTAAGAAATACATATATCGATTTGAAGTATTATATATATATATATCATGAAATCAATGTTAAAATTGCTATCAATTGCATCTGGGTACAAAGTACCAAATTTATTTGTTTAATTTGGAATTTTTAATATCTAGATAACAGTGCTGGAAAAATTTAATGTTACATATCATAATATTTGTATATAATTTCAATATAGCATTATACATATTTATTTCATTTAAAGCTTGAATAATAATAATTATTCAACTGGTTTCATGTAAACAAAGTAATGGCTTACTGACCCAATCATAAATTATGATGAGCATGCTGAGGGACATTATCAGCATAAAACATATTGCTGATAGTGGTAACTCTACTGCAGTAATAATTATTGCTCATTATATTGATATAACTCATGATACCTAAAGGGGCTAGAATACTTTTTACATCTACTTGGTTATATTATTATAGACCCAGAATGGCACCACTAGCAACATGGGTTTATTTTTTTTTCATGGTAGAGATCTTGTTAGCACTGAAACATAGCTTTGGAGTCATTAAATTTACTAACAATGTTGCACTACTCAGTTAACTTAGTGAAATATACAAATGAAAAATGAATAAAGCAAAAATATATATGTAACAATAACAGTTTTGTCCCAGTAGTAATATGCAAATTATCTTCTACATTCTCTCCAACAATTAATGAAAAAGCTCTTGATAAGATATCTGCACCACTAGGTAATGTTAAAAACATTACTTTTTTTTCTTATAAAGATGTCATCTCAATGTAGAGTTTTTTATGTTGCTTGACGATATTAGTAATACATATCTTCAATCCCTCAACTAGTAATTAAATATTGCATAACTTATATATATATATATATATGTTAAAACGAAGATTTGCACGGGTTAAATATATAAAATACATATTTTGCGGGTTCATCCGTGTTAAAAACTTTTAATATCAATATACTGACGTTTCGACTTGGATGGCTTGTGTGACCAAGTCGAAACGTCAGTATATTGATATTAAAAGTTTTTAACACGGATGAACCCGCAAAATATGTATTTATATATATATATAATTTACTCTTAAGCAAACATATGCATAATATTTAGAGTGGGTGAATTAATATATAGAAAAAATTGATGTGAATAAATGATTAAATGTTTTATAATATAAATAATTAATAATAACCAAATAAATCATTCATACATGTATATATCTTCTTTACAAAACTTGATTTATTACATAAACTATTATTCCATAACATAATATATTCTACCAAGATTTTGACTATATCCTATTATACACTTTTTTTAAGGCAGAACTAAAATATACAAAAAAATAATAACACATATTAATAAATAAAAAGTATAAAATATATAAAAGAAAATTAAATTGTAAATACGACAAAAAAAAAACGTAAAACATTTAAAAATAAAAATTAGCAATACAAAATACTATAAAAAAATAGGCAAGCGTTGGTAGCCGAAACGTCAGCACAGTCGCCTTGCAAGCATATAGTTGCTTGTTGATTGTTGTCGCGGTTTCGCTTCCCGGACGATGCTTTGACATATGGAAAAAAAAAATACAAAAAGTAAAAATGAAACTTGAAAATTTGTATTACCTTTCATCTCTTCTCTATGTTATTATTTTTTTTAAAATTCATTATTTAAATACCTTATCTAATTAATTATCCTTATAATCATTTAATTACACATTACACACTAAATAAACCATTAAACAAAAAACATTATTTTTTTTTCATTTTAAAAATATATTCATTAATGACTTCATTTCTCATTTATATAAATACCCTATTTTATAATTCTTTATTCCACATTATGACTTCGTATATTCCAATGATTCTATATTAAAATTTTCATATCCCAATTGATTCATATGGTTACAAATTGCAGAATACCTATCACTCAAATATTGCTTTAATTTTTTTAGTTGATTTATTCTTTGATGTTCCAATATATAAAACATCTCTATAAGTCTTAAGTTAACCCAAACATTTAATAATAAAAACCAAATTCTTTATTTCTAAAATATTATAATCATTATTATTCTTAATCAATAAATTTAAACATTTTGTTTATTTTTATGAACCAGACAAAAACAAATTATAAGTAGATAGCACTGTATCAGTAATAACTAATTGCGTTTAGCTAAAAAAAAAAAAGAAATAATATGAAATTATTTTTAAAAAATCATTAATAATTCATAACCTTGTTTATAAAGTTACTTACAGATATTATTTAGAAGTTTTAAGACATTTAACAATTCTTTGATGGGTATTTAATGTTAGAAATGGGGGTGGATTCTCACAGAAACTGTTAGTGTATAGATTGAGTTGATACAGATTCATCTTATTTTTCTGTAAGACAGTGTTTGATATTTGTTTAGTGATATTCTGGTTTATTTACTTATTGATACTCCAATCCATAGCATGGTGAGCAGAATATATTTGACTCATGGTCATATAGGCTTCTATTTTGATCAGATATGTTTAGTCGTTATAGTGCAATATATGTGTGCACATGTATATTTGTGCCATGTTACAATTTCAACTTTCATTCATGTATTTGTTCATGATACAAAATATTGTTTTACTGTGAAGTATTTAAATTTATAATAAATATCTTTGATAAACAAGTTAAACACATTGGTGGATTGTTATGCAGACCAAATATACTATCAATTACTTTATTTACTGGATGATTTTTTTATATTATTATTTTATTTTAGAAGTATAAAGAATATTTTTTAATGAATCTGATTTAATATCGTTTGAACGTCAAAATATTTTTTCTTTCTCGAAAAGAGAAAAAGATTTATTGAATATTTCCAGCTAATTATCTTAATGCAAAAGGTTGGGTTGACATACTTGACGTTGACCTTTGGGGGAAGTAATATCTTGATCGTGGAAGAAATGAATATCTAAGCAATAATTGGTAACAAAAAAAAAAGATAAAGACAAGAAAGTAATCGGCTTTATCACAGTTCTCTCTCTCTCTCTCTTTGTGGTTTGTCTCCCATAATCAAACAATTAATATTCAATTTAAATTCAAAATAATATCTATTCTTTAAGTATTATTTTTCTTATATGAAATTAGTTAAAAAATTTCTTTAGAGTATAATGAAAAAAATGATAATGTAATCAACTTGAAGCAAGGTATATCACCCTATGTTTTCAATTAACTAACTTTAGAATTAATATCATCATTTAAAATGGATATGTGTGTCTATAACTCAAGTTTAATTTACCTAACCTTAGTTATCAGGATTAATAACTAAACACAGGCTTATTATATACCTGTATATATATATATATATATATATATATATATATATGCTCATATATATATATATATATATATATATATATATATATATACATATATATGAGCACAGATTTTCACATGATCCACCACTTTCCACACTATCTCATAACACTGATACACTTGAAAACATATATATTTAAAAGATATGTATTTCATGCTAAACCAGAAATCATCAGTTGGTCCATATTACCATCTCTACACATATATACTATAAGTGCTCAGTTATAACATAATAGAGTGTCTGTCTTTCCCTATTATATGTATTAAATGGATTATATCCTGTACATGAGGGGCCAGTTTCACTTTAGGTCAACATGGGTGTGACAAGAATCTCATCCTCAGGGTCGCCTTTGAGCATTCCATCATCAGATTCGGACTGTTGAAGAGTTGGAGCGTGGAGTAGATTGAAGCCTGTCCATTAAAGTATGAGGTTTGGCTATCTTAATATATAGCTGAGCACTTATAGCATATATGTGCAGAGACAGTAATCTGGACAACTGATGATTGCTTGTTTAGCATGAAATACGTATATTGGTGATTATTTATCTTTTCAACATATATGTGTTCAAGTGTATCAGTGTTCTGAGATAGTGTGGAGAGTGGTGGGTCATGTGAAAGTCTGTGCTCATATACCCTATTGTAACAGGAACTGGATTCAAACTCTGTTAGAAGAGAGTAAATTAGGTTATGTTTGTATGTATGTGTGTTTTGTTTCATGAGTTGTGTATTTGGAAAGGACCATGTAGCTACACATATATAGTTAAGTAAATAATAATAACAGTAATGATGGGTTACTAATATTAATGTATATATTTTTATTCCTTTCTCTCATTTATTTTATTCTTATTTTGTTGCATATATTTATATTGATAAATATTGTGTTGAAGGGGATAAGATAAATGAATAAAATCAAGAGATATTCAAATATTTTAAAATGTAAAAAAAAAAAAGAAAAAAAATGTTTACTTTCCATGAATCAATTAGTCAAATGGACTGTATAGTTATTGACACATATTATAATTAATAGTTGAATTTTTATTTAAATTAATATTAATATATTATCAAGCTTCAAATGTTTGTGGAAATTATTTTTGTATTAGCTAAAAGAAAAGAACAGGCAGAATGTCAATTAAGAAATTAAATTCTTGAGGATCCTATTGTCCAATATTCGAGGTAAACAACAAAGTGTAATTAGAGGAAATTTCCAAAAATAGCAAAAGTTAAGACCAAGTTGCTAAGTGATTTTTTTTTTGTTCGCATATTGAGTAAAAGATTTTTGGCTAAAGATAAAAAAAAAGATAAAACATTGTTGAGAGGGAGGACATTTGGTTTTTTGGCAGTTGGCTATTGATTATTGCAGAAAGAAGGCAGAAGTCAATATGTGGCAAAAAAAGAGATTTATAACAATTATTTTTGACCAAAAAAGAAATATATATAAAGGAAACTCCATGAAACACATGGGCTAATGTTCTCATCATGCTAGGGGTCTATGTTAGACTCCAGCTTCTTCTGTACCTTTGAAGCCACACAAAATATTATGAGACAGATTCCCTAAATATTATATTAAAAAAGAGAGAGAAAACATAACAAATGAATCCTGCACCTGACATCTGCCATTCCAAAGATCTATCAAGGAACGATGAACTTCTTAATTAGAACATTGAATTGGAAGACAAAATGGACTCGCGATTTTATCCACGTTCACCCAAGGAATTAGAATAGAAGTAAAATAATTAATAACTACAAAGAGTGCACTGATAAACATTTAATTTAATTATGAAGACTTGTCAAAACAGTGGTAAATATATTTGATATTATTTCCAATCTTTAAATACACAAAATCAAATAGTGTAATAACTTTATACATATTTTGCTTAATATATTTTATTCTTTAACTATAACATCCTGTAAACAAAATATTATGTCATATACATGTGTGTGCCACTTTATAATTTCTTCAAATAAATATAAATAGATTTTAAATTTAACAAAACAAACTATATTTTTTTTATTTATTTGTCTCTTTTACATTATATATATATATATATATATATATATATATATATATATATATATATATATATATATTGTAACCATATGTTTTGGCTCAAAGATAGTAGGTTTTATCCAGTGGATAAATGTGTAAAATTTTAAATTTTAAATAGTACTAAGTTATAAATTATTGAAAAGTAGTGTGTAAATATTCATTATATATATATTAAAATGCTTGTGGATTATAATTTTCCCACTAAGCAAAAGCTCATCAAAAAATATCTTAAGAGGTGATGATGGTCTTGACTGATTCAGAGACACTGGAAAGTCTGATAGAGTGATTATAAATCCCATAAACATTGTGTCACATTGTTCCAGTGGGCAGCTAATTCACTGCTGTTTTAATAGTATTAAAACATTACTGGGAAGCACAAAATTATTTAACACTTTATTGTATTGGTATTGTTAAACAATAATTAAAAAATAAATAAACAGCAAAATCAATTTATAAGTCTTCTAAATTTTTTTTTATAAAAAAATCTTTAAATATACTATATTTTAATGTAAATTGAAATGCATCAGTCTAGATGATTCTCACTAGAGGGATCAAACTTAATTTATTCACATTTTACAGTGATTGGCCCATAATAGAACCAATCCTGCCAGATAATACAAAGTATATAATATAAAAGTTTGTAGGGGGAAGGGGACTCTCTAAGAAATGTAAATGGAACAAGACTACAGCTCCACTTCTGAAATAAAATAGAAGAAATAGCTAGAAAATAATATTTTTTTTTAAAATTAATTGGGACAAAATTTTATAGATAGATGGATTTAAATACTATGGAGTAAATTTAAAAAAGCCCTGTGAAATCTCTACACCAATTTTCATCGATCTTAAATTCTTAACTTTGTCTACTGAAGGAAACACTGGAAGGACCGCTATTTGAATAAGTATTTCCCAAAATGTACTATTTGGAACGGAAAATAATCCCAGAAAATGTAAGCATTTATTTTTGTCTTCTTTATTTTAACCAATTATCAGAACTAGTCATAACACAAAAAGTTATTTAGACTAAAGTTAAAAAAAAAAGATTAAAGTATTTTAATTTTCGCGCGCTGTTATTAATTCATCATTAAGCAGAAAAATCTGTTTGCATATAAATTAATATTTCAAGAAAATATTCTAAATCATTTTAAGAACTAATGAAAAAATTAAAATTTCACTTTAAATCATATAAAGTAATTAGTTGAGAGAAAAAATACGTAAAATATTTCTTATGTCATTGGGAAGAGACATCGTCTGCTTTGATATTTCCCCGGGAAGTAATCAGTCACGTATATATATACTCTTAATAACTGCTTAATATTAAATAAATTCTATTTAACATTCGTAAATATGAAATAAAGTGCCAATAATAATAGTGAATAAAGATTTTTTTTTCTTGATTATACAACATATAAGATTAAGTGTTTAAAATTACCCAGGTTTTTTTTTTTTATTTTGACAATTACTGTGGATGGAAAAAAAACCAAGTAAACAAAATCCATAAATGATTTAAAAGTTTATTTTCAAACATCGTAATAAACTGATTACAATTGTGCTACGTTTGGAAGAATATATGTTACATATTAATTAACCTCGCTTAGCAGATCGTATTATAATTAAATAGATTCTTCTCAGTATAACTTAAGACATTATAATTTGCTAATAAAAAAGAAGTGAAAATAAATATTTATTTTATAGTTAGTGAATAACTTGGAACATGATAATATTTTAAATGGTTTTAAAATCACCCAGATTATTTAAGAGTATAACAGATCTTCGTGCAGAAAAAAAAAATAAGAACAGCAAAAATAGATAAATCAATATATACTAATTAAACCTTTTTAAATGACTTATTCTAGAAAATGTTTTGATATTGCTTCAGTATGCTTACATTAGTACACAAACTGATAAAGGATTTCTATTGCCATTGGAGAAATGTTTGAATTTTGTCTGAAGATGTTAATATTAAACCGGATAACCAAAATATATATATATATATTACTCAGGAACGTTTACTTATCATATCCGTTTTCATATTGTTTTACTTATAAGAATGAATCAAACTTCGATAAAGTCCAATGGTAGAAGATGTAATGATTGTTTAGTTTGTTAATTGTTATATATAATATTGTAATGCGTTTTTTTTGTGTGTGTATGTTATTCAGGTATTAAGTTTATATATATATCAGGGTATAAAATATATTAAGTGATGATGTAACTATGTATAAAATTATATACATTTATTATCCATATTTATATTATTTTCCCAATGAAGGGAAAGCATAATGGTAAATATTATTTATCTGGTCCAAAAGAGAAATGTTTATCTCTTCCACTGCTAAAACAGATGTTAATATATATCGAGGAGGGGAACAAATACACCCAAACTGGTCAAAAATATACACATAATGATACCATTGTTCTATTATATAAAATAATTTAATAAGCATTTTTTTTATTATTGCTTAATTTTGCTTATGAAATGTCCACTTTAAATACAAAATGTAGTTTAATCCTCCTTGTTTACTGTGTACATGGTTTGCTATAATAAAAGGTATAATTATTGTTTTGAAATACTTAATGGTTATTTTACTGATATTAGTGGTCTGTTTATAAAACATTAACAGTTTCTGCAATGTGCAATGGAATAGTTATGTTTCCATTTGGATTATTAGTGTTTTATCTTGCTATTGTATTGATCAGAATTTGTGATAGATTTTAGGATGAGTTAGGGCTACATATAAGAGCCTTAGATATAATAATAATGAATATTATACATGGGATGATAGAGAATTCCCCATTGTGATTAATATGAGAGGATGATATTGTTGGGGTTGATTAAGAGTTAATGCTTAGAGCATAATTACGCCTAGAATAGGTAGATCCCATGGTCTAAATTCTGTTTTCCAGTGGAGAGGCACTGCCCACACTTTTATACCTATGAAAAGGTATCAGAATTTGCCACATTCTTATACAAGTATTATGTTGTTTCTTGATATACAACTATCATGTTGTTTTGTAGAGCCCCCTTTATTTAGATCCCTCAAGAAATTATGTAGTTAATATTCCACCATGTATGATAAAGTGTAGCATTTTTTAAATCAAATAGCAAGGATAAGATAAAGTCTGATATAGCTATAGTGTCTGATGGAAATAGTATCTTTCTGATGTTGTGTAATCTTCATCAGTTTATAAACAGACCAACCAAAACTTACTAGTGTTTGTATAACTTCTAAATAAAAGAGCAAGGTGTGTACATGAGCAATGTGGTTTGGTTTTCAACAAGTATGTATTTACTGATGAATTAATAATATCAGTTAATTAATAAATGGTTAAGTTGTGGACATAGTGAATGTTTTTTGTGTCATATTTGCATTTAACTAATGATGTTTTCCCACATCAATGCAATAAAATTTTTATATAGTAAATTATAATAGGTTATTACTTGTATTGGATGTGATAATTGCCCTTATCATATTATAATAACTCAAACAGCTATAATTTGATATAATAAATTGTAATTTTGAGTTTTTATTTTTTTTTTATTTAAAAGTTGCATATATCCAAAGGATATTAATACATTTTGTGTGCAATTTTAATGCTAAAATAGATCAAATAAGTTTAACTACCTTAGACTACCTGATAGAATAATAAAGAAACATCTCCAAAAATGTTTGTCATATTAGTTGGTCATTACTTACCACATTATTACTTTCCATCCCTAATTTTGGAATGGATTTATCTTGTTTTGTGTAAGGTGTCTAAAAGAAACTTGTACATAATGTAAATAAATATTGTTGTGTTAAAATTTTATTTAGTCTTCAGTATTCTTATTGCTAATCAACACACACCACACATTATTATTGTTATTGCTATCGACCTATCCTGTGAGTATAGGGAAATTGTCATCAATCAATATTGTAAAAGTCACTATATGTAAGTATATCAGAATAATTGTGTTAAGCCCTATAATTTATGAATATATCTAGGGCATCATGACTTAATAATTAAACATACTAACCTAGAGAATATTAGTTTAAGTGATATACCAAAAGATTAAAAAAACCTAATATTGGTTTGATCAGTTCATTTGAATCCACAGATTTATTATTCACTGGTCCTGGTCACCTTGTTTCTAATTAATGGAGAAAAAAAGTTGGAAAGCTATTATGTTTAGCTATTGAAAAATTACTCTTACTTATTGGAACTTAAAGTTTAGCATAGTTAGGGAATGTATAGAATTTATTGAAAATTATTGAATATGGTTTAGTAATTCAATTCAGTATTAAGAGCTATTTTGTGTGTGGTATGCTTGGGTAGTGGCAAAATCCCTCTCACTGACCCAAGTGTATCTTGTATATCACTCTTTATAAGTAATATGAACCCTGAGAAAAATAAATTATATTATTTTGTAGAGTAGAATCAAAAGTTTATGATAGATTTTAAATTTAGTTGTTTATTATAGTTAGATTGGATTTAGGAACATTCACTGGTTTGTAAAAGTCAATGAAATATTAAAATATTAGTTGCTTCTTTATGTGAAACATATATAGTTTATTTTGACTTTATAATGGATATTCTGGTTTTGTTGAGCTTGAAGTCCATAACTGATTAATTGTTCCATTATTATTTAATTCAATATCAAGTTTACAGTTCTGTACATCATCTTTCATCATCATCATCATTCCTCTCATCTGTCATTCCAATCTTTCTTTATTCTCTTTTTTCATCCTAATTCACTCATCATTCATTAGCTCTTATTCCATTCTCATCTTAATCATCCATTAACTCTTACACATCTTCATTCTCAGACTCATTTTATTTTATTATTTGATTATTACTTATTTGCAACATTCATTTAATTGTTTACATTCACTTATCACCTAATTTATACTTCTAATTTCATATTCATTCCATCGAGCTAATTATTATTTATTTATTAGCTTGACAATATGAAGTTTATTTTATAATTTTTTTGTATGTTTGCTTGTTGGTGGATTTTGAGGCTAGCTTGACCAGAAATTATTAATCCACCTTGTGATCTTCTCTATAGTTTCATGTGAGCTTAGCTAATAAAGAAATCATCTTTAATTTATCATGTAAATTGGACTAGTTAGATTAGTGAGTAAGGCAATTGGGATTATGGCACTTAGAAATGTGTAGACCTGATTGTCCAATGATCAGAGGAGAAGGTTACTATATATATATATATATATATATATATATATATATATATATATATATATATATATATATATATATATATATATGGTTTGGAATATGTGTCATATATGTTTTGAAATAGATTTGCTTATTACTTTCCCAAGAGTGCGTGTTGATATATGTTTGTGCATTCTATTAAGGAAAAAGGAATGGGAAAGAGATTTTAACTCACCTGCCCTTTCTTCTCAGGCATGTTACACCACCACTCCTAAACATAAGCTAGTATAAACCAGGCAAAAGCTTAAAATGTATTGAGTTAATTTATTGTTAGTGAATTTCATGATTCTTGATAAATAGCAAGATTGGTGCTTGGGCCATAGTCCTTAAACATGGACATTTGCACAATGAGAGAGTTGGTTAAGTTTGGGAAGGACTGAATTGGATTAATTTACATACATCTTTGTTTGTTTTTAGCAGCCAAATTTTTTCTTCCTCACTCTTGAATGACTGAATATTAGGAAAAGTTCACAAAAAGGGAAGAATGACTTAACACATGGGAAAGTTTTGTACAGGAGGGAAAGGTCACCCTCTGGAAAGAAATGCACGATCAGAAGTCAAATCTCAATAACTAGCTGATAATATATATAATATAAACTTGATATATATATATATATATATATATATATATATATATATATATATATATATATATATATATATATATATAATAGATATATAGTTTGGTAAATGAGGGAAGTGCAGTTTAGTTACAATGGATGCCCAACAATGGACTTTCAAAGCATGGAGAGCAGTGGGATGAATACAGCTGAAAGAGAGAGGGCACATCGCTGAAAAAAAAATTTTTTTTGTTAAATTAAGGATTCGGCATCGTTTACACACACACATATATATATTAAAAAAGATTAAAAATGAAGAAAAAAATAATGTGGTAAAACCAATGGTGGAGATATAAATTTGAAGTAGAAAAGCATATAGGAATATATATCTATACCTGGTACATTGAACATGGCACGTATAGTTAATATGACTAGAAAACAAATAACAATGAGAAGAATAGTGAAGGAGAAAACAATTGAAAATCATGGCAGTAGAACTGGTAAAAATCGAAATATTCAAGAGCAAAGTGGGGAAAATGCCAGTAAAACATGTAGAAAGCTTACAAAGATATTTTAGGATAAATAAAATACCAGAGAAGGGGAAAATGAACCCCCTAGAAGAACACCCTTTTACATGGTAGAACTCACTAGTTAGTCATCCTGAGAACTTCAGAAAGTAAAGAGAAAATGTTATAGGAGACCTTTTGGTCAAAAGACCAGCAAGAAAGTATAAAATGGCAGGTGATAGGGCAAAAAAATCAAGAGCATGGCCCTGAAAACTAGGTACAGGTTTTTTAGACAGCAGGTGGCTTTGGTGAGAAGATTAGAAGCATGCAAGATGTCAGAGAAGCAGATAGTAGGGATAGTATAATGAAACATCGGCCTAACAATGAAGTGCATATTGGATGGAATGATAAATTAGCTAAGGAGATAGATAAAATGTTAGGTATGCTTGAGGTAAGCAGTTATTGGCAAGGTCCCAAAGATAAGGAAGCTAGAAATGTAGGTGGAAGGCAGAAACAATATATCATATGGAAGAGAAAAATAAACTGAAAAGTGACAAAAGAAATGGAGCAGGTTCGACCTATGTGGAAAAGGGAGAACAAATAGGGAACCTCATATGTTCATGGGAGGATATAGTTCCAGAATATGCCCATAAACATGCCCCAAAATTATGATCACATTTGGGAATATTAAAGTAGCAACACTCATAGATTCAGGGAGCCAATTTACTGTACTATCAGAGAGGCTATACCAACAAATCTTAAGGTAACAGCCAGGAATCCAAGTCTTTCCATTAAAAGAAACCCATGTCAGCCAGGCAAATAATTGCAAGGTGAAGATAGAGCCCTGACTGGTATGGGCTGAGATGAATATCAATGAGAAATCATTTCACACACCTTTTTGGTTATGAAAGAACTGATACATGAGGCATTATTGGAATCTAATTTCCTGTACAGGCATAAGTGTAGTCTCAATAACAAGAAAGGACTGCTGTTATAAGAAAACCAAAAGCAGAATTTTGGAACAAGTTAACTGTTCAGCTCTATCGAAGTACTCAAAATGGAGAAGTTCCTATAGGAAACATAATTAGAGAAAATGTCAAGAAAACCAAAATAGTGAAGGAGTCTGAGTTGGAAAAAATATGGATGAGGAATTTTTTCGTTTTTTCCGATATACCCTGTACAATCCATGGAATCGAACAAAGAATTAGATTGAGCCAGGACCAACCTTTCTAATCCAGGTCTTACCCTATACCATATCCATACAAGGAAGAGATAAAGAAGCAACTTGATCAGATGATGGAATGAGGAATAGTGTTGAAATGTCATCACCCTATTACAACCCTCTTGTGGTGGTAAAAAAGAAAGATGGAAAATTTTGGTTATGCCTGGATGCCAGAAAATTAAATATAATATCTATACCCAATTGCAACGTACCTCCACCAATTCAGCAATTACTGGGAAAGTTCCATGGAAAGAAAATCTCCACATTTGACCTGATGGCCAGTTACTGGCAGATGTTGCTACACCCTGAAGATCATAAGTATACTGCTTTCAGATTTGAGGGCAACTCATACCAATTCAATAAGATGCATTTTGGTTTCATAAACAGTGGGGCTGAGTTATTAAGGTGCCTGGATCATGTGTTATCCCCAGAAGTCAAAGATCTGGTAACCATGTATGTGGATGATGTCCTGATAGCCTCATCCACTGTAAAGGATCATATAGATTAGTAAACCTTTTCCTGGATGAATGCCAAAAAAGGAAATCAAAGTTAATCTAAAAAAGTGTTCTATGTAGGGAAGAAGTCACATTTTTGAGTCACATTGTAGGAGCCCAGAGGATTCAACCCCATCATGATAAAGTCATTGCCATTAGGGATTATCCAACACCTCAGTATAGGAAACAAATATATTTTTTAGGCCTCTGCAATTTTTATCATCATTTTGAGGAGCAATTTGCAGAGAAATCAGAACCACTGTTGAAATTATTAAGGAACCTTGTCAATTGGAAGTGGTCTAGGGAAAGGCCCAGACGAAGACATTAAAGAATGTTTTTTTAAAATGTGATGCTCTCATTCTCATTCCCTGATTTCAACAAACCATTGGACTACATTATCACAAGTAAGGATGATGACAAAATGGGAGTGTTGTATTTTAGAAGCAGGCCTCAAAAATGAACTATACTACTACTGAAAAAAGGCACTAGCTATTATATGGGCATTTCAGAAGTTCAGACTGCTCTTGCTAGAATTGAAAGTAATTGTAATCACTGATCACAAGAGTCTTGAGTTCATAAATCACAGCTACTTGACTAACAGCCGATTAGTATGGTGGAGTTTGTTTTTCCATGAATATGATTACACAGTGTGTTACTGTAAGGAATATGAGGATATTGTAGCTGATATTTTGAGCCAACATCCTGCTGGATGGCAGCCTCAACATTTAAAATGTGATGATGTCTACATAGTAGGTATCAACTTGGCCATAAATTAAGGCATAGAGACGAACCTGGAACAGCTAGCCTACCATTAAAGAAGTGATGAGAAACTGGTGCTATTGATAGACCTATTAGAAGCAGTGGAGCTAGTCAATATATATATATATATATATATTGACTATATATATATATATAGAAGCAGTTTCCTAGCCAATATATATATATATATATATATATATTGGCTAGGAAAGAAGACAGAGAATGATCAAATATGCAACAAAGTTCTTCAATATAAGATTCGAAGTGATCCTGAAGAATGGAGACCATTCCTCCCAGGCGACATGAGGGATGCAGTTGTTAATCACCTGCACAAACTATATGGGCATTATGGGACACCAAAAACAGAGCACCTGATTAGGAAATGCTTTTATTGGCCATGCATGCCTAGTAACATCAATGGTATCATGAACAAATGTGAGGTGTGCCAGAAGGCCAAGCCAGTGAAATGAAATTATGCCACACCCATGACCTCCATGATACCAGATGGATATCGAAAAGTGATGGCCATAGACTATTATGGACCACTTCATCTGTTTAACTGAAAATTATATATGGTGGTCATATATGACCTGTTTTCTAAATTTGTGGCTGCATACCCTGTAGCACAGAAAAATATAAAGAAGACAATTATAAACCTCAAACATAAACATTTTCCATTGGTGGGGATGCCAAAAATTATTCTGTTGTATGACAGCACTCAATTTACTTCAAGTGAAAGGGAGAGGTGGACATGTAGACAGGATATAAAGCATGTATTAACTTCCAATCATAATCTCCAGTGCAACAGATGTGAGAGGGTAAGATGAGAGCTGGGATGGTTATTTAGGATGTATACACCTGATAATCATCAGGGTGGGGTTTAAGTGTCTTCCACAAGTATTAAACTACATCAATTGGTCCATAAATGAGTCCATGGGGTTTGTGCCAGTGCAATTGCATGTAGAAAAGCATGTTCCATGGTTGTTGAGGGTGGCATTTCTAGGAACCAAAGATCAGCCCATAAATCCTGAGGCTGATTGCAGTTGGCCCGCCAACAGATGATCTGAGCAAGCAAGTGTCAGAGCAGGAGAATCCTGAAGCCTAGTTATTACTTCAAAGTAGGTGATAGGTCCTAGTAAAAACTCCTCAGGTGAGTGACTCTGGAAAGTTCATATGTAAAACGTTTTGCAACCTATATGAAGACCCTATCACCATTGTGCAAATTCAAGGTCGGAATGCATTTTGGCTGGATACTGGACAATCAAGGGTATGTATAATGCCAGGTCACTAAAGATGGCATAAGGAATAGTAGTTAGAATTATCCTTCAAAATGTGAGGAGTCTCATTATAAAGTCTTTCAAATGGGAAGGCATTGTAAGAGGAACTGAGTTCAAACCCTGTTACAAGGGAGTAAATTAGTTTGTGAATGTATGTATGTGTGTGTTTTGTTTCATGAGTTAAGTATTTGGAAAAGATTATGTAGCTACATATATATAGTTAAGTAAATAATAATAAGAGTAGTAATGGGTTACTAATATTAATGTATATATTTTATTTTATTTCTCTCACTTATTTTATTCGTAATTTGTGGCATTCGTGTATATTGATAAATATTGTGTTGAAGGGGATATGAAAAATGAATAAAATCAAGAGATTGTCAAATATTTTAAAATATGAAGAAAAAAGAAAGAGATTTTTTTACCTACCATGAATCAATTAGTCAAACAGACAGTATTGTTATTGAAACGTATTATAAGTAATAGTTGGATTTTTATTTAAACTAATAATATTAATTTATATTATCAAGCTTCAAAACTTTGTGGAAATGATTTTTTGTATTAGCTAAAAGAAAAGAACAGGCAGAATGTCCATTAAGAAATTAAATTCTTGAGGATCCTATTGCCTAATTATTGAGGTAAACAACAAAGCGTAATATGAGGGAATTTCCAAAAATAGCAAAAGTTAAGACCAAGTTTCTAAGTGGTTTTTCTTTTGTTAGTGTATTGAGTAAAAATATTTTTGGCTAAAGATAAAAAAGATAAAACATTGTTTAAAGGGAGGGCATTTCGATTTTTGGCAGTTGGCTATTGATTATTGCAGAGAGAAAGCAGAAGGCAATATGTGGCAATAAGAAGAGATTTATAAAAATCATTTTTGACCATATATATATATATATATATATATATATGGTATATATATATATATATATATATATATATATATATAAGGGAAACACTATGAAACACATGGGGTAAAGTTTTCATCATGTTGGGGGTCTATGTTTGTTGGGGGTCTATGTTAGACTCCAGCTCCTTTTGTATCTTTGAGGTTATACAATATATTAAGAGACAGATTGCCCTAAATATTATATTAAAAAAAAGAGAGAAAAACACAACAAATGAATCCGGTGCCTGACATCTGGCATTCCATAGATCTATCATGGAATGATGAACTTCTTAATTAGAACATTAAATTGGAAGACAAAATGGATTTGCAATTTTATACATGTTCATCCAAGGAATTAGAATAGAAGTAAAAGAATTAATGACTACAAAGAGTGCACTCAGACACATTTAATTTAAATACGAAGACTCATCAAAACAGCAGTAAATATATTTGATATTATTTCCACTCTTTAAATACTCAAAATCAAATAGTGTAATAACTTTATACATATTTTGCTTAATATATTTTATTCTTTAACTATAACATCCATTAAACAGAATATTATGTCATATACATGTGTGTGCCACTTTATAATTTCTTCAAATAAATATAAATACATTTTAAATTTAACAAAACAAACTGTATATGTATATTTTGTTTATTTATCTCTTTTACAGTATATATATATATATATATATATATATTGTACCGGTCGAAAAACACACATCAATCCAACAACCCCTGAATACAAGTAAAGTACCTCGAGTCTGACCATGTACAAGATAGATAAATCAGGTGCATCATGAATTCTGCCCTATTTACCTATGTTCCCAGGTCAAAGATCTAATCAATGGCCTTTCTTGATGATACGATCAAATTCCTTTTTTTCACTATGCCAGCAACTGGGTCTTAAAGCATGAGATTCAAATTTATTATATTTAAATGAGAACTTGGGTGATTGGTTGATATGTATGTTTAAAAATCAAAATTTATTTAAAATAAACGTAACTAAAATGATTCAAGAACACTGGAAGTTTGTTTTAGTTATATATATATTTAAAATCATTGGGCATTCTACATTAGTTATTTTACATTAGTTTAAACTCAAGCTCAAAAAAAAACAAAAATACAATTTTAAATTAACTTCATAATTATATGATTTGAGGACGAATTTATTTGTATTAGCGGTCAGCATTGACGTTATTGACTTTGTGTAATTTATTTTGTGAAGTTTATACATCTTTCATTTTGTTTACATTTATTCTTTTTTTTTAAAAAAAATAGCAAAAATTATTTCATAGTTAAATGACCACGGTCTTCAAAATTCCCCGTTCACATTTATTACAAGCTTATAATATAGCAATAGGTTTAAACATCTGCCTAACGCACATATATAAGAATGACTTTAAAAAAAACATTTCTATGGAAAAAGATATTAATTAAATAGACGATTGTAGTAAGACTAATTTGACGTCTTACTTCATTAACATATATAAAAAAAATGATTTTTATTTATCTTTATAAAATTAATAATTTGGATTTTCAACAACTAATGTTTTATGACATAAGTGGACCTTGCTGGCATAGCTTATAAATAACTTTAAAACTGTAAGCAATTATAATAAAAACATCTATCAGTTAATTATCAAAGCAAACAAGTCACTTTCGTTGGACTTAAAACTAAAATCATACCTATAATGAAATATAACGTGAATTAGCCAAAACCAAACGATTTTAACTAATTACGCAAACAAACAAAAGAGTCGATTACTCAGGTTGAAGATCCTTTCAGTGGAAACATATCCCTATGGCTTATGTATTAGATAGGCAAAATAAAAGCAAAATAATGTCGGGTTAATAAATATACGAATGCAAAATGGAGAGAAGAAACTTAAGTAAGAAAATACGAGCCGGATTATGGACAATCGTATGTCTATTCCTACGAAGAATAAAAAAAAATCGATATGTCCACATGTCGTGTCCATATATCGATAGGAGATAGGAATTACAGAGTCCTCATATTCGCCTCTATGAATTCTGCTGACATACCAACTCTATCTCAAACATGCTCTCCGTTTCACATGAGTAGGTGAAAAATGGAAGCTAACTCCAAATCACAAAATCTATGACCATTTTAGGTCTGTTCATGAGACTCCAAGCATTCTTTATTAACCCGAGATCTTATAATTATTAAATAGGAACAAATTATAATTAAAGAGCCTTAAAATGATTTAATACTGCATAGAGAACAACCTGCATAAACAAATACTTTATATAAATATTTAACATACAAAAAAAACATACTTATTGAAATAAGAGAATTTAATTCTCGAAAAAATCCCCCCTTCCCTTTTTCCTAACTTAAAAAAAATGCAAGATAATTAAGTGACACTATCCAGCGGCGCTTTTGCTAGGTCAAAAATCTGTAACATATTTTATTCTGTTTTGAATTGCAGAAACAAAAAATTATAGAATCCCATTCTGGGAAATCTATAATGAAACTGTTTAAAGAAATTACGGCATGTTTATTTTGAAATATGTATATTCAACATAACTTCACTTGCAAAATAAAATAGATCAAAATTATTTTATTTTAAAATTAAATCATTCTTTCCCGAACTCCCTCTAATAAAACATAGTTTGCTCTCTTAGCAAATTACTCTGAGACCCCCCCCTGCAAGTGAAGCTTGTCGAAATACAAAAAAAATCAAAGCATGAAATAATCTCATGCTAAAATTAATATAAAACAAACAAATTCATATTCAATTAAAAATATTAGAAAATTAATGTGAGCTTGAGTTTATCAAAAGGAAAAACATTATAAACAATTTAAAAGAACAGGTTAAAGAGACAGGTAAAAAAAAAGATTGTTAATAAAAATTAACTTTTGACATTTTAAAGCTTTACGAAATTATATTGACATTCTATTAATACTTTGGTCAATCTGAATGACTACCTTGGTGCTTCCCGGAATGACTTCTGCAGGTGAACATTGATGGCTTATGGCAGGTGATGGCATGTTTTGGCAGCAGCATAATGGAAGATTTCGGGTCTCAGGAGGGAAAAGGCAGCGATTTCCCTGTTTTACTCATCGATCATCATAGCGTGCTTTCTACAACTCTGTTCTCTGTCTAGTCTCCGGTTCTGGTCACTGTCTAAACAGGCCACTATTTATTACTTCCTGCTGCCTCAGGTGATCTTTTAGAAAACAATAGAAATTGGTTTTTATTCTAATTTTAGAAAGTTTTTACTTCGATAAGGATCAATATATTTCAATTTAATTTTGTTAGGTTTTAATTTAGATAACAATGTAGAATCTCTACTAATTAATGAATAGAGATTCCACAGTGAATGGATTTTGGTAATTTATCAATGCTTTTAATTTAAACATTTATTTTAAACTTCTTATCGAAGTACAAATCTTTTCACAAAGGCTATCTTGAATTCTTGAACTAAAAATAAAGCATTTTAAACATATACAGTATATCTAAAATATATTAAAAAAATTCAAAGTTAATTATTTGAATTTTTTTTTTTAATAATAAAATAGAATATGTGTTAGTACAATTATGATCCAAAATAAATTATAGGATTTGTCAGAATAGTTATAAATGTTTAAAAAATGTTTATTTTAGAATAATAAAAAAAAAAGCAAATGTTAGTAAAATAAATAATTAGGTCGGTTAGACCATGAAATGGCAAAACTGATTCAGATTTACCATTTCACACTCCCCCACTTCACGAAAAAAAATATCTATACATATATATATATATATATATATATATATATATATATATATATATATATATATATTTAAAATGTACACAAAATTTCTAAAACTTTCCAGGTCACAGAGTCCCAACAAGCTATTTCTCACACTACCTATTCTTTGGGTTACAATCAGAAATGTCCTATTTGTTTGAATTAGGCACTTCTTCTAAATCTATATACATCCAAATTCTTTCTCATTTCTTAGTCCAGTTATAAATTACTGTTGTCTACTAAAAATATCCATCTAGTTTAAGTACTTGGTGCTATCTTCCTGGATCAGGTGGGACATATGGCTTTAACTGCCTGGCATTAAAAGTTCCTCTATTTCCTTGCTCTCCTTCTAATAAAAATGCATTCTCCTGACATTTTCTTTGGATCTTGTAAGGACCATGGTAAAGTGGGAAGAATTTTTTGAATTCCTTCTTGGTCGCATTACTTGGTTTTGGTGCTCTAAGCCACACCATATCCCCTTCTTGAAATTTCTGGGGTGAATTGTGATATCTTTTTATTCTTACCTGGGCCAACCTTTCCATATGGGCATGGGCCTTCTTTTGGTCCTCTTCATGGTGGATAACCATATCTTCTTTTGGCCGAATTTTACCAAATATTTTGGGGCACAGTTTTCCATAGTGGAGCATTTTTAGGGTGAATCCTGTAGATTCATTCAAGTTATGGTTGATGTACCCCACAATTTCATCAGTTCTCCTTACTCTTCCCTGATGATCGTGAGATGTGTACGTGCACAAGAGCCTGTTAATTTCTCTCATGACCCTTTCACACAGATTAGATTGAGGGTTTTTAACAGAAGTTAACTGGTGATGTAGTTCTTGTTTCTCGATCCATCTAGCCCATTCCTTTGATGTAAATGCGGCCCCATGGTCTGAGAGGATTACCTCTGGCATTTGTTGGAGCATGCAAATAGCATTTCTCAAATTTGCAGCTCTTACAGGGTATGCCCATACATACTTTGAAAATACATCATATGTAATGAGAAAGTATCAAAGCTGTTGAATTGATGGCACTGGCCCATAGTGGTCCTTGGCGAGCAGTTCATTTGGTTTAGTTACAGTAATGGGGTGGAGGGTCCTGCATAGGATCTGTTTGGGTATTTATTCTTAGCACATTTGGTGCACCTCCTGAGGATGAGAAAGACTTGAGCATATAGACGGGGCCAATAGAAACCTCGCCTAATAGCTTCTTCAGTTTTCCGAAACCTATAGTGCCCAAGATTCTCATGCACATGTATGATTCTGGTCCTCAATTCTGTGGGAATTATTATTTTCCATGGGTTGTCTCATTCCTTCATTTTAATTTGTAGAATCTCATCCCTAAGCCTGTACTATGAACGTCTTTTCTGAAAATGTTTACTTCTCTCATGCAGATCCTTTTTCAGCTCAGTGATTATTTGTCGATATTGTTTTTCAGCTTGTTGCCAATATCCTAAGTCCTGCAATTTATCCTCAATAGTAGTTTCCTTCTGGGCTACCATAATCTGGGCAGTTTGATCATGCAGTTCTGGGTTCTGAGGGGTTCATCGGTATTGGGTGATGGCTTAAAATGTCAGCCACCACATTTTCTACCCTGGGCAGTAGACTACACTATACCGGAATTTCTGTAAGGTCAAACTCCAATGAATGAGTCGGTCATTTTTTAGGAAACTCTTGTTTAAAAATTCCAAGCAACTATGGTCAGTAATTATGATTACTTCAGACCTCAGAAGGAATTGCTTGAATTTTTGACAAGCCCACACAATAGCGAGTGTTTCTTGTTCTGTTGTGGTATAGTTTACCTCAGCCCCTTTTAAAGTTTGGCTGATAAAATAGAGAACTTGGTGTTGTCCCCTTTCACCCACTTGCAATAACACATCACCTAGACTCCTGTTACTACTGTCAGTTTGGATGTAGAAGGGTCGGTTAAAACCTGGGTGGTGGAGCATTACAGCTTGTAAAAACTTATTTTTGATTACTTGAAGGTCCTGATCATGAGTGGTGGTCCATGCCTACCTCTTATTTTTATGTAAAAGATCAATCAAATGAGTCATTTCCAATGCAAACCTGGGGTAGAATTTATGATAGAAATTACATAACCCTAGGAAAGAACGGACTTGCTTGCAGGTCGTTGGGGTTGGGAATATCTCAATAGCTTCAATTTTTCAGGGTGAGGTTTTATTCCATCTGTGCTAATGATGTGACCCAAGAATGAGATTTTTTAAGGTAAAGTGGCTCTTCTACAAATTAATGGTGGTGTTTTTGTGCTCACACTCCTTGAAAAATAGGCCTAAGTACTTAATGTGTTCTTCTATGACCTTTGAAGCTATTACAATATCATGAACGTAGCAGACCATATGGTCTTGCAATTCCTCTGAGAGTACCTGTTTGAGACAGCGTATCAATCCTGCATCACTGTTTATAAGGCCAAAGGGTACCTTCTTGAGTACATGGCTTTGGCCATTATATCGAAAAGCAGTATATTTTTGATCTCTTGGATCAAGGGCCATCTGCCATTAACTTGAAGTTAAATCCAAAGTGGAAAAAAAGTCTTTCCAGCCAGACAGACAAAGACTTTTTGGATAGGTGGGGGGATGTTTCTCTTGGGTATGGTCATGCTGTTCAATTTACGAGCATCAAGGCACAAAAGAAGGTCACCACTCCTTTTCCTTGCGACCACTAAAGGTTTATTGTAAGGGGATGGTTTCTGTTCAATGATTCCCCATTCCATCATCTGTTTAATTTGACTCTCCACCTCTTCTTTATATTGGAAGGGAATTGGGTAGGTTTTGGATTGGACATATGATTGTTCTTTTAATCTAATGTGGTGGGTATAACCTTTGATTTGACCAGGGACTTGGGAAAATACCTTGGAATAGTTTTCCAACATTTCTTTAATTTGGTTCCTGTCTCTGGGATTGGCAATCGCTGCTTCTTGTACCTTTGTCAAGATCAATGCCGGGTCAACCGGTTGAATGATACAGCTGCGATTATCCACCTGATTTTTCTGGGTGTCCTGAAATTTCATGGCCTCTTGCTTTATGTAACAGTTCCTTCAGGAGTAATCAATGATGCCTTCATGTTGTATTAGAAAATATGATCCCAACACCATGTCATAAATGAGTCCATCCATGACTAAAAAGGCATGTCCTAAAGATATTTGATTTATTCTCAACTCCAACCAGATTTGGTAATTTTCACTCATTGATTTACATCCATTTTCCAGAGTTAGACCAATGGGCCATGTTGGGAGCTTCATGAATTATTTTAATCTCCTCATGTTTTCAAACCAAGCTTTTGATATCAGGGATACTTGGCTTCCCAAATCCATTAATGCTTGCACTCTCTCAGTCTTGACTGTTATCTGCACAATTGGGAAGAGATTTCCCATGCTATTGTTTTTGTATCTATCGCCTTCATGGATGATTGTGGTTCTTGGATTTTCCTCAGTTATTTCTATTTTTTTCAGTTACTTTGACTCTTTTGTTCCACTTCTGTGTTTTTATCATTAATAGAGGTTAAAAATCTTCCCATCTTGGGGATGGTGTCAATTTGGCAGCTTAACATCATTCTTTGGACCCATATGGGCATATTATTCTTTATAATGCATATAATGCGTGCATCAGAGTACATGAAGGAGGTTAGGGTTCGAAACTTCGCCACTTGTTTAAAAAAAAATTGGATGAAAGTCTGTCATATCTTCTTGGTACTCATCACTCCAAAATTGCCCTATCACAGCTTGTTCATATTCTTTGAAGTTTTGGGGTTTCTGTGCTAATTACCTCCACCAATCCTTTGCAGGGTTTTTTAAATAATGGCTTGCAACAGCCACTTTCTCAGACTCATCCATTGCATGCACATGGATCAGTTCCCTCAGGCTTTCTATGTGCTCTATGGAATTCCCTCCGGGCTCGCCTTGGAACTCCTGTATATGGATCAGTGGGGATATCAATGATGGTCCCTGTGAACCACTTGAAGGTGTTTGAACTTTGTTGTTGGTTGTCTTCTCATTAGCCTCTGTTTCTATGATGGCTATTATTTGATCTAGGGCTTCTTGATGCTTGTGCATTGTTCTCTCAATTTTATAGCTCATTGTTGTCATAATGCTGTTCATCATCACCATCATTGAATTTTCCATCATTATGGACATCATCTTCTCTTCTGTATTTTCCTGTTGCTCATCCACCTGCTCCTATTTTGTGGGATCCATCTAAAACAGAAAATCTTTTTATTTAAAAAAATTATATTATTATTATTTATTTATTTATTTTTTTGTATACTTTACTTAAAAAAACTTTGAAATTTTATTTAAAACTGCTTTTTTCTTTTAATTTATTGTGGGAAAAACAAAACTCTATATATTTATTTGAATTTAATGGGTTACACCACCCTTCCCTTCTAAAACATCTCCCATCCTACTACTACCTGCTCTGTTTACTGCCTTTAGTTATAAAATTATTTGCCACACAGCTAAAAAAAATTTTTTGCAAAACTTAACTTTTTCCTAAATGAAATGAAACAAATTTATTCTTTTTACCTCTGGTTGTTCTCCTGTGCCTGGACAGATTTGACATTGATCATACATCACTTAGTTGATAACAATTGGTTTACATGATTTAACTTATATTTAAGTTTTTAGTGATACATTTAAGTTGTTACTGACTCTTTAACCATTTCATTCTTCCAGGTTTGAATCTTAAATAACACTATTTTGTGTTTGAAAATATTGAATTAAACTATTGGCAAATTTTTTCTCTGGGCACCAGCCAATAGATTATATATGTTTTATTATTAACAATTTATTCACCCAAGTCTCCATTAACAAACATTTGTTGCTATTACACAATTTTGATTTAGTTATTTTTTTATATCACAATATTTTAAAGACTGAAGATTTATTTATATACCAAAACATACAGTATTTGGTTTATTTTTCTTTTACATTTTACACATGAAGAAAAATCACAGATAGAAAAAAAATCTGATATATTTTCCTTTATATTTTGTGTCTGTGTACATATAACACTTTTAATTTTGGGTACCAGCTATTTGTGGACCCATTATTCTTATTCTCTACCACAAAATACAGCCCAAAAATACATGTGTATTTCACCCATTTCATTTTATCAACATATTCTTCATGGTGTAGGTATTTATCTAAAATCCGCACCATTTTAAAGCATCCAAAACTCAGAAAAATTTTTTTTACATGTATACATTATTCATTACGGTGTCAAAAATCCTAACAAAAAACACATATACATTAAACATTATTCAGAATTTTGCAGTGTGTGCAAAATATCATACAAAGTTGGGGTAAAAAATCTTACATATATTTATTATTTAGGGTTATTAAAAAAACAACCTTATGTATATATATGCTTAACATTATACAGGGTGTAAGAATATCTAATAGCCCCATGTTGGGCGCCAAAAATCCAGTAAAAATATACGATGTTCCGGTCAAAAAACACACATCGATCCAACAAACCCCTGAATACAGGTACAGTACCTCAAGTCCGATCATGTACAAGGTAGATAAATCAGGTACATCGCGAATTCTGTCCTATTTATCTATATACCCAGGTCAAAAATCTAATCAATGGCCTTTCTCGATGATACGATCGATTTCCTTTATTTTTACTGTGCCGGAAGCTGGGTCTTAAAGCATGAGATTCAAATTTACTATATTTAAATGACAACTTGGGTGATTGGTTGATATGTATGTTTAAAAATGAAAATTTATTTAAAATAATTGTAACTAAAATGATTCGAGAACACTGGAAGTTTGTTTTAGTTTATATATATATATATATATATATATATATATATATATATATATATATATATATATATATATATATATATATATATATATATATTTAAAATCATTGGGCATTCTACATTAGTTATTTTACATTAGTTTAAACTCAAGCTCAAAACAAAACAAAAATACAATTTTAAATTAACTTCATAATTATATGATTTCAGGACGACTTTATTTGTATTAGTGGTCAGCATTGACGTTATTGACTTTGTACAATTTATTTTGTGAAGTTTATACATCTTTCATTTTGTTTACATTTATTCTCTTTATTTTTTAAAATAGCAAAAATTATTTCATAGTTAAATGACCATGGGCTTCAAAATTCCCCATGCACATTTATTACAAGCTTATAATATAGTGATAGGTTTAAACATCTGCCTAATGCACATATATAAAAATGACTTAAAAAAACATTTCTATGGAAAAAGATATTAATTAAATAGACAATTGTAGTAAGATGAATTTGACATCTTACTCCATTAACATATTTAAAAAAAATTGATTTTTATTTATTTTAATAAAATTAATAATTTGGATTTTCAACAGCTAATGTTTTATGACATTAGTGGACCTTGCTGGCATAGCTTATAAATAACTTTAAAACTGTAAGCGATTATAATGAAAACATCTATCAGTTAATTATCAAAGCAAACAAGTCACTTTCGTTGGACTTACAACTAAAATCATACCTATAATGAAATATACCATGAATTACCCAAAACCAAACGATTTTAACTAATTATGCAAATGAACAAAGAGTCGATTACTCAGGTCAAAGATTCTTTTGGTAGAATCATCTCCCTATGGCTTACGTATTAGATAGGCAAAATAAAAGCAAAATAATGTCGGGTTAATAAATATATGAATGCAAAATGGAGAGAAGAAACGAAAGTAAGAAAATACGAGCCGGATTACAGACACTCGTATGTCTCAAAAAATAATAGGAAAATCTATATGTCCACATGTCGTGTTCATGTATCGATAGGAGATAGGAATTACAGAGTCCTCATATTCACCTCTACAAACTCTGCTGACATACCAACTCTATCTCAAACACGCTGTCCATTTCACAGGCATATGCGAAGAATGGAAACTAACTCCAAATCACAAAATCTATGACCGTTTTAGGTCTGTTCATGAGACTTCAAGCATTCTCTATTAACCCAAGATCTTATAATTATTAAATAGGAATGAATTATAATTAAATAGCCTTAAAATGATCTAATACTGCATAGAGAACAACCTGCATAAACATCTACTTTATATAAATATTTAACATACAAAAAAAACATACTTATAGAAATAAGGGAATTGAATTCTCAAAAAAATCCCCCCTTCCCTCTTTCCTAACTTAAAAAAAATGCATGATAATTAATTGACGCTATACAGCGGCAATGTTACTAGGTCAAAAATCTGTAACATATTTTATTCTGTTTTGAATTACAGAAACATAAAATTATAGAATCCTATTCTGGGAAATCTATAATAAAACTGTTTAAAGAAATTACGGCATGTTTATTTTGAAATATGTATATTCGCCATAAATTCACTTGCGAAATAAAATAGATCAAAATTATTTTATTTTAATATTAAATCATTCTTTCCCGACCTCCCTCTAATAAAACATAGTTTGCTCTTTTAGCAAATTACTCAGAGCCCCCCCCCCCACATGTGAACTTGTCAAAATACAAAAAAAATCAAAGCATGGAATAATCTCATGCTAAAATTAATATAAAACAAACAAATTCATATTCAATTAAAAATATTAGAAAATTATTGTGAGCTTGAGTTTATCAAAAGGAAAAAACATTATAAACAATTTAAAAAAACAGGTTAAAGAGACAGTTAAAAAAAGATTGTTAATAAAAATTAACTTTTGACATTTTAAAGCTTTACAAAATTATATTGACATTCTAATAATACTTTGGTCACATATGGATGACTACCTTGGTGCTTCCCGGGATCAGTTCTGTGGGTGAACATTGATGTCTTATGGCAGTTGATGGCATGTTCTGGCAGCAGCATATCGGTAGATTTTAGGTCTCAGGAGAGAAAAGGCAGTGATTACCCTGTTTTACTCCTCGATCATCATAGCATGCTTTCTATAACTCTGTTCTCTGTCTAGTCTCTGGTTCTGGTCACTCTCTAAACAGACCACCATTTATTACTTTCTGCTGCCTCAGGTGATCTTTTAGAAAACAATGGAACTTGGTTTTTATTCTAATTTTAGAAAGTTTGTACCTCGATAAGAATCAATATATTTCAATTTAATTTTGTTAGGTTTTAATTTATATAACAATGTAGAATCTCTACTAATTAATGAATAGAGATTCCACAGTGAATATATTTTGGTAATTTATCAGTGTTTTAATTTAAACATTTATTTTAAACTTCTTATTGAGGTACAAATCTTTTCACAAAGTCCATCTTGAATTCTTGAACTAAAAATAAAACATTTTAAACATATACAGTATATCTAAAATATATTAAAAAAATTCAAAGTTAATTATTTGAATTTTTTCTTTTAATAATAAAATAGAATAAGTATTAGTACAATTATGATCCAAAATAAATTATAGGATTTATTCAGGATAGTTAAAAATATTTAAAAAATGTTTTTTTCGAATAATTAAAAAAAAACCAAATGTTAGTAAAATATATAATTAGGTGGGTTAGACCATGAAATGGCAAATCTGAATCAGATTTACCATTTCAATATATATATATATATTTGGTTTGGAATATGTGTCGTATGTTTTGAAATAGATTCTAATATTACTTTCCTAAGAGTGTGTGTTGATATATGTTTGTGTGTTAGATTAAAGTAAAACAAAGGGAAAGAGATTTTAATTCACCTGCTGTTTGTTTTCTGGTGTGTTACACCATGACCCCTGAACATAAGCTAGTATAAACTGGACAAAAGCTTAAAATTTATTGAGTTAAATTATTGTTAGTGAATTCCACAATTCTTGTTAAATAGCAAGATTGATGCTTGGGCCACAGCCCATAAATGCAGACATTTGCACAATGAGAATGTTGGTTAAGGTCGGGAAAGAATGAATTGGATTAATTTATGTACATCCATGTTTGTATTTAGCATCTGAATTTCTTTTCCTCACCCTTGAATGACCAAATATTAAAAAAACTTTTAGAAAAAAGGGAAGGATGAGTCAGAACAAGGGAAAATTTTGTAAAGGAGGGAATGGTCAGGGCTATTAATATGATATATACATAAGCAAGTATATTCACCCTCTGGATAAAAATGCATGATCAGAAGTCATAACTCAGTAACTAGCTGATAATATATATATATATATATATATATATATATATATATATATATATATATATATATATATATATATATATATATATATATATATATATCATAATCCCTCCCACCTATCACTAACAATTACCCAGGGGTGCCAATTCTATGCATCATAGAATAAATTATCTATCTAACTTTATCCTAAATTTACTCATGAGGCTCTTAATTAAAGTTTTCACCTAAAACTAATTCAGTTGAGGGATACAGAGGTATATTTGGTCTACAATGTACATTAGATGTGGGAGAAAATATTATAACTAATAGGAATAAACATCTATCAAGTTCTATGCTAAACAAAAATTCAATTGTTAAAATTCTACCAGCTAAAATTAACTAATAATACTCTATATTTCTCATGTTCTCATCATCCATATGCACTGAACAACCTCTACCATATTATACAATTAAACTAATGACTAAAATAAAAAAAATAGAAATTGTAATGTATAACTCACTGGATCTAAACTCAAACTAAACCTATCATTACTAAATTTTAACTACTCACTAATCTAATCTGGTTAAATGAATTTGTTATTTAGTCTAAATTATATATTGAAGATTTCAGGGAATTAACTTATGGTATGACTTGATCTAACACTTCTATATCTCAATATTATTACTTAACACTATGAAAATAATATTACAAACCAAAGAATACCCTAAGTAAATACTTGCAGTTAGATAATGAAAGAAATCAGGCACATTTTGATTTTAATTCATCATCTAAACAATTATTAAATAACAAAACCCTTTTGAAACAATGATTAAATAATTGGCATCTCATATAGTGTTTGAATCAAGGAAATCAATATCATCATATCTTGAGATTTATCATAATTAAATAAAAATGCAATTATATCACATTAAATAAAATAAATGTCTAAACATGTGTGGAAGTATGGAACACAAATGAATGCAAGAGAAGAAACTCTAAATACAAATATAAATAAAATATTTATCGATCAAATAGAAAAATAGTTAAACAAACATTTACTTTTTCTTACTTGTTATGAACACAATTCAAAGGGATTTAGTATCATTAGTTACATTTTACACAAGGATAAATAATACCACATAATCTCTCTTAACCTTTTACATCTACTACATTTCATTTATTGGAGAATTATGATAGATTGGTAAAACATTTTTACTTTTTGACATTAAATGAGATAAATAAATCCATATCATTTACTATAAAAGAAATGACTTTTTAGCTATCAGTGATTTCTGATAGACTTATACAAAAATGAAAAAATATGACCTTACACTTCTAGTAACTGACTACAAAATTATTTTATATTCAGCATTTTTGCTTGATAACACTCATTTACCAATTAAAATTTATGACAACAACATAGATTAATATTCTAATTACACTGAATAAACTTAAGATTTTGCATTTACTTTAAATGTATTTTAAAGTAAAATTAAAATAATATTGGACTATCTTACCAAAGAAAATAAATACTTCTATTAATTAAAGGTATTTTTCTTTGTAATTTTGAACTAAAGTATTCTATTGAATAACTAGGTTATGCTTTGCCAAAATAAAAGTAAATCATTGTATTCATTAACTATGTCTTATCTTTGCTTGATTATTTATGCAAATTATGATTAAATGATAAAAATCAATGATATGAAGCCTAAATGATTACTACAAAATGTTTTAAAATGATGAATAAAGTTATACATTAATAATGAATTTTTTTTTATATCTCAAAACTAACAATTTGTGCATGAATCTGTCTTATGCTGTGTGTCAAAGAAAATCAATAATTAATGTTAATCTATTTTATCAGTTTGCTTATGATATTTCAATATAATCATAATACGGATGAAAGCGAAGACCAATCAATCTTTATTTATTAACTACAATACAGCTGTTTTATAAGACACTATACTCTCCTTTTATTTTTTTATCCATAAACTATCAAACACGTGGCTATAGCATAATCTGGAAAACATCCAATATACACATGGGATAAAAGATTTCTATAATTCAAATCAGATAAATACAACAATAACACCTAAGTCAATTTTTAAGATTAAATAACTGGTGGAATAACTCATCACCAAATGAAAATCAGAGAGATAACATATCTAGCTTCATACACATTTAATTCATCATATCAAATATAAAAGGAGGATTCAATCCATTCCTATCAAAATACTACAATACATGGATAAGAAAGGAATTACTCGATCCCATACACCACTCTACACTGAGCAAATTACCCATATTAAATATACAAATAACAAAGACACTGACTCAATCCCATAAAATATTATAAAACATTGTGAACTTTATAGTATATAGCCACAAAAATACTTTTCATTCAGGTATAACAAATAAATAATAATTCTCACTTAAATAACTTTCTAATCCTTCAAAATGATTGATCATCCCCTTTCCCCTGAATCCTATTGATTTTAAATTATTTTTACTAGCAATTACATATAATTATAAATAAGTTTAATAATAGACACACACATGTATAAGCATAATGATACAGATACCATTTAAAATCACAGTAAGTAAAGAATTACTGTTAAAATATTAATTATTACTGCTAGAATTAATAAAGAATAAACATCTAATATCTGACAATATTTAGGACTTGGTAATGTTCTAAGAATGGTTGGAAAATAAAATAATAATTTCTGTGGACAAAGCAAGACAAAATAATTTTTAATGCATTGGTAATGGCACAAATCTGTAGTAAAATTGAACCTAAATAAATAATAAAGTTGTAAATTATAGATGAAATAATTATTGAAAATAATGATATTCTAATTAATATATATATATATATATATATATATATATATATATATATACGGTAAGATTTAATATAATGAACTCTTTTATTTTAAATAATTATTCACCCCTATTGAACTATAAATGAATGTTTCCATTCGTTTTATTACACACATGTGTTACACACGACCAAAATTCATATTAAAATAATATAAAAAAAAATACCTTGTATGATTTTCCATTATCATACATTTACTGAGACGTTCTAGTAGAAAAAAATATAATAATACATAATAAAACATATTTTAACTAATACTAACTAGCTAAACACTATTAACTCAAATAAAGTTTTCTTTTTTTTTTCTTCCTTCCAAATGAAACAAAAAGTTTATAAATAGTTTTTACATGACTTTCCTTGTCATGTCTCCAAATAAATAATAAGGATAATAATTATAACACACAAAGATAAACACTGATACAAAAACATCGCATTTCTGCAGAAAAAAAAAGTTACTTTTATTTAAAATAACAGATTCAATGTTCTGGCTGTTATCTATGATTTTTTGTTGACACTAGGTATTAGGAAACATTAATTAGGCAATGCACATTTCATGACATATAAAGTAATATTTCATATTTAATTCATAGAATTTAAAATGCATTTAATAATGTGGAAACATAAATTTATCCATTTTATAATTTATTTCTCTTATTGGTTTTAGGAAACATGTAAATATCAATAGTCCACTTATTTGCACATTTAATTATTATTTCCATCAATAGGTAAAAGTAAAAATAATTATCCACTGTTCCAAATAAATATGTTGATAAAAATATATAATTCTTGTGTATATTTATTTTCTTTTATACTTAGCATGAAATATATTTAATAGAGTTCTGGAAATGTTCAATAAAAGTTCCCACCTTTTCCACATATAAACGATGCACATTGCAGTTATTCCATTCATAATATGATTAAAACTTAAGAAATTAATTGTTAGAAAATAAACAAACATTCTTCTATTCTTTCCTATTAAGTTTAAATAAAATAATTTTACAATCCTATCATGCATTCCCATTTTTTTAAATAATAACAATTTATCTTGAATAATATAATATAACACTTACATGTACTTTAGCATAATGATGGGGAAATTTAAACAATCAGCTAAGAGCACAAATTGATGCATCTTTTAGTGGTTTTTAGTACACATTTTCGTAAACAAATACTATATTTTAAATTTTCAACTCAAACTTTGGAAGAGGAAAAAATAATTGTAGTATTAAACTTTGTTAAAGAAAACTTAGTTGTAGTTGTCCTTAGATGGTTATAATTGCTCTCTAAAAGTAATTATGATTGCCCTTTTAAAAGTAATAAGTATTCCTTTTTATAGATTTTTTTAATAATAATTACATTACATTTTTCTCTGCCAATCATTTACGATATTTGATATCACCAGAAAAAGTTGTCAGTCTGCTCTTCCCCCTGCAAACTTTCTTAATATATGCAAAAACTTGTGAAAGTAAAAAAAAAGAGAGATAAAAAAACTATTTTGTCTTTTAAATAAATAAAAAAAATATTGAACTAATAATTAAATATTTTTTAAAGCAGTAGAATAAAACTGATGACAATTGTTTTAATAAATAAAATATTTTACAATATTTGTCATTAAATAATCCACCAGTTCACAATCCATTGCTTTATTTAAAATGTAATTAAGCTAGTTTTTTAATACTGTTATTTATAAAATTAAATATTTGAATGTATGTGGGATATTTAATGGTTTAATGAAACATATGAATGAAAAATGAAGTTGGATAATGTACGCATATTCAGTAGTAATATGCTATAGGTATTACACAGAAATGACTGAAATGACAATGTGAATGATGATGAGTGAAACATATTTTACTGTTCATGCTATAAATTAAAATGTATAAAACAAATGAATTAGAAAATCATTCTAAAAAATCTGAATACTGCTTCATGAACAAATAAAACAAGGAAGCATCAACTTAAACTGTACTGCTTATGCATATAACAAGCTACCCCTCTATTGTATCATTTATTATACCCTAAAATAAGATACTAAACATTTAAGATTTTTTTAATTACACCTACACTTACTTTTAATTACAGTTTTAAGTCAAAATAATTTTTTTAAAAAATTTCACGTTATTTCATTTTTTTAAAGAGGATAATATCAGATATTACTGATATACTACCGCACTACTATACTGACTATTTCTAGTGCCAAACCTGAAGGTCACTATATATATATATATATATATATATATATATATATATATATATATATATATATATATATATATATATATATATATATATATATATATATATATATATAAAGTGTGGTAAATTAGGAAAGTGTGGTTTAGTTACACTATATACTACTTTTGTTTTATTTACTTATACCAGTAGTGGGGCAATAGCTACCAATATTTTAAAAAATGTCATAGAGTGCCTATCAAAGTGCTACAATTCATTCAGTATTTTTTATCCTGCATAGTTTAATACAAAAGTAGATTTTCAAACTCTAGAATATAAAATATTTAAATTTCTTACAGTTTTGGTACTTCCAAAGCTTGAAATATTTGTCTCCAAGCAATAGCATTCCATTATTTTTTAATAAAACTTTTATGAATGTTATGTCTGATAATTGAGGCAAAGATATAGTTTGTTCAATGTGGAATATAGTTTTTTATCTGTACAATACAATTAAAATTGTATGTATCTGTTGTCATATTTAGAAAATATTGCAAATCTATAATTATGTCTAATTACATATTTAAAGTTGTAATTAGAAAATTCTCTAATTAATGAATTAAATTTGTTATTTTAAAACAACAATAATTATCAAAAAATGATGATATAAAATTCATGTGCCAGATAGCAAATTAATTAATTCTCCCAATGACATTTACACTTTAGAGAATTTTGAGTACAAAAGACCTGGCAAAATAGTTTGATCAAATAATTCATGGAGTTTTATTTGAGAGAGATTTATTGGATCAATAGTTTTTACATAGGTCATACAGGTATTTTATGATGTTAGTAGACTTTCAGATAAACAATAACAATTATATTTAATTTAGAATATATTTGTGAAATATTATTTATTATATTGTAATAGTTTGTCACAGTTCTTGGAATTGTTATACTTTGATGTCTATTCTCTTAGCAATTGATTTTTTTTCAGTGAGTGTTTTATTATGATTTCAATTGATGCATATTCAACTGACATCCAATCACCCAATCTCATTTTTTACCTCTAAATCCCAAGAGTAAAGGAGGCAAAGTCTTTTATTTGTTAGCATCTAAGACTCAAAAATGAGTCAGACATATTTTGATACATGTTAGCCTTTAAATGTTGTAGTAGAGCAAAGCTTTATTGTCATGTGTTGTTCATTAAATGGATTTTTGATATTACATTTGTGCTTGATTTAGTTCTCTTAGTGTTCACATTGTATGATATGCTCATGGACACAGTGGGGGATTTCTTTGTTTGTCTCAATATTGTACACAGATGACTAGATCCAATAAATAATTTTAATTGAATTAATGAACAATTTTTATATGAATGTTAGTATACTGGAATTGTAAGGATGGTATCATTTTCTATGTTCATACCAGATTGTAAGCCCATTTCCAAATAAGCAAGGCTAAGCATGACATTATTGTAAAATTAAGAGACATTTTTTAGAGTACAAATAAAATCCAGTGGTGTTTATGGCTAAATGGACTATATTTTCTTTCTAAATGGAGGACGAGAAATGTAACTCTCACATCTGAATTTACAAAAAATCACTAAATATTGTTGTTTATTATATATATATATTACAAAATATTAAGTCATATATATATATATACATACCTGGATCTCATTTTACACGATAGATAGGTTCCTCAGAAAACATGTGCAAACAAAATTGTGCAAAAATAGATGTAACTTACATTAAAAAAGGGGGGATGTGGTCTGTGATTTTTCAAAATTCGCATAAAAGCAAAGCACCAACGTAAAATTACTTTAAAATTCGCGCAAAAAAAAAAAAAATAAGGAAATAAAATATGACTAATAAAAAATTTCAAATTTGAAAAAAATTGATACAAGACAAACTTTTTTTAACTATAATATTTAATTTTATTCAAAATAATATATTTTATGCATAATTTACAGTACAGTAATTTACATTTTTTATACACGTTTTAATTATTATCACTATTTGCCCAAAAACACATTCCTTTGCAAACTAGTAAAAAATCATATTCTCATGTGATGTGATGTGATGTATTTGGCTTCTCCTTAAACGAAGTCAAGAATATCTCAGCAATTATTCTCACAAGAGGAAATACAACTAGCGCCAAGTTCACTCTCATGTTGTGTTAATGGTTTTCTGTTGACGATGACGGTGATTTTATTAATTGTTTATGAACTTAGACTTATGATAATAAAAAGACATTTATTCACCACTGCTGGGAAAAATTTAATTAAAACTAACAACTAAAAATTAAATTCTTATTTTTGTTTTTAATTTTCAATTCCGTTTAAAAATCAAATTTCATTTTACATCACATTAATTTCAAGTCGCCCGTAAGTAATTTTTAAATTGTTAATTACATTTAAAAATCAGATTTTAATTTTTAATTGTGCCCACTGCTATTACTGACCTTTTAAAAATAAACTTGTGGACACTAAATGATTAATAATTGATTACGTTCTTTTTTAAAAAGCAAAAACCGGATGTGATTTAAAATGCAAAATTAACATGCACAATATTTGAACAAATTTGCATTATAATCTTGTAAAATTTAATGTGTGTATACATAAAATGTGGAAATCATGATTATAATTTCATTATTGCATAAAATCTTACTATTATAAAGCAATGAAAATATTGAAATTACTAAGATGAAAGTAGAATTTCAATAATGTGCTATTACTTTCAATATAACATAAGTGTGCAAAATGTATTATTTAAAGTAATAGCACATTATCGGAGGTCGACTTCTGGTGAAACATGAATCACGTAACTTCAAAATCGTATTAAATAAGTCCGCGTAAAAAGAGACCCAGGTGTATATATATATAAAATCAATTTTAAAGTATTTGATAATGATAACAATAAGTGTAAAAGTAAATATATTATATATTTTTTTATTTTGAAATAATATTACTATTTTTAATTAAAGGAACATTTTTTTAAAAGACAGTTGCAAAGAGTTGGAGTAAAAATAAAAAAAAACACTAAAATCATCTGCAGTTCCAAGAAGAGAAGGAAGGCTTGTTACTTCTTCATCTTGTCTTTTACTTATACAGTACAAAAATCAATAAAATTTGTAATGATTATTTTAGTGAATATCGTGAATTTTATTGAGTAGAGAAGCCTTCAAAATTGTTTGCCTTATTTTTCCAGCATTGTATCTGAATATGTAGCTGTAAACAAAAAAAAAAACAACTTAAAATTAACTTTGGTCTTGCCGATCTTTTCATCATTATTCAATGCTGATGACATATTTATATTTATTTGGTACAAAAAAGAAGATTCGCCATCTAAAATTGGTATCCCATAGAAATGGACATCTACAATTAGTCTTCCAGTATTTATATCAATGCTCATAGAAAAAATGTAATGGGGATTCTTATAGGAAAGAATTGTGACAAAGTGAATCAAAAGGAGTTAAAATGTTATTGTTGCATAGCTTAAAGTTGAATTTGATAACATTCAATGGCCATATATCGAAATTTATGTTTACAGAAATATACAAATATATGGCAGTTCATAAAGGGATTAAGGTAATTAAGTGACTTTTCTAAAGCTATTCTCAATAAGTTATTGTAAGATCAAATATTTTTCCCATCTCAGGTATGACCATCATATAATTTTTAATTTTAAATATATAAATACATTTTTTTATTATCATATAATTTATTTGTTAATTAAAGTTTTTTTTATTTTTAATAATTTTATTGTTTGTCATTTGTCATCTGACATCCAATCTGATTATTTGTTTTATTAATGTAATAAACTATTAGGTGGAGACGATTAATGATCAGGAAGAAAACTGAATCTGCATGAAAACTTGTTTTTATGTATGTTCAATTTGGTTGTTGTTTATGACAATTATACATTTTTCAATTAAATATAAGAGGTATGTGGTCTCTTTACCATGTAATTCCTGAGACTAAAATTAGTTTGCAAATTTTGTATTTTTCATTTTATTTTATTGTTAACTTGATTATTACTAATTCTCAAAAGGGTGCTTACCATTGCATTATATATTAAATGGAAATGTGTGTCTGTGTTTAAAAAAATAGAATTTACAAGATTGTAGTAATATTATTAAGGAAATTTCTAAATATAAAATAAAAACTAATAGTTATGATCGGTCATGGAATTATGCTATTCTGAATTTAAAAATCTTCTCAGAACTGAGCAAAATATATGTTTGAAAGAAGACAAGCAATTACGAATGTGCTTTATTAAAAAATATGCATATAATGATAAAATTGAAACACAAATGAGTAAATTGGGATTTGATATTATTGATAGTTATAACATGGGAGGACAATGTGTGAAATTTACAAATAGTATTTTAAAGAAGGATAAGAGTCATTTTATGAATGGTTGTATATACTATTATATATATCAATCTACATATATATGTCCAAGAATATATGCTAATATTAAACTTCAAAAAGTAGGAAATCCTCTTAGATTGATGATTGATTTTGGTGGATCATTTATGTATAAAACAGCTAAATGTATTGGTAAATTGTTACAAGATATGTTGAGTTTTGGAAGAAATACAATTGCATCTTCTTATGAATTTGTTGATAAAATTAAAAATATGAAAATAAATGATAATGCTCTTTTAGCTTCATTGGATGTAACATAATTATATGGATCAATTGATCGTCTTGAATCTATACATTTAATTAAAATTGAAATAATTAATATGTCTGTAAATAAACATTTAATAAATTTTATTATTTAATCACTAAAATTTATAAGTGATAATATTATTGCAACATATAATGATAGGTTTTATAAAATGAGTAAAGGATGGCCAATGGGATTACCTATGGTAGCACAAATTTGTAATTTTACATTGTCGAAATATGAAGATATATTTAATTCTTATAATTTTGAAGAAATTAAAATTTATACTAGATATGTTGATTATGTTATTGTTTGTGGTCCTAAAGACATTATTGATGTTCTTTTATATAATCTGAATAATTTAAAATGGACTATTGAAAAAGAATGAACAATATGGAAAAATAAAATTTTTGGATTTACAAATATTTAGAGAAGCTACTAAACCTATTGGAGAAATATGATATATTCATTTTAAATTATGTGTTCAGTGATGCATAAAATGGCAAGTCTGAATTCGTTTTTGTATTGCAATGATAAATTATGTAAATATAAGAGTGATAAAATTTCGAATATTGAACTCTTTGCTAATGAACTTTTAAAGGTTGGTTACGATAAAAACCAAATCTTGCGGACAGTAAATTCATTTATTAATAAAAAGAACCAAAGAGAGTTTTCAGCGTTACTTTAGATAATAAAAATGGATATATATATATATGCCATTTATAAATAACATGCAATCTAAATTAATTAAGAATATTTTTAAAGAAAAGTATAACATTTCATTTTGTGTTCTTCCAGATGTTAATCTAATCGATTGATTAATAATTCTAAGAGTATAATTCTTAAATTGCAAAGAATATAATTTATCAGATTTCATATGTATGTCAGAAATTATATATCGGTGAATCGAAATGTTCTGTGGAGAAAAGATTGAAATAGCATCAATTATTATATAATCGAATTAAAAATAATGTAAATAGTAAATTTAATACAGTTTCAGTATTCTTTGACCATGAAAAAACTTGTAATTATAAGTTTACATTTAATACTAATGAAATAAAATTATTAATGGAAGAAAGAAATCATAAAAAGAGGAAAATTACAGAGGCAATTTTGATTGATAAATATAAGGATGATGTTATTAATAGGCAAGTTGCAAATACTGCCATATTTAGCTTATGAAAATATACATAACATTAAGTTTACAAAATTAGAAATTTAGTTAAAGCTGATGAGGTTTACCATGAAAGCACTGCAAAAAAAATTAAACTATAATATTGTATTTGCCGTTAATTTTTTTATTATATATATTTTATAACGGGTATTGCATTTTACATTATATATATGCAAGTGGTAATAGAAATGAGAGAGGACATAAACTTGTGGAGTTTACATAAAAAGAAAAACTTTATATTATGAATTCTTTTTTTTGAGAAAAAATGTTAAAAGGAAATGGACATGGAAGCATCCAAATGAAGGTACAGCAGAATTGGATTATATTTTGACTAACAGGAAATACATAGTTCAAGATTGTAATTTTCTTAGTAAATTTAACACAGGCAGTGATCATCAATTAGTAAGATGTAAGATACGTATTAATACAAAACTAGAGAGACAAAAATTATTAAGAAAAACAATATTTACAGTTTATATTACATAATATTCAAAAACATTCTAATGAATTTAAAATAGAACTTACAAATAGGTTTCAAGTGTTAGTAGATTTTGAACATGATTCAGATTTAAATGAAATTAATATGAAAATAACTGATACACTTTTTAAAAACTGTAACAAAGATAACTAGTAGGAAAAAGCAAAAATTGACCAATAAAATTCCTACTGACACTAGAGAAATTATGAAGAAAAGAAGGAATATGAAGATACACAAAAATGATGCATTACAAAGGATTAAATATCTCGAATTTTGTAAAATGGTGCGGAAAAGTGTTGAATATGATATAAGAAAGTATAACTGTGAACTAGCAGGGAAAGCAGTAGAAGAGAATAAAAGTTTCAAGGTGTAAAACATTTTGGTATTGGTAGGAAATTTGTATCTTCAATAAAAAAAAAAGATGGAATTATTACTAAAAAGAGAGATGACATCGTGAAATGGGTAAAAGACTTCTATCAAAAATTATATAGTAATAAAAAAACATGTACCTCCTATATCTACTATATCTTCAGATTTGCGCCCAATTATAAATGAAGAAGTGAGACATGAAATTAAATGCATGAAGAAAGGCACGATTCCAGGTAATGATGAAATTATAATTGATATATTAAAAGAAGCAGGTGAAGAAATATATTATTTTTAGCAATGATATATACCAAACGTCTAAATGATAAATATGTAACAGATGATTGGAAGAATGCAGTAATAATATTAATATTTAAAAAAAGGTAGAAAGAAGATATTAAAAATTACAAACCCATCAGACTTTTATCAGTTTTATACACATTTTTTACCAAGATATTTATAACTTGTCTACAGAGATCATTGGATTTCCACCAACCAAGAGAACAAGCTGGATTTAAAAGTGATTTTAGTACAACAGATAATATCCTTCATGACATGAAACCAGTGCTTAAAGAGTTAATAAAAATTAAACATGGAAATGTAGATAGTTGATTAGATTGGCACTAGAAGCTTAAGTTAAATTACTGTTTTATTATATTTATACTTTAATGTTAAACTGAATGCTGTCATGATTTTTCAATACAACTTGCATATGATATTTATAGTGAAAAGTGATCTACTTTACATTGTGTCAGTGTTATTTGTTAAATAGAAACATGCATCTAGGATAGATTAATTAAATTATTCATCAAACATTGCTACTTGCAAGATCATACAATATTTATAAACAAGAGGCTGCTAAAATAAACTTTTAAATATATTTATACTGGAATGGTTATTTTAGCATTCTAATTCAAATTTAGATTTTATTATTCATTTTTATCAGACATAAACCAAGTAACATCTATATTCTATTTGATTTGATTTAAAAAGTGCATTCTTTATTAAGCTAAAAGGTTAATATCTAATCATATCAGATTGACATTCAGAACTTAACACATAACCAGATTTATTACTTGCATTTCATTTTAATCACAAATATGTTAAAACCCAATTGCACTTTAAAATAGTGTTTAAATTAATTACACAATAATAAATCCTATGCAAGGTAGAAATATTTAAAAATTTAATTTAGTTCGTATGTAATATGTAATTACCAACATCTATCTATCTATCTATCTATCTATCTATCTATCTATCTATCTATCTATCTATCTATCTATCTATCTATCTATCTATCTATCTATCTATCTATCTATCTATCTATCTATCTATCTATCTATCTATCTATCCATCCATCTATCCATCCATCCATCCATCTATCCATCCATCCATCTATCCATCTATCTATCTATCTATCTATCTATCTATCTATCTATCTATCTATCTATCTATCTATCTATCTATCTATCTATTTATCTATCTATCTATCTATCTATCTATCTATCTATCTATCTATCTATCTATCTATCTATCTATCTATCTATCTATCTATCTATCTATCTATCTATCTATCTATCTATCTATCTATCTATCTATCTATCTATCTATCTATCTATCTATCTACCTATATTAGGCAATGTACTTAGAGTAAATATAATAAGTGAGAAATATGTTTTTTTGTGCTATTAAATAAAAAATAAATATTTTAATGTTGTTAAACAGTTATCTTGAAAAATAATATATATATATATATATATATATATATATATATATATATATATATATATATATATATATATATATATATATATATATATATATATATAAAACCAGTTACATGCAATGTTCTGGAATAATTTTAATACTGTAAATATATGATAAATTTCTATTTTACATGACATGAATAGGATGTAGTTGAATAAATAAAGGATAAAAGATCAGTCTAGTTTATGTAATATATATATATATATATGCTGGATAATAATGTAGATCACTGTAATACTCAAAATACCTCATAAATCAAGAATCCATATAAAAGAACGAGTAATTATAAAAGATTTACAATAGTAAAAATTAATTGTTGATTTTTTTTTTTTTTTTACCAAGGATTCAAATTATATAATAAACTTTAAAAATCCAATAAAAAGCAAACGGAAAATTCGAAAAAAAATGTTTTAATTTATTATTTATAAAAAAAGTACTGATTTGTAAGTAAATATATTATAGAAATACATATCCATCACTATAATTTTTAAGTAATAATAATTTTCTATTTTGCCATTAACATTTTAAATTTACTAAATCTAACAAGATAGATATTCTGTTGAATCATGATTTGTTAAAATAAAGCACATGCATAGAGAAAATGTTAGCATAATATACATTTCCGTTTGACTTTTAATACATATTCAGCAAGAACTTATAAATACTCTTTTATCTTATTGTATAGTTCCGAGCTGTGACATAAGCTGAAAAGACATTTCACATATACTTTATGCGATGACTATTTGTAAATATCTTATAATGACTTGTAATCGTATACTGATTTATAATCATATATATATAATGTCCGTTAATTAAAACAAAATTGTAATTATAATAAAAATAATAATCTTAACGATAACAAACTATTATAAACTATCTTTAAATCAGCAGACGTACTTACGGTTAATTTCTTAAACCTGCCTCAACTGCCAGTAAAGTCAACAAAAAAAAAAAAATTAATGGCAGTTGAGGCAGGTTTAAGAAACTAACCAAAAGTACTTTTGCGGATTTATGGATTCTTTATAAGAGTTTGTTAACATTAAAATTTTTATTTTTATTATAATTATATATATAATTATTAAATTATGTATTTATATATATATAGAAATGTATAGTCTAATAAAGGTAAAAGAAGGTGGAAAAGTCGTTTTTCAATGTGATATTAGAAGAAATAATGAAAGCATAATGTGGTGGCATGTCATACTGTATTCAAGGGTACGTACAAAAATATATGAATTCAGTAGTGAAAGACAAGAAGTTGTTTCATATTTGAAAGGCCATCTTACTTTTGAAATTAAAAATATAATATCAACATTAGCTATCTATAAAGTTCCTAATAATATTAGTGGAATATATTACTGTGCAATAAATTATAAAATTGCTAAGATTATAGATTTACAAGTAGAGCCAGGTAAATTGTTTTATATTGTTTTTTAACTTTTTTCTGTAATTTATAAAGTATTTTTTATAAAAATTAAATTCGTTTATTAGTCATTATTCAGCAATTTATTTTATAATTTTGATATATTTTTAGCTCCCATCTTTGTTATAATAGATGGTACAAAATATTATGATAATTCATCACTTTTTCTGTATACAAAAGAAAAAAATTTGGCAATTCAATGTTTTGGAATAGATGTGTACTGGAATGTTCTAGCCTTACAAGAAACAGCAACCAGTTATCAAATACTTCCTGTAGCAGATAGTCATCATGCTTTGCCTGGCTTGTTATTAAAAATTACTATTATAACTATATCAATGCATAATTTTAGTGTTACCTGTTTTACACAGCCAAGGCATCATAAGCAAGTTCTTGTACAATATTTTCCCCAAAGTAAGTATATCTTATAATTTTAATATTTTCAGAAGTTGTATAACGTTGCAATAAATATGTTTTTATTTGTGCTTTTGTAAAAGTAAAATGTCACACTACAGAATAAAAATTTGGTAATGTTAAATAAAATATAAATTCTATTTACTAAGCTTATTGACTGCCTATGAGAATCTATGGAATTTCTTCGTCATCTCTTAGTATTAATTAGCTATCTAGGTTGTTACAGAAAACAAGCTAAGATATTTGAAAAATGTTAACTTATATCTGGACAAATTTTTGACTTATATTTCGAATTATGATTAAATGGTAATAAATATTTGATTTCACAATTTACATATACTTTAGAGCAATTATAATAAACATAAATTTAACAGTAATAAACTATTAAAAAGAGTCATTAAACCTGCAGAAGTACTTTATGTTAATTTTTTAAACATGCTTCAACTGCCATCATTTGAGGTAGGTTCAAAAAATTTGCCGAAAATACTTTTACAGGTTTAAAGAGTGTTATTAATAATTTATTACCGTTATATTTATTATTTTTAATATAATTACAATTATATCTTAATTAACGGACATTTTATTTATATTATATACTTTAATGTATATAACAGTCTAACTTGTTTTCGTAAAAGATTTTATATATTTCATTAAAATTGAGAATATTTTTTTGCATTCATATAGATGAATAACATTAAATTATAAATAGGTCCATTTTAACAATCATTTATAAATTGGTAGGATAATTTTAACTTTATGAAAATAATAATAATAGGAAGAAATAAATAATAAAAAAGTTTAAAAAGAATTTTGTTATGACTATACAAATCAATTCACGTCTGACAGATACAACTCCTACAATTTATTCAACATTATGATAACTGATTTTTAATTTTTTCTACAGCAAACATTTTTTATAAATATTTTTTAATTATGCCGTAAATTCATCATCATCAAACATTATCAATCCACTGCAGGATGAAAGTCTCTCCAAGTTCAATCCATCTTTTCCTATCTTTAGCTTCTCTTCTCCACATCACCCCTGCACACTTTCTTATTTCATCGACCCATCTCACGTGTGGTCTCTTTCTGGGTTTTTTACAATTTCTTGGAATCCAGTTTTAAATTTCAATTGTCCATCTGTTATCATCTCTTCTAACAATATGTCCAGCCCAACTCCACTTCAGTCTTTTAATTTTTTCAATGAGGTCAGTAACACCTGTTTGTTCTCTTACCCATATGTTGCGTTTTCTATCCCTTCTTGTTATTTCCAACATGCATCTCTCCATACTTCTTTGAGTGGTCTGAAGTATCTGTATTGCTTTTCTATTAAGTGTCCAAGTCTCAGATCCATAAGAAAGAACTGGAAAAACACATTTATTAAAAAATGCCGTAAATAAACCCTCTTTATATTATACTTTCACTCCATAATCTTTCCAATGTAAGAAATTATTATTGCCTTTTTAAATTTTATTTTAAATTGATTTGACAGAGGCTGTATGCAAATCTCTGTTGATTTAAATTTCATATTTCCGCTGGATTTTGTTTTCACATCTTTATAAAAACTTAGAAACTAATGGAAACATATTTTTCATAAAATTCATCAAACAGTAATACGTGAAGGTTTTGTTCTCCAACTATAATTAATACTATTTAAGACTAATAACATTTTCTTAAATATATAATTTTAGTAAGATTTATTGTAGCAAGTATATTTTCATTGTTTTTATTTGATATTCGTGGTTAGTCTGCTGAAACATTACTTTTTAGCTGATTTAAATTTTGTTGGTTCATTACCTATTCATATTGTGTAATGAACTTACTGTAGTGTTATTTATTTTGTGTAATGAACTACGGCTCTTTTATTTTACGTTTGCGATTGTTTCTTTCATTACACATAATTTTATCAACACTCCAATCACAATTATGGCCTTATTCCCTTTCATCATTATAAAACACAGATGCATTAACAGCTTTGAACAAATTTAATGTGATTCTGAACCCTCATATATGTAAACAAGCTTATTAACAACTCAAAGCACACAAATAGCGCCAGTATGTGCGACTATGACTTGTTTTATATATGTGGAAATGAGATTTTCTTGGTTGAAAGGATATATTATTGGAGAAGTTGCAATATTTAATATTTATTTATATAGTTAAAATGGCTAGTATTACTATAAATCTTAAGAGAATTATGCCAGTGATTACATTTATTTGTTTTGAAATGAGATATTTTATTTATCTTATGAATTTACACCTATATCACCTCATACACATATAAATGCCCAGGAGCCAATTCTATACAAGATAAAATAAAAGTTATAATTTAGGTTGCATCTCTAATTATGGATAAGACTCTTATTAGAGTATTAATCTAGAGCTTACCTCAGTTGGGAATTATAGGGCCTCATGGTCATCTAGAATACAAATGGGGTGAGAGAAGCATTTATAAACAATAATTATATAATTTTTATTTAGTTATATTATAAGTATTTACTTAAGTTATCAAAAGAAAGCAATTCGCGGATTAAATCAAAAATTATGATATGTTCAATTCTTCCACCTTCCAAGTTCATGCCAGAGCAATCACGCCATTCATCTAATATGTTTGGGAATCACTGTAACAATAATTAATCTACAGATCATTGATTTAGATTGCACAGCTATGCCAATGTTTATTTAAATGATGAAATAATCTCAGAACTTTATCATCTGAATAATAAGTCAATCATATTACAAGATGATAATTAAGTAATGAAAAATTATTGTGAAACTTACATTTATTGCAATGAACTAAAGATTGACAATGATAAATTTTAAGTGCATTTTTATCTCACATCGTTGTCCATTTTAAACAAGGTAATATCTTGACATTATGCAATGTTTGGATCAAATTAATTCAATGTTATTAAAATAGATGGCACATACTATTAAACTAATAAGTAATAAAATTAGATTATGTTGAATATATGTGTGTGTGGAAATAGTCAATTGAACGTACACGGCAAAATAATTCAGAGACAATCTTACTTCAACAAACATTTATTACAAAATACATTATTTTACAAACACATCGATGATGATTTAACATTAATTTTGCATTAAGTACAATCTTGACTAAACAACATTTAAATTACGTATATCCTATAGCCTTAATATTTGGAGGCTCTTCCTCTTATCTGTTATTTCAATATTATTTACAACTCTATCTATTAAATTATTAACAATACAAAATAATTTTGTATTTACATACCAATGTTTATGTCAACTATTCTCATGTTGTGCTCTCAATGAACCAGAAAAAACAGTATCAAGCAATCTACTAATGCCATTGAAATTACTTCCATATGTCTATAAATTTATAATTACCATATAAAGTTAAATAATAATTTTATTAAAATTACCATTAAATAAAGTAAAATTTTGTAATCCAATATTACACTCATACCGGGAGGGTAAATTGCCAATAATAATACCAAATGAAGTGATGATAATGTGAGTGATATGATTTGACAACCTACTTAGAACTTACAATTCCAGCGATGGTTTCCTTCCATATCTCTACGTTTTTCATATCTCCGAGGGTATGTGCTTTTATAAATTCACAATCATAACATATTTATTGATCATATTTTCTATCGTTTTACTTGCAGAATAAATAAACTTCACAGTACGGATGGTACAATGAGCTAATCATTAAATTATTAATCCAATTTCAAGTATGTTACAGAAATCACTAAAATATTTATTTGAAATAAGTAACATATACTACAAGACTATAATTATATGGAATACGAAAAGAGAGCTAAATACTAAAAATAAATATTCACATACAGGCGCATGATAGTTAACAAGACACCAAACATCAACTTAATTCATCAACACAATAGCTACCAACTTTTCTGACACAAATGGTGTGGAACCCACCCAACATATTATGCATAAATGGGGCATCTACCACTTCACTTTAAGTAATATAATTATCGCCCATATACTATCAGATAATGAAATATACTACCACCCACGGCTCAATAGGTAAGTAACTAAAGGGAGCATTACTCACTCCAAATAGCATGATTATTCCTTCAATCACCTCTTTACTCAATATGTATTTAACGCATTTCATATATGAAAAATCCATAAACTGATAAACTTTTAAATTTTCACACTATTTAATGCATATCACCAACCGAAACCGTTAGAAAAACAAATACGCATAAATCTAACTCTTATAACATAGTTTACTGACAGCAATCATGTATGGAATATTTTTTGAAATCACATCAAACAATAAAATGTTATATCATCATTAATTAAATTGTAAATGAATCTAATACCTATGAAGAATTATGAACATCGAATTTCAAATTTACATAAATACTATCAAGTAAACCTGACCATTGAGCAATATTGGCATAAATATTTCCATGTATCTATTTATCATTACCAACGAATGAATAATGATGAAACACTCAAGTTGCACCAATAATATGAGTATGGGAATATAACATTTTAACATAATAGAACAAAAGAAAATATTACCTGCTTAGTATAATTTATACCAAAATCTCCAAAACGTTCTAGAGGAAATTAGGCATATAAATACATAATAATAATAATACCAACTCAAATTAATATAAACTAAACATAAAAGAAAATCTACATATCTATCATATGCAATGGGAAGAAATACATGTGAAACCTTCTATCATTAAATTAAAAGTTTCCATTTTCTTTTTTTTTTTAGTTCACACTAGAAATTTTAAGAGTAGAAACGTAAACGATGATAATGATGAATAAGCAAACATTAAAACACATAAACATTACTCCTGCAGGACAAACATGAATTTGGCAAAACAGCAATAATCTCCAATGTTGTTAGGGCTTCCTAATGGACATTACAAGCAGCTTTTGCACATATTTGAATCAGTTTATTTACCATCAGTCTTCAAAGCTCAGCAAGATCATTCAAATAAATGTTTATGATTCAAGGTATTTTCAACTCTGTTCCATTTAAAATTTTCAGTATTTAATAAAATTTAATAACAATTAAGATCAGGGTTATTTGGTCATCCATGCTTATACACATTTCTGATAAATAATTATCAAATATCATTAAGTCATGCATTCCATCACTCATTTATGTGTGAATGGTATGGTAATTTCGTATACATAACTATTCTAATAATGTAAAGTATTAGAATGGATAATTTCTCTTTTTCAGCCTTATTTTACACAATAAACATAGAAAACTTATCAAATGAGACTCAATACAATATTTCTTTAAACAGTTCAGCATAACTTTTCCAATTTTTATCAGCATTGTTAATTTATGTACTTCCAGTATCACACTATTCATTGTAAGTAAGTTATAGAAAAACTGTATTAGCAATTTTTATATAATATCCATGCTTTTCGAATAAATGTAAATTCAAATTGATAATCGATAAACACTGGGGCTGGTATACCTTTAAAATATCCTATTCTGTGTCCTTCACAATTACACATTGCCATTTATGCTTGAGTAGTATAAGAGAAGTTTACTTAGTAAAGAGAATAGTAGAGAATTTAATGAAAATATTAGATGCACTTGTTTTATTATATAAATTATCTCTTCTTTAATTTTACTACTTTTTTTTTAAAAAAAAATCACTTTTGTAAAACTTTTTCTCAAGTCCTGTATCTTCTTAGCCACACCTCTTTTTTAGTTATAATGAGGCCAACAATATGCAATAATTTATTACTTGTAAAAATAAAATGTTAGGAATACAGAATATATATAAAATTAAAAATAATGCATAATAATAAATGAGATAAATAACTTGTAAATTTTTAAATGAAAGATTTTATGCAATATATAACTAATAAAAAATCATACCAGATAATGGTGTGGGTGCATGCATCTAGTCCATTAATCTAGAGGTCTATTAAAAACAGTTATTAGTGATGTTTATGGCAAAATGAATAATGTTATTGCAAGATGGATATTCTGAGTGATAATTACAAATATGAATGAGGTGAAAAGGCTGGAATGATGTGAATGGACCTGCAGCCACATATACAAGTCAGATCATGGAATGGCAATAAACAATAAATTACAAAATTCATGAATAGGGCACTCACAAGGGCCTTACAGACAAATAATACTCATTCCCTAGTTTAACTTTCATACCAACAACTTCTAGAACAATCCACCTCTCTCTCCCACTATTATATATACATAAAAAATTAATGATTGGTACACTCCAACTAACATCCTTGGAGCTTTTCAACTGAATTATACATTAAGTTATATCACATTTCATTTTTATTAGGTACACCTGACCACTATTGGCACATTGTGAAGTTCCCACATTCCTTCCTGGTGCCAATCTGGAAGATCACTATATATATATATATATATATATATATATATATATATATATATTGTACATAAGTGAAACTTCACTTGGCTCCAACAGGTGTCAGAGTTTATCTTAGCTTAACTATTTATTTGCAATTGTCTGATTTTTAAAAAAATAATGACAAAAATAGAAGAAATTAATTAGTTAATGATTAATATATGATGATAATGTATAATGTTGTAATATTATAATGAATTTTATATAATTATGTGTATAAAGTCAGTAGCATGTTAGTAATTAATTTTATAGGAAATATAAGGTAGCCATTTTTTTTAAAGTAAATATTTGAGTTAGTTTAAATTAATAAATAATATTAAATGTATTATAAAATAATTATTATTTTGTTCATTTCTAGTGTATAACCTATAAAAAGTTAATATTATACATAATATAAATGGTATCAAATTGATTTAAAAGTAATCTTTAAATTTTATTAAAGCAGTCAAATAATATTTAAATGTTTAATATAAATTATCTTTAACCTATTTAAGTTATTTTAAATCTAATATTTCTTAATATTTTTATTTTGTAGTTATTTAAAAAGTTGTAATTAATTAGTAGAGGGTAGATTTAAGATCATCCATGTGTGTATGTGTATGCATTGGAGATGTATGAAGTAAATGAATAAATAATAAGTTAACTACAATATTGATTAAAACAAGTGAATGAATAAAAGTATTATAGTGAAATATTTAAAAAGGTTTTGATAAATAAAACTAGTTTAATTTCTATATCTGTTTCTATTTTATTTTATGTAATGTAATATTTTTTTAAAATGTTATTTAAATAATTAATAATTAACTTATACTTTAGATGCTATTAAACCACATAAGTTTCAAATAATTAGATCAAAATTACAGCACTTGTCAAAATCAATGTCTTCCCAGCTGATTGAAAAAAGTGTCACAGTTAAATATAAAATAAATTTTATTGATTGGTTAAATTAAAAGAAATTGACATAAAAATTGGGGGGGGGGGGGTTATCAGGATATATAAATACAATGTTAAATTGTGTTTTTAGGTGGTGTGCATGCTTTAATCCTGAGACTTTTCTTTTCCTCAAAAAGCAAGTTGTAATTTTTATAAAAAAATATTATTTTCTTGTTAGAACAAAAGTATGTTAAAATTATATTGAATTGTTTTGAAAATTGTGATAAAAACTGATAAACTAAAGGTAAACATTTATTGATATTGACTTTCAATTAACTATTGAAGCTAAAGTAAAAAAAAATGTTTAAAGAAAATTTTATATATGTTATCTCATCTCCTCATTGCATGACTTATATCGACTAGAAAATAAAATGAGGATATCAACAGTTTATATATCTGTGTCTAAATATCTTTATTGCACTGAACTTTTATGGACAGAAAATGCATAATTATTATCTAAATAAGCTAGTACTTAAACAAGAAAAATCGAAAGATATTTGTAGTGAAGTTTATTATAGTTAAAATGTATCAATCTCCTTGTTTAAATTCATTTAAAGCTTATTTTAAGTCTGAGATTCTATTAATGATACCTAATATTAGCTCCAATATATTCTTGTTATAATAACTGCTGTTTTTTAAAATAGTTTTATCAAAGAGAAAAATATTCTGCATTAACGCTTAAAATGCATGACTCGTCTAAAAATGAGAAGATTTGATGTCACTCTAAATCGGCTACTTTTTATCGCACGTATACATATAATATGTCATTCGAAAGAAAATCAAAAGTTCTGTAAGATGGTGCCCTCTTCAGAGTTATTTTACAAGTAAAAAATCAATAAAAATGACCATATATGTCAAACAAAACCAAAGCACCGCCTCCTCACCAACTTTTCTTGAATCTTATTGGCTGTCCCACTTCTGTCAGAAAGGGAAATGACTGCCAAAAAGTAAAAAGTTACATTCGTTTTGATTTTTATTACGAAAATGATAAACGAATGTTTACAACATTTTAAACAATATTTGAATTGAATTACAAATTATTATTGATAAAATAATACTAAAAATCAAATTATTTTAGAAAAATAGTTAAGATATTACAAAGAATTATTTATTTATTGCTACATATTGATCATAACGTTAAAGTGAAAAAAAAAAGATTGCGTCAGCAATCTTTTTTGGTTGGTTGAATAGCGGTTACTTTTATTTCACCGCAATTGAATATTTTTTAAATTATAAATCAAATTTTATTTTTGAAAAGACTTTCGTTTGCTTTCGTAATCTGAAAATTCAGTAATATACTTTTTACAAATGAAACTAACGTATTTATATTATTAAAAGTGATCTATTTTAACAATAGATTTTGTTAAAGTTGTGAGTTGGCCAATTACAAGTTTTGATTTTTAACTCATTCGGCCAATTAAATAATAATCGTTGAAAGGGTTAAATTGAGGAAGGATGAATTTTATCTGCCAAGCATATAGTATAATTATAGTATTAATTTTGCCTAATGTTCAACTAGAAATGTATTGTTCATTATGATAAATTAATTGTCTATTTCTAAAAAAGTTGGACAAAATGTTATAAACTACAATTATTAAGGATGATTGTTTTATGTGTCAAATGTATAATGAACTGTTATATTTGCATTTATCTACACAATATTTTGTGACTATTATTCATAGCTCCTAAACAGATAAAATTTACTAACTGCAAAATGTTCCTACTCTTCATTTAAAAGAGATGAAGAAAAAAATATTTGGAAACAAATTTTAAAATGTTTGTATGAGAAAATAATTTAAAAAAAAACCTGTTTAAAAATGTGTGTTCTTTAGAAAAAGAAGTGGAATTAAAAATGTCAATGTGTTATTGTATAAGTAAACCTGGTATCCTATAAAATAATCAGCTGAAGAATTTGATTTACTAGTGCTGGCCTATTCTTTTTATTTCAATGTTTTATTATCTAAAATATCTTTAAAGAAAAAAATTAAAATATCTTTAAAGAACTATTAAACGTGTTTCAATTTAGGAATTATTGCCATGCTTATGAAATGGTTTAACCAAAAGCTTTGTCCATCAGATTAATAACTTGTCTTTAATAAATTATATACTTGTCTTGAACAAAAGAAAGAGAAATACAGAGGAAGCTGAAACGATGAACTGAAGTTGCTGTATTTTTTAACTTGCATTTTTATTATTTTTTTTAAAAAAAAATGAAACCAGAAAAATATCTATCTATCTATCTATCTATCTATCTATCTATCTATCTATCTATCTATCTATCTATCTATCTATCTATCTATCTATCTATCTATCTATCTATCTATCTATCTATCTATCTATCTATCTATCTATCTATCTATCTATCTATCTATCTATCTATCTATCTATCTATCTATCTATCTATCTATCTATCTATCTATCTATCTATCTATCTATCTATCTATCTATCTATCTATCTATCTATCTATCTATCTATCTATCTATCTATCTATCTATCTATCTATCTATCTATCTATCTATCTATCTATCTATCTATCTATCTATCTATCTATCTATCTATCTATCTATCTATCTATCTATCTATCTATCTATCTATCTATCTATCTATCTATCTATCTATCTATCTATCTATCTATCTATCTATCTATCTATCTATCTATCTATCTATCTATCTATCTATCTATCTATCTATCTATCTATCTATCTATCTATCTATCTATCTATCTATCTATCTATCTATCTATCTATCTTAGCATAAATATGCTAGTTAAACTCATGTTACAATTTTAATTTTATACTATTATATTTGTTAAACATTTCACAAGTTAAAATTTTATTCCTGGAGATTTAATATATCACTCTTAGCTTATTTATATGTGGAATATTTCACTCAGTCTTATTTTAAATCAGCCAAGAGGTTTATCAGAGGGTTTCTATTCATTTGTTTTATAAATGCTACATCAATAATAACTGCAAATATTTTTATATACATTGAGAATTATTATTCTTGCATTTAATTTGCAATCTTTTAAATGTCCACTAGTTACCACATGTTAGTATTGAATATTTTATTATGTGTGCATTGTATTTTTGCCTAGAATTTTTATATGCATTTAATTTTAAGTAATTCTTATATTAGTTGGTTGACATAGTTTGCATTGTTGATTCTCACATGTAGTATACATGTTATATTTTTAATTTTTTAGTGATAACTTAATAAGTGTATGTGAAGTCTATATCTTGTTATTAGTTTAGTATTTGTTAGCCTCATAGCATTAGGCTTTGTTAACTATTATGAGTATGCTTAATGGAGTAGACAAGATCCTCCATACTTATTTTGTTGCTTTTCCATGAGGTGATAATGCTTGTTCCCATTGAGGATTATTGTATATCAGATATTTGCATTCCTAATGATTGTGATCACAATTTGAAGTATTGAGATCCCATGAGAGAGGATCATACTTTCCGGTGCATCTTTCCTGTTCCTGATGCACTGAGACAAGATCCAGACATCCTTTTGTCTGCCTCAATATTAGGTATTTTGGAAATCACCACATTATTATTCAGCTGGCGGAGCATATATGTACTTGTTTTGCCCTATTGCTCAGGATGAATTAATGCTAGGTCCACCACAGTAGGTGATGTTGCATTTGCTTTTAGATATGTGATGACAAGATATGTATGTTTGATTAACTTTGCTTCTTCAGGTTGTGTTTAGATATTTTTAATACTTAAAATAATATCAATATCTAAATTGTGCTGTTATGATAGTTGTATCATCCACAAACCAACCAACAATAATTTACATTTTAAGTATGTAAATTATGCATATGGTATAAGTGGCAATACACACATACTAATTTTACTATGTTCATCCAGAGTTTTCACCGCTCGATTTGTAAGTCTTTTAAATATTAATTTTATAAAACATTTAGTATAATAATTTTATGTGGACAGAATTTATTAAAAAAATGTGTATAAATGATATCTGATGAGTGAGTGGCCCACACATTTAGGTTAGTTTAAAGTTAGCTAGAAATTTGCCTAAACACATCACTAGCTATAATATTAGTAATGTCAGTGTAAATAATGACATTTTTTAAAAAAAAAAAAAGTGCCATACATGCTTATTCCAGCTTAGCATTTACTTAGCTTATGATAATGAATATAAGCGTTTTAGTGTGTTATTCTGATTGTTAGATGACAAAACAGTATTATAAATATGCTAATAAAAATAGAATTATGCGTTAAACTTAGAACATTGAAATTGAGTTTACAGATTTGGAATCTCTAATTATTAAAAGCGATTGCTCTTGTATGTAGTATTTTTTATTATTTTGTTTATCAAGATAAACAGTTTTAAAGAGTTAAAGTGGAATACTTAATAACTTTAGCCAGATAAATTGTTATAAATTTGTAAATCCAAATAAAGTAGAAAAGTCAAAATGTTTTCCTTTTTAAAAAAAAAAAGACTTCAGGCTATCTTGGCAATGTTTATTCTAATAATTTTGTTTGTAAATATTTTCTTTATGTTGTTATTAATAAATCATATTATTATTATATTAAAAAGTTTTTTTTCTGTTTGTTTTACTTTTATATGAAACATATTATTGTCTTGAGTTCCAAAGTTCATAAAATTTTGAGTTGCAAAGTTCATAAAAATATCATAAATTATATAAAATATATTTTGATACTGGTTTAAATTATATAAAGCCATGATAATCTAAGTGATTCTCAAATGGAATCACAGTAAAAAAAATAATTACATTATATCAAATAATTAATTGAATGCTCATTTAAGTTGATTCTAAAGTTATCACAATATCTTCTCAAACTGAAGAATATTCTATGAGAAAAAGATTATTAGTGTTTCAGAAGAGTATTATTTACTATTTTAAAATCTGCACAGTATATTACATTATCTATTATCATCTTATATGTTTAAAGAATTATAATCCATCTGCATTTAAGGTCTTTAGTAGGTTGTCTGTCAGTATGGGGAAAGGCATAAAAGGTACCCTTGCCCTTCCCTTGCTCGAGTAATGTCTTGGCTAATAGGCCATTATTCATTAAAATTTAGATTAATTCATCAAATCTTTGGATTAATATTTTTTTTATTTATTACTCTATGTTTGAACATAAGGTAGTTCTCTTATGGATAGCCAAGATATCACTCAATTGTTTATTCATTCTAGCAATTACTTAGTAGGCAATTGAAACTTTATCTTGCACAAGAGTTTAGTTTTAAAATCCCTGAGATAGTTTACTCTTGTTGCCCAGTTAGTTATAATTTAATGTGATAATCCTTCCAACCAAAGTATTATTTATTCTTATACAGAGTGTATGATCTGATGGTAGGTCGATTCTAATAACTATTAACTAATGATTTAAATTATCTTTTATATTGTTTAGTGGTAGATCATTAATATGCTAAAATAGTTATATTTGCATTGATATTGGATTTGGTCTCTATCCAATTATACATCTGTGGATCATCATTCTTTTTTAAATTTATTGTAACCCCACTGAAGCAAGTCGTTAAGAGTCTCTAATAGTTCACGCTCATCTCATTTTATCTTCTTCTTTTGTCTCTTATATCTGTTCACCATTTAATCATCTCCATCTTTCATCCTTTCAAATAAACTCTAATAGATTAGTTCATTCTCATCTTTTATACATCAGTTTATTCATCCATTACACACTATCTTCATCATCATCTCATCTCATCTCATCTCTCTATTTATCTTCATCTCCCTCTTTCTTTTCTTTGCTACCCCATCATCCCTTTATTTTAGGTTACAATATATTGAGACAGGAATACTGTCCCTCATATAAATATTTATAAGAACCCCCACCCCATTCAATAACGTCTAGCGTGATTCAGTCTAATTGGAAACGCAATAAAGTTGTGATTCGTTAAAAATGAGAAATAAAATCATATTTTTGATTTTTAGTATTGATGGATTTAAATAAAATGTTATATCGTCTTATTTTATTTTTTTTATCTGTCTCAATAAAAAAAAAAGAGAAATTAATCATCCAATCATTAAAAAGAAAAAAGGAAAAGATACTTGAGTTAAACTGAGGCAGTATTCAAATTAGACACGTTGAAGAAAAAAAAGAAATTTTTTTTCTCTCTATCGTCTTACACAGAGGGCTTTAACAAAACGTGAAAATAAAAAGTTTTACTAGAGAAATTATAATGAAACTGGAATAAATTAAGAGCTTCACCCTCTCCACGCTGTGCCATGACTTTCCATTAATAAAATAACCCGCCTTCGTTTGAATAAAGTGGACCGTAAAACTGGAAGGTAATTTTTATAAAATACTAAAACATAATAATCAAATATTACAAAGTGAATTTTCGAACTAATTGCATAGAATTTGTTCAATAAATATTAAGACATCTTTATTATATTTTTATGTTTGACCGAATTATAAATGCTTGACTGCTTATAAGGTTCTTACCTTGAATGAATTATTGTATAAACTATAAATGCCTCAATTATCAAATGATAAATACTCTATAAATCATAAGTATTTAACTGCTTTTAAACTCATTGTAATGTAATAAAGTTTATGTGTAAGAATATGCTTCTACATTTGGCTAAAATATAAATGCCTCAATTATCAAATGATAAATACTCTATAAATCATAAGTATTTAACTGCTTTTAAACTCATTGTAATGTAATAAAGTTTATGTGTGAGGATATGCTTCTACATTTGGCTAAAATATAAATGCCTCAATTATCAAATGATAAATACTCTATAAATCATAAATATTTAACTGCTTTTAAACTCATTGTAATGTAATAAAGTTTATGTGTGAGGATATGCTTCTACATTTGGCGAAAATATAAATGCCTCAATTATCAAATGATAAGATACTCTATAAATCATAAATACTTATCTGCTTCTAAATTTACTATAATATCACAAAGATTATGTGTAAAAATATACTTCCATACTTGGCTAGAGTATGAATGTTTTAATTATCAAATGATAAGATAACGAAATGTTATATAAATCATAAATGTTTAATTACTACCAAATTTCTTCTCACAAAGGAATTAATGAACTATCATTGAATTAGGATATTCATAATTTTCTTCTCTCAAGTGAATTCAAAATGAACTATCAAATGAATTCGGAATGAATTATTGTTAAATCAGAATAATCCCAAGCTTTTTCCCATAAAAGAATTAATGAACTATCATTGAATTAGGATATTCATAATTTTCTTCTCTCAAGTGAATTCAAAATGAACTATCAAATGAATTCGGAATGAATTATCGTTAAATCAGAATAATCCCAAGCTTTTTCCCATAAAAGAATTAATGAACTATCATTGAATTAGGATATTCATAATTTTCTTATCTCAAGTGAAGTCAAAATGAACAATTAAATGAATTCGGAATGAATTATTGTTAAATCAGAATAATCCCAAGCTTTTTCCCATAAAAGAATTAATGAAATATCATTGAATTAGGATATTCATAATTTTCTTCTCTCAAGTGAATTCAAAATGAACTATCAAATGAATTCGGAATGAATTATCGTTAAATCAGAATAATCCCAAGCTTTTTCCCATAAAAGAATTAATGAACTATCATTGAATTAGGATATTCATAATTTTCTTCTCTCAAGTGAAGTCAAAATGAACTATTAAATGAATTCGGAATGAATTATTGTTAAATCAGAATAATCCCAAGCTTTTTCCCATAAAAGAATTAATGAAATATCATTGAATTAGGATATTCATAATTTTCTCCTCTCAAGTGAATTCAAAATGAACTATTAAATGAATTCAAAATGAATTATTACTAAACCAGAATGTTTACAAGTTTATTCTCATAGAGGAATTAATGAACTATTATTGAAATTGCAAATTAATTGTTATCTAATAAATTTTTTTTGTTACTAAAAATTAAATTGGTTGTCCAGTTATCCAATTCTATTTTGTTTATCTATCACATCACCCACCAATTATGGCACTGGTTCATGAGAATCTCATGTTCTCTGAGCTACGTCTGACATAGCTAGACCAAGGCCAGTCAGGTTGTAGTAAGACAGAACTCTAATGGCGCTGTTTGGAAAACCAAACATATAAATGTTTAGATGTTCCCAGTCTCTATTATACTACATCCTCTGATGAGCAGGAAATATTGTTGTAGGTGCCATTAACATCTGCATTAGGAATGTCAATTGATAGTTCCTTCCTACAGCATGCTCATCAGAAAATTGTTACAACTGAGGTAATAAAACGGTTGTATGGCGGTCCGGTTACAATATATATATATATATATATATATATATATATAATCATAAAACATTACAATAATAGCCAAAAGAACTAAAATTTTACTAAAATTCCTCCATGACTATGGTTTCATCTATTAACAAATAGACATTTTCCAGTAAAATTCGACAAGATACATACAATATATATATTTACAAAACAAAATAGCATGCCCATTATTCATTTCAAAAACCAATTTCCATTTACATCAAAGTGTGTCTTCAAGAGGTTGGTGACCTTAACAAGAAAATTTATCAAGATTCTTTTATATTTCATTTTAATTTAGTATTTTTTTTTTTTATAAAAAATAACATCCACATTGTCAAATAATATTTTATGACCTGTATTCAGTTCATGAATATACAAATTGACTTATGATATCTATTTTTAATTCTACTCTTATGGAATTTAACTTTTTGATTAAGACTTGGTTTACATTGACCTATATAAATTTTATGACAGGGCTTCAAAAAGTACACCAGAAATAGATTCGTTATCAACTAACTGTTTTGAACTATATATGATGTAATAGTTAATGCAGCTATTTCCTATGATCACAACTTCAGTTTAGAATCAGCATATATTTTGTTATGAATCTGAGGATTTTTAAATGAGTTTAAAAGGTTTTTAAGATAACACAAACAGGCTTCAATTAATGAGTGGTAAATATGTTTTTTTGGATAATCATGACTATAAGATCAAGCAATAAAAGAAACCCAACAAATAGTTGAATTATCTAATAGTGTTTTCTCATTTGCTGCTCCTCAGTAAGGAACACTAGAGAACTTTTGTGTCCAGCATTGGATTATTTAAATATTGAGAATAGTTGAAATTTTTATTTAAAAAAGTAAAACAAGTTAAAAAAATTCAACCTAGATGTCAATGTTAGAGAATTCAATTTATGATAGTTGTAGATAAAAATTGTAAAACAATGCTGTAAGACTAATCGATTTCTTAAAAAGGTTAAGAAATCGGAATGAAAATAATCATATATTTGTTTTCTTTTTTTAGTGGATAAGAAATACATTAACACCTGATGCTAAAAAAAATATTGTTTGATTTCATAAAATTTTCATTTCACTAATAATACTTATGATCTATATTTTTACTTATTACTGGTTTTAGAATATAGAAATTTTAAACAAATGTCATTACTTGTATTTTTATATTGGACTATTTCCATTATTGAATATGTATGTCAAATGTCTTTAGAAAAGCTTAATTTTTATTTAAATATTCCAAATACATTCAACTGTTAGTAATATTACAGCAGACAGGTTAGTATATATACCAACTGTTAGTAATATCACAGCAAACAGGTTAGTATATGCACAATGTTTCAAGATGTATTTATCTCCCCTTTTCTTTAGGTGTTACTGGCCTAACAAGTGACAGTATTATTATGGGATTCGAACCTGGGTCCTGAAATTCTTGATTATTGACTTTTAATGTATTTCTTTAACCAACTGGCATGGGGGCTCACATGTTTAGATCATTACCTTAAATTTCAATAATCAAGAATCCCAGGAACCAGGTTCGAATCCCATGCTAATACTGTCACTAGTCAGGCCAGCAAAACCTGAAGAAGAGGGGAGATAAGTACCACCCAAAACGTTGAGCATATACTAACCTGTTTGCTGTGATATTACTAGCAGTTGGTGTATATACTAATATGTTTGCTGTGATACTACTAACAGTTGGTACATATACTAACCTGTTTGCTGTCCTATTACTAACAGTTGGTTTATATACTAATCCGTTTGCTGTGATAGCACTAACAGTTGAATGTATTTTGAATATTTAAATAAAAAATAATCTATTGTAAAGACATTCAGTACATATATTAAATGATAGAAATAGTCCAATATAAAAATACAGCTAGAACACCATCATCACAAACCTTTGGGAAAACACAAATGTCATTAGTGTATTAAAAAAAGGGGAAAAAATAAAACATCATTCCATATGTATTAACCTAAGAACTATTATTATTATTATTATTATTATTATTATTATTATTATTATTATTATTATTATTATTATTATTATTATTATTATTATTATTATTATTATTATTATTATTATTATTATTATTATTATTATTATTATTATTATTATTATTATTATTATTATTATTATTATTATTATTATTATTATTATTATTATTATTATTATTATTATTATTATTATTATTATTATTATTATTATTATTATTATTATTATTATTATTATTATTATTATTATTATTATTATTATTATTATTATTATTATTATTATTATTATTATTATTATTATTATTATTATTATTATTATTATTATTATTATTATTATTATTATTATTATTATTATTATTATTATTATTATTATTATTATTATTATTATTATTATTATTATTATTATTATTATTATTATTATTATTATTATTATTATTATTATTATTATTATTATTATTATTATTATTATTATTATTATTATTATTATTATTATTATTATTATTATTATTATTATTAAGCTTCAGAGTATAAATTTTTAGAACTTTTATACTGGTGGATAAATTGTGATGTAAATATGAAATCTGTTTAGTTGCCTATATTTCTGCAGTGCAACAATTATATATATAATCAATTATGTAATTAGTATAATAAAGAACGAATATATATATATAACGAATATATTATAAATTTGTAATTTACACATATTAGTAATTTTAATTTTTTTTAATACCTAAACTATATTACTACATAAAACAATGTTAATTCGGAAATGGCTCTGCAGGCCGCTTGGAGAAAACAAATTGCATTTTCATTAGAACATACTATGTATTAATGAATGTACGGACTTATTAAGGTTGTAAAATGCAACCCAGTAATAATTATAAATTTCATAAAATAAATATCACCTTTCTTACTGACACATATATACTAATGGTGAAGTTTGTAGATAAAAAAAATGGAACTATGTTGATGTTTATCGATTATAAATAGCACTTAAAAATGTGTTTCAACTTTCATACTTTGAATTAAATCAAGACTCAAACCGAATTTGATTTATGGTTAAGAATGTTAGGGACATGGCACAGTTGAAGAATGTTCCCTTGAAACTAGTTCTGTGAACCTGATATTGTTATAGTTTATAATTGAAACATTTGTCATTACATATATAATAACTTTTTTCACAAGCTAATAGAGTACTTAAACGTATTATCAGTATATATATATATATATATATATAAATATATATATATATATATATATATATATATATATATATTTATTTATTTAACACAGTATTCAAAATTATATATATATATATTGTATATGTACTGGATGGTTATTTATTCCTTTTGATTATGGATGGCGCCACCAGGTCACTGCAAACCTGGAAGAAGTGAAGGATGTAGAAGTAAAATTAAAATTGTTACAGACAAAGTGTGAGGAGATAAAGGAATTATTGAGTAGAAATGATGAAGAAGAAATGGATAAGGAGGTCCAGAAGATGGTAGACAAAGTTACAGATGGAGTAGAGAAAGTAGAGTATGAGACAGTGTTGGTAGCAGATTCACTAATAAGAGAATGTGGAGATATAATTGCAAGGGAAAATAGAAGCAGGTATGTTAGAGTATGTATGCATGCAGCAAAAATTAGCGATGTGACAGATAAATTAAGAAACTAGGTAGTAGAGATGTATATGTTATGGTAGGGACGAATAATTTGTTAGAGTCATCAGAGAGAATAATGGATGAGTAGGTAGAATTGATTAGAAATTTGAGGTAGATTAAAGGAAGAGTAGGGGTAGTTGGAGTATTACCAAGATTTGATAAGAGGTACATGTTAGATAGAGCATGTTCTATAAATGAGAGAGTGAAAAAAATTTGTGAGAGAAATAATGTTTTGTTTGTGGATGCATGGGATTGGTTTATTGGAAAGAGGGAATTATATAGTAAAGATGGATTGCACTTAGGAAAACAAGGAAGTGAAGTTTTAGGAAGTTTGATATTTAAAGAATATAATTTGGGAAACTTTTAAAAGGGAGTGAGCATTTAAATTGTAATATTATCAAAAACAAGACGAATGGAGGGGATATAAGAAATAAGTAAAAGATGGTTGATTTAGATATAAGTGTAGATGTGGATTGGGAATGTTTTTGTAAGATTAATGGTTAGAAAGTTTGTTATAAATGTAATTGAGAAGAATAAAAAAAAATTATAAAAGAATAGTTAGGAAAGAAAAAGTTGTTAAAATTGGGTTTTTGAATATGCAAGGTGGTAGGAGACCAGAAAAGTGGCTGGAATTAAATAAAGTAATTGATAATGAAGAGCTGGAGGTATTAGAAGTAGTGTAAACTCATCTAAGAGAAGAAGAATAACCTATTTTGTAAGAAGTGGTATGGCAGGGTGTAAACAGAAAAGAAAAAGAAAAAAGAGGTGGTGGTATAGATGTTATATCAAGGAAATATTTAAATATTGTTAAATGTCAAGAGCATTTGTGGTTTTAAATAAGGTTGGGTAGACAAGGATGGATGGTGGCTGTAGTGTATATAGCTACTGGAGATAGTCAAACTGTAATGGAGTGGAGCGGTAGTACATATGAATGCCTAGTTAAGGATATACAAATTTTTAAAGAAATAATTAAGGTTATAGGTGATATGAATGGTCATATTGAAGAAATTGATGATGTAGATAATAAGAATGGCCAGTTTTTGAAGGAATTTTGTCAAAGAGTAAATTTAAGCCTTGGGAATTTATCAAATATGTATGAGGGACAATACACATGGTCTAGGAATAACGTATTTCTCCAATAAATTATGTATTGGTAGAAAAAGAGGGAATGAATAAAATATGGAAAATTAAGGTGTTTGATAATGAAGAGAGAGTATGTAATAGTGATCATAATTTTATTGTAATAGAAATGGTTAGTAATGTGATGGAGGATAGGAATAAAGGTAGAAATAATAGTGAAAGATGTGGATGGAGAGTTAATGATAAGAATAAGTTGGAAGAATATAAAATAAAAGTTGAAAAAACCATGGAGCAGTTGGATGGGGATGAGCATAAGGACTGGTGTGGTGAAATATAAAAAGTGGCAAATAAAGTTTTGGTTGAGAATATGCAGAAGAATAAAAGTAATAAAAGAATGAGAGTTAGTAAAAATGTAAAAGAGAGGAAAGAAACATGCAGTGAATATAAGTGTGCTACTAAGAACAAAAAAAGTGAAAATGATATTAATGCTAAATGGGGAAAATACTTAGAAAAGAAGATGTTGGCTAAAATAGATAATTATAGAGAGAGGATGAAGTTAAATAGGAAATTGTTGGAGGATATTAATAAAAGTGGAAGAGATAGGAGTAAAAAAATTAGGAATTACATTAAAAGAAAACATGTATGGGAAAGAGAGATAGTATTAATAGATGATGAGAGAATAGAATGTAGCTCTAGAGAAGAGGTAGAGAGAAACTTAAATAGATATGTAATGGATATAGAAAAGATGTTGGATGTGAAGGAAGTAGTAATAGAAAAAATTAAAGCAGTTAGTAATAGGAATATTAGGTTCACAAAAAATGAATTGAATGAGGCAGGGAAAAGATTGAAAAGTGGAAAGGTGAGAGGTTTTGATGGATGGACAGCAGAGATGGTAATAGATTTAGGGCATAGAGCAAAAGCAAAGTTATTATCATGTTTTAATAAAATGGCACAGAAGACTGTTTTGCCAGTTAGTTGGAGTAATACAATAATAAGATTATTATTTAAAGGAAATGATAAAGATCATAGAAAGTTAAATAATTATAGACTGAGAGTGGTAACATCTGTTTTATATAAAGTTTTCTCATATATGGTAGCTGGAAGAGTTGTAAAATGGATGGAAGAGAATAATGTAGTGAGAGAAATGCAAGGAGGTTTTAGGTCAGATAGGCATATAGGAGATAATTTGTTTGTAGTTACACAATTTATGGAGATGAATAGGAATTCAGGTAGATCATTATATATGAGTTTTATAGATATAGTGAAAACATATGATAGAGTAAATAGAAATATATTATAAGTAAGGTTAGCCAATTTGGGAATGGATGAAGCTTTAGTAAATAGTATTAAGAAGTTATATAAAAATAATTATTATACTTACCAGTTAGGGGATATAGAATCAGTTAAAGTTATAAATGGGGTGGGATTAAGGCAAGGATGCCCTATGTCACCTATTTTGTTTTTGTTGTTTTGAGTGAAATGTAGAAAGCAATAGAAAGACTAGAAAGAGAGGGAGAGATACCATCAATAGGTGGCAAGGGAGTATATATTTTGTTGTGTATTTTTTTGCAGATATCTTTTTGTGTGCAGAAAAAAGAGAATATATGGAAATTATGTTGAGGACATGGGCAATGGTGGGTAAAGAGATGGGGATTAAATTTAGTGAAGAAAAATCAAATATAATGATGGTTTATACTGTGGAAATAGAAGATGTACAATTTTTATTGGGGGATATAAAGTTACATGTGATGAATAGATATAGGTATTTGGGAATCATCTTATGTAATCAGGAAAATTGCTTGGATGAATGGGAGAAAAAAATGGTAAATGAAGCAAAGAAAAGAAATGGTTTGGTAAAGAAACTAACAGTATTTTCATATAATAAATATGATGTAGCTAGAATAGTATGGAAGGGAGTTGCAATAGCAGAGTTAACATATGGTAATGATACATTATGTGTTAGTAAAATGGTTTTAGATTATTTAGAGAAACTACAAAGGAAAGTAGGAAGACATGCATTAGATGCAGAGATGTGGACAGGAAAGGAGGCAATTCAAGGAGAAATTGGATGGTCAAGTTTTTATATAAGAGATGCAAAAAGTAAAATGAAAATGGATAGTAAAATAATAGCAAAAATAGTGTTCAATTGGATTATGAGTAAAGAGCAGGTAACAAGTTGGGTGATAAAGGTAATGCGGTATGTGAAAGATTTGGATAAAGAATTTATATCAATATACTTGTATAAAAGGTGGGATGATTGTGTTAGAAGGATTGTTGAGTGTTATAATGGTAAGGAATGGATAAAAGAATAGAAGCTTTAATAAAAAATAGGGAGTTGAAGAGATGGAGAACTAGTATGGAGGGTAAGAAGAGTTTAATATATATATATATATATATATATATATATATATATATATATATATATATCCAGTGATATTCCATTTACTTATATATATATACTTATATATATATATATATATATATATAAGTAAATGGAATATTGGATGCAAGTTAATTTATGATAATGGTAAGGAAAGTAGTTTATTATTTAAGGCTGAAATGGGATCTTTAGCAACAAGAGAATATACATGTAAATGGAAAACCATGGATAATTTAGTGTGAAAATTGTGTAAGGAAGGTGTAGAAAATATTAGGCACCTGTTGATTGAATGTAAATGCTTGAAAGCAGAAAGGGTACAGATAATGAAGTTATGGGAGAATAGACATGAACAATGTGATTGTACAGAAAGTGAGTTATTAGTTTTTATGTTGGGTTTGCGAAGAGATAAGGGAAATTTAGATATAAAGGCCATAGAGTTGACAAAGATTATGTTGTGGAAATGGGATGGGGCAGAATATGGGAAGACATAAGAGTGGGGAATGGAGAATAAAATGGCTAACAGGTTTATCTGGGCATAATTGCTGAGATATTCTTGACTTCGTTTAAGAAGAAGCCAAATACATCACATCACATCATTACATGGAAATGCCAAGAACATTTGCGGTTTGAAATAAGGTTGGGAAGACAAGATGATAGCTATAGTTTATATAGCTACTCGAGATAAGATAGTCAAACTATAATGGAGTGGAACAGTAGCATATCTAAATACCTAGTTAAGGATATCCAGAGTTTTAAAGAAAAAAGGAAGAAAATAATGGTTCTAGGAGATATGAATGGGCATATTGAAGAAATTGATGATGTAGATTACAAGAAAGGACAGTTTTGGAAGAAATTTTGTCAGAGAGTGAATATGACCATTGGAAATTTATCAGATATTTATGAGGGACAATACACATGGTCTAGAAATAATATATTCCACACAATAGATTATGTATTGGTAGAGAATGAATGAATGAATAAAGTAGTGAAAATTAAGGAGTTTGATAATGAAAAGAGAGTGTGTAATAGTGATTATAATTTCTTTATAATCGAAATGGTTAATAATGTGGTGAGAGTAGAAATAAAAGTAGAAACACTACTGAACGATGTGGATGGAGAGTGAATGATAAGAAGGAGTTGGAAGAGTATAGAATACAAGTTGAAGAAACCATAGAAGAGTTCATTGGAGATGAATATAAGGACTGGTGTGATGAAATAGAAAAAGTGGCAAATAGGGTTTTAGGTGAGAATATTCAGAAGAATAAAATTAATAAAAAATTAGAGTTAGAAAAAAAAGTAAAAGAGAGGGGAAAAAGCATGCAGAGAAGATAAGAGTGTTATTAAGAACAAAGAAATATTATATGTCATTAATTATATCAAAGTTAATTTTGATGTGATATTGAAGAAAGCAAGGAAAGGAGACAAAATAAACAATATTATATGATAATATATATTTATTTCAATTCTTATTGGAGCTGACTATAAGATTTTAACATAGGATGTGATGAATATCATATATTTTATGTTTTAAAAATATTTTCAGAAATACACCACTGGAAATTAAATTTTAATTTTGGAAAAAATATAGTATTTGATAATAGAAGGAATATATATATATATATATTCCTTAGATATATACATATTTCTATATCAACATCCATATATATATATATATATATATATATTGGATGTTGATTAGAAATTGTCCTTAAAATTAATAGCTTCCACGATTTATTATGATGATTTATTGATATAAAAATCAACGTCAAAAAGAAAAGAAAAGTATAATTTAAAAACAGCACCAAGAATTATTCAAACACTATTACATGATATTAATATATTAAAGAAAAAAAAGTTATACTCTGATATAAAATGTATTGGTGTAGATGGATATATAGATAAAATTGCTGTCACATAAAAACAGATTAATAGAAATCACTAACAAACCCATGATTGGTGCAAAAGACAAATTAAATGTTCATAGAAGTAAGTAGTTGCAGTGAAAATAAAATGATAATTGTCATTGAAGAAATGAAATTAGTATGACATGGAATGTTGAAGGAATGAAAACAAAAATGTACCACGTGTTCAGATTGTTTTGGAAGTGGAAAGTAAAAAAAACTCAAGAATTTATGAAAATAAGTCTTTATGAATAGGGTATAAAGGAATAGGCAATTGCAAAAAAAATATGAAAGATGAAAAAATGGGTGGGGGGATTTGGTTAGAGACATACGCAGTAATAACAAATCCTGAAATAGAAAATGTACTCAATACTTTTTATTGATAAAAAATGCAAATATTTGATATTTAAATAAAAGATTCTATACTTATGTGTTAAAATATTTTGAATTATTGGCAATGTTTATTCATGAAGTTCCTAACATTCATAACATGGAGAAGATCTGAAATGTCAATTCAATAACGTCTCTGACAGGTTTGTCACACACCAGAAATGTAAACGTTTACAGATATAACAATGTAATTTAATTATTTACCCAGGAATATTTTCAATATGATCATACATTGTAGATTATAGACGTTAGATATTAAAGAAATTGTTTCAACGAAATACATTTTAGATTACCTGTATCGTGAACATAACTTATAAATTATGGTAAAATAGCTAAATATGTGTGATTTCTTTGAAATTGTTGCTAGTATTTGAGGTTCAACTTATATAAATTAATTTAAACTACTATTATGGTGCATAACAGGAATCTAAATTACAAAGAATTTAAATTAAGCTCTATTGCATAACGTTTATAAATTGTTTGAATGATTTATTTTATAAAAAAGCATATAAATAAAAAAATAAGATAAAAAAATCTATTATGTAATCAATATCTCAGAACGGTTTGCTTTAGTGAATGATTATAATGCTAAAAATATATGGAAATAATACAAAAGACACCATGCATATATATATATAACATTTTTCCAAATTAATTAACACCAAAAAAATTATATAAATAAATATAATTGATTTAATAATATGAGAATCAATAATATAATAAAATACCGCATTCATTGCATATATAACTGCAATCATTTGAATTAAATTAGAAATATCAGTTTGCCACTTTACTGCATTATTAATAAATAAGAAATACAATGGTTTAGACAATAAAAAAGGGTGTCAATACGTTTAAGCAAAATATGATTTTATTATTCATGAGAAATAAGTTTATTTATCCTTGAAACTTCTGTTGTTTGTTAATTTCCATTATTCTCCCTAACTTTCTATTAGCTGCATATTTCTAAAAGATTCTCTTTAAAATATAGATGTGTATGCGTGACATGATAAAATGTATAAAGGTTTTCTGGAATTAAATATTAAAAAATATCACACCACCTATTGACAACTTTTCTAGCACCATTACCTATTCTATAAAACTCTGAATTAAGCATATATAAATGCAACATTTCCTGACAACTAGAAAATTTATTGATAATTGATGTGATATATATTTATATAAAATAAAAATGAAACATAAGTGCTGATTTTCTCTGAAAATTATATATTATTCTAACCCTAGAAATAACAGTGAGTTTCAACCTAGGAAACTTTAGTTATTGAGGTTATGATTATTCTTTTATTTATATAAATATATTCTAGTTATACATTTTAATATTATATATATATATATATATATAGTACGTAAAAATACACACTCTTATCAAGCTTTTAAAATACCCTCAACCCCAGACCGCGGTTTCTGCATCTAGCGTCGTCAGTGAGGTGTTAGGGATTAAAAACACTAGAACTAGTCTAGCATTTTATCAATGCCTAACTATTGAGAAGAAAATCTGAAACATTCAGACACTGACACACTAGATGCAGAAACTGTGGTCTGGGGTTGAGGATATTTTAAAAGCTTGATAAGTGTATGTATTTTTACGTACTCTCTCTCTCTCTCTCTCTCTACATATATATATATATATATATATAACATTTGTAAATACGAGCTTTATTAAAATTAGGTCATATGACATCTGACTTGATTTTTATCAATTTTATACACAAACACATATATATATACTTCTATTTTAGTTGGTAAACCAAGTAATGACATAGTACATATTCAAGAACGTAAAGATGGATTACTAATTTGTAATGAAGCAGCTTTTCCACAAAAGGATTTCAGTTGGATAAAACTGCATAACAAAGTATATCTGGTGACGGTTGCAAGTCAAGTACAAAGCCGTAGTGAAATTCCATTATTGTTTCGCACTCGATTTTCTTTTGCAATAAAATATGATAAACTTGCTCTAAATATTAAGAAGGCTCAAGTTCATGATACTGGAATATATGCATGCATAAAAAATAATAAAATGCATACTATTAATGTTATTGTTGAAGGTATAAACTTATATTTATGGTTTAACTTTTATACATATTTCTGCTTTTTTCTTTCAAAAAATAAAAAAAAAAAACATAACAAAATTAAGTTAACTAATAATTAGAAAAGGAAAAAATGGTTAAAAAACATTCATTATTATTTATTGTTATAATTTAAACACAAAAATGACTATAATGCAAAAGTCTCAATAGACCAAGCTATATACCAGTGGAACATATTGAAGAGAGTAATGGTAAAAGAAATATGAAAAGAAAAATAGAATGAGTACAGTTAAGAAACAAATAAATTTATTGTATCAGAATGAATACTAGTTTTTGATGAAAAAACATGAATATCTTATAGGATAACAGATGATAAATTTAGGCCAACAATAGCGCCCATAATTCCACTTAATATTATTACTCTGTCCACATTTGAGGATCCTATCTAATTGCCTCATTTTGGAATGAAGGCTTAAGCAGTAGAAAGTTTTAAATTTATGTTATTTTAAAATAATATATCAACTGTAAATCTTATGATTGGCACAAAAAAGTAAAGTGAATTACAAGTTATTAATATAACAATCCTTGTTTCAATTAGAAATTAATGAGATAAAAAATTCAAATTAAGAAATTAGCATTAATTTAAAATGAAAAATAAAAACAAAAGAAATTTAAGAATTAGCAAATATTATATTTATGAGAATTTTAATTTTTTTTATTATTTAGGTTACATATTTTTTATTACACATATCCCATAGATCGCACAATTTTTCTCCCATTACTTAGTGCGAATTATTTTGTTTTATCCATTAAATCATTGTGGACTTCAAGTAATCTTCTGTGCTTAACTGTTGTGTTACTAATTCAGAGATTGTATGCAGAATTGTTAAATCAAAATCGTCTGAATAATTTGGATATAGATTTATAAATACAATATAAATGTAAACGTTTCAAATTATTTCATGTTAATTAACGTTTCGTTGCTATATTAATGCTATCTGAATTTACATTGGTAAAAAAAAAAACATTCAAATGTTGTTAAATTATGAATTATATTTTGTGATAAGCATCCATATTAGAAAACACTGAAAAAAAATGTAACTTATACTCTGCAAGAATATTTAAAATACAATAAATCATTGAAAAAAAACTACTTTTTTAAGAATTAATCAATTGATTTAACATTAATTGTAATTTCAGCATTTTTGAGTGAGTGTATATAGGTATAATACTAAATGATAAAAATGTAATTGTCAGTATAATTACCAAATACAGTTTAGATCATTAATTAAAATACAAATTTACTACCAATGTTTTTCCTGAAAAAACATATTTCTCGCTTGTGAAATTACCTACCATAAGATAAAACATAATTGACTTACTTTCTTTCGAATTCCAACTCAATTTGCAGTTACCTTTAATATTAAAACAGTTTTTACACAGGTTAATAACTTCACAATCATAAATATTTATTGGAAGACATACATTTTTTCATTCTACACAAAGAAAGCACCTATAGCTTGCTCAAATAGACCAAAAATATGTTTAAGCAGAATAAGATTATCTCTTTGTGAACAATGAAAAGAAAAAAAAGTACTTTAATAAACATTTATGATTTTAAAGCAATCAATTTGCTTAAAAATTATTTTGATATTAATCTGTGATGGCTGCAATGTCATTTATTGAATGTAATGTCTAAAGCAGTCTGTGTTATGGCTCCTAAAAATTATTATTTATAATATAATTAATATTTAATGTTTGATTTTTTTATCATAAGCATTACTTACAATAAATGTTATAATATTTGTATAAAAAAGTAAAATAGATAGTGAAAATGAAGAAATTATTTTTTTTTATAGCGCTTCTAACTGGGATAAGTTGATTGCTTTTTTAATGAAAAAATAATATTATTTATTACAAGTATTATTTTCAAAAATATATTTGTATAAAAAGTATAAATTAAACCAGAAAAAAGTGTACAATAAAATTATTTATGTTTAGATTACAGTGTAAAAATATTGTGAAACTTTTAAAATGTGACATAAAACTTATACTACATATGCAAAATTCAAACTAATTGTGATTTTTTTCCTAAATGCAGATACATCTAGAAATGTAATGTTATGGACACTATTTTGATTTAAAATTTTCTATGACATTAAATCAGATATTTTTTAACAGTATCATATATTTCATGAATCTATTGAAGTTTAAAACTAATTGGAATGATATTAAGGTTACTCATCACTTATTATTATTATCATATGTTTCTATGAATTTTTAGTGTAATGATGAATTTTATAAAACTAAAGAGAGGTGGGTTATTAGTTATGTTATTTCTCATTTAATGTGCTCTGTTTTTATTAGTTTTTTGAGAAAAATGTTATTAATAACTTTTCTGGTTCTTTAAAATTATTTGTTAGGTATGTTTTGATTGCTTCTTTGCTATACAGGAAAATGAATAGAAGGATTTATTGATAAATTGAATGCTTGGGATACTAATATTATACTTAGTATTAAAAAGGGTACATTTGAATTTGGTAATTAAAAATTTTAGATTTAAAGGTTGTTTAAGTTGGTAATATTCTATTTTATATTCATTTTATTAAAGCAAAAAATTCAAGAAATATAATAAGGTGGACATTTATCAACCTTTATTCCATAAGAGACATTCTTTACTATTTTTAAAGGAATAGAATATTTAATAATTTTGAAAATAATGGTTATATTCAGAAAAGTTAATTTGCTTCTGAAAATGTTAAGTTATGATATAATCATGAATTTATTAAAAATATTACATTTAATAATAATATTTATAAATAATTTAGCAATAGGTTTAATTGATAGTGTGATAAAAGTTTATTTCTTGGCCCTATATGACATCAATTAGTAAACTGATTTATAAGAATTGTTTTTAATTGAGTGATAAGAAAGTAAGACCTGCATTTAAATTTATTACTAAACAGTTCAAAACACTCAAATGATTGCAAATCTCTTCCTGTGCTAGTTTAAAAGATATCTTGTAGTTGTCATATAGTTTATAAAAGTCAGATTAAATTAAGACTTAGTAAAAGAGTTAAAGCTCTTAAGGGCAGAGTTAAAAATCAATTCAATGTTGTCATATTCATGAAATAAAATAAGTCATAAAATATTAATGACAATGCAAAGGTTATCTTTGATTAAGAAAGTGAATTGAAAAGAACAGTAAAAAAAAAAATTTTGATACTTTTTTAATTATATCTAAGGTCATCAATCTCTTGAAGACATACTTGATGTTAAAGGAAGTTTGATGACAAGAGTATTTTGTTTTGTATATATTGTGACCTTATCAATGGGCACAAGAAACAAACTTTAACTAAATCATATTGTACCAGTGGCGAATAACTGTATTTAACTAAAAAAAAAGTGAAATAGTGCAAAAATTTTAAAAAATTATGTTAGTGGTCTAAAACCTTATGTGAGAGTTGTTTATGAATGTTAGTTGGAAGTTTTATAAGCATTTAATATTATTATTATACTTGATGAAATATTCAATGCAAGAAAGGGGGTGGATTATTACAGGAATTATTGATATGTAAGTTAAGTTGATGCAAATTTGTTTTATTTATTTGTAAAATAGTGTTTTGGCATTTGTTTAGATGTTTTTGTGCTGTTTATTCATTGGCACACCCATCCAAGTATCGGTAGTAAAATCAGTGAAATATGTTTAATTAATATTCATATCAGTTATATTTTAATCAGAATAATTTAGTATTCATGAAGCAGCATATGTGGGTGCATGCATGTCTATGATATCTTTCAATTTCACTTTCATATTTAATTACAGTATAGAATTTTACATTTTACAATAAAACAATTAAAATTACAGCAAATATCTCTAACAATAGATGCAAGTATATTTTGAGTGATTAAATGGTGTTATCAACCACTTTATTCACTGGCTAAGTAGTATTTGTTTATTTTGCAAGTGTAAATTTTTTTTTTTTGTTTATTCGGTTTGATTTAATTTAGAAAATCAAGATGATTTTTTTAAAAAAAATTTCTTCAATATTTGTTCCTTCATTATCTGAATGCAGGGGGTGGAGCTAACCTTTGCAGGATAAGGTGACCTCTTGATTGATGGAAAGGAGATGTATTTAAGTGATAGTCAGTAATAAAATATATTCTGCTTCTGCCACTTTTTCTATATACATGTTTTTTTTAATCTCTTCCAGAAATCAAGTCAATTAAATTCCAAGGTGTAAATTTTAAACATTATTGGTTTATAAAATTCAGTATGGAAATTTTAAAAAAGAATGTCAGGCTAATTTATTTACAATGTATATTTTCTTCATTCTCCACTCAGTTAAATTTTAAATTAACACTATCGTTTGAAATGTATTTATATGCTTATTACCTAAATGTACTCTATGTGCCTATAATTTCTATTGTTAAAAGATTTATGCATACTGTTTAACAAAACCTATCATAGACTCTAAGTTTAAATTCTCTTCTAATTATATAAAAGTTAAGTTAAAATGAGAGGCTGCATGTATAATTTATTGTGATATATTTTGAACTACTACATGATAATAACTATGCTTATCATTCATGTTTATAAAATATTATATTAAAAAAGTGAGTGTGTGAATTATAAAGAATTAACCAATAATTTGTATTCATTAATATGTACCTAATTTAAGTCAAGTAGAAGGACATTAATATTATATATTTATTGTTCTCCTCAGTATAGGGATGTATTATAAAAGAAAATATTACTATCAAAGAAATTGCAGATTTTCCATGAATGATTAGCAACAGACAAAATAATTATATCCATGCTAACTTATGAAGTTTATGGAAAGCTAATATCCTTTTGGAGGCCTGCTACAGTTATTGCTAAGTTGAAAATTTCCAGAATTAATTAAATGGTCAATACCAAACAAATACATAGCTGAAACAATTTATCTATTATCTCTGTTAATATAAAAGTTCATTACTTGTGTATTGTATTAGAGAACTCAATTAGCTATTGCTAAGAATATTTGAGATTGCTTAATTAAATCTAAAATTGTGAATGTTTATCCTATAGTAATTTGTCTTCATATTTTATTAACACATACTTATCTGGAATCATCATCCTCATCTCTGTGTCATTCAAGAGACTTTATGTTAAAAAAAACCTTGCAAGTGATTTTTTTAAGTTAAAGAAGAGTAACTAATTTTTTGCTATTGGTATGTCATAGAAAGATAGATAAGTTTATTTATTTATTTGCTTATTTAATTTATACTATTTACTTGAGTTCAAGAACATCTCAGATATTGTATTGCTTGTTGCAATATGCCTGTAAATGATCATTATTTAAATATAATTTCTTATGTGGGTTATATGTACGTTTTTGTGTGTTTTATTGAAGAAAGGTATTTTTTTTATTTAATGTTTGAAGTGAGCATTTGGCTTAGAGAGTAGCACATGTATGAAAGATAAATATTGTTGTCAGAAATGGTGAAACCATGGTGAAACCATGATGACAATAATTATTGTCATTTAAAGTTTTAAAACATCTAAACTATTTGCCACCATTGATCGTAACTGTTCAAAATCTATATCTCACACGTAAATCACCCAAACGAAATATACATTGGATTCACATTCCAACATTACAGTGCAGAAAACATTTTGTAAGATCAGCTAGACAATGAAACTCTCCATCATATTCAAATTAAATTATTGAATGCAAAATAATGACAAATGCTAAAAATAATGAACAGTACTATTTATTCATGTATACACAATTTTACAATACACCCAAAATAACATAAATTGACTGCCCTGTCAATTTTCAAAACAAGTATCTGATATAATTTTTGAATAATTGATTGACTTTTTGAATGGATAATATAGTATAAATTTTAACTGATCCTGAACAGAGATAAACTTCCTGACAGACCAATGATAACAAATATTTATTATTGTAGTTCTAAGATTTAATAAACCTATTGTTTGAGGATATACTGTATCCATTAACTATTTAAAGAACAGGACTACTATGAATATTTTCAAACTGTAATACAGGTAAATAACTAAAGGCTATATGTGCAAATGTAAAATGCAAGAAAACAATATCTGTGTTACATTATTTATGAAGTTGCAAACAGTATCATCCAAGATATACAAAAACAAAGCAGATAATATAAGATAAGCATGCCACAGCTCTATAATTGGCAATATCAATAGTATTACAGTCATTTATTAATAATTAAAACACATACATGCAGATATCATATATAAATAAAACAGCATGAAATAAACTTACAGCAGTTCACTTTTATCAATACACTTAATTTATTCTTCCCCAAAACTGGAAAGTAGGAGTGCCAAAGCATGAAACCATGATCAGGGGTTTGGGGGAAGTCCTGACAGAGATATTTTAAGTGCTGGCTCTGGCTAAGCATTTATCACAAAGCTTGTAGAGGAATTGGCAATCCTCATTGTTTATAACTTACAAGCTTAAGAAATAGGGTCATGTGATCTATGACTTTTATTTTGACTATTTATGGGAAGTAGTTTGTTTTAAAATTTTAATGAAAACAATCTTAATTTATTCTCTTTATAAATCCTGTTTCATATTTTTATGTAATGAAAATGACTGATGTTTTAATATATATATATAAGCATGACCTAGGTTTGAAAGCTAATCACTTTATATAAAAATGTACTCTTCTCACTAAGAGTTGGATCTCAGATTTTAGTTATTGGCACACTTCTAGCAGACTTTGTTCAACTATAACTATTGTGATGATACATTCTAATCAGAGAATCAAAAGATAGTTTACTTGTTGTTTCATGGATAGTCTTTTTGCATGGCTATAGACACTCAAAGACTAAGCATATAATGGACACTGTTTCTACATTAGTTGACAGCTCTTTTCCATACTTCTCTATATATCATTGGCTGGCACTCTGATTTGAGACAAATATGAAGTAGATTACAGCTTCTCTACTCTTCCATTATATTTTTCAACACCAGACACAATAAGTACACTGAAAGCACAAATCAGAAGTAACAGATCACATTATTTCAGCAAAAAACACTTTCACATTCAAAAGCAATTCAGTAATAATCAATTAAAATAAATCATTTAGTGATAAACAATATATATATATTGTAACCTTCCCCGCTCCATAATAATAATAACAACATGCCAACATGCTAAGAATATACTAACTATTCCGGAATTTCTTTACTTATTTATTTCCGGTCAATAATAATTAACATTAATAATAATTCCGGGTTATCTAACTCAGTCTATCAAATATATTATTATAATTTAAATAAAATAATCACTAGCTCAGAACTTTATAAACACAGTTATGTCTGTGAAATGAATCAACATAAACATCTTTTATTATTCCCATGAGACCTGGAGCAATGACAAAGGAACAAGACGAGAGATCATTGAGATACTATCCCAATGGCATAAGAACACTATCCTAAATAATTGACTAATAGCATTCCTACGACTTTTAAAACTTTTATCATATCTTAGTATTTTTAAAACAAATTCTAGCTCACATAAATAAATTAATTAAATAAAATAGAGTTAAATTAATCAAATCATATCAAATCAAATAGATAAATCAATAAGTAAATAAATAACTAAATCTCAGGTTCATAAATTGTAATTAAAACTGATTTCATATTGCCATAGTAAACTATGATAAGGGAATTTTATGTCATAGTTCACTACGTAACGAATAACTAATTAATAAGAACAATGACAATAATAAAATAATATAATCTTCTTTTCTTTCTAGATGTATTAAATATTTTCGTGGTAACATTTATTAATCTGATAATCAAAAGTTATGTGGTAACGTTCGCATATATTTTACTTAAATATTGTGGCAATTAACCCATGACCAATACCTGTTCTACTTATACTTCTTTCATTTTATTATGTAAATAAAACAAAATAAATTATTAAAATTTCTAATATTTATTATCCTGTGCAAAATCATAAACATGTTTAATTATAAACGTGCGTTGTGATTTCATGCATTTCATGTGTAGGAAAAACAACAACCAAGACACAAAGCTTACTAATAAAATTTTATAACATTTTATTAACATTATAACAAATAACACTTTGTACATTATTTACAGCGGATATCCCTATTTACTTATCACAAACTTTTATTTATACCCGTTGATGTCTTAACATTATTATTATCGAATTTTATTTTACCCTTTTACCATTAATAATTACAAAAGTATTTTACAATATTATTATTATTGGATACATGTTTTGAGCTTAGCTGAATACACAAAATTTCTATCCATTAAACTTTTCTATTTGACATTATGTCCTTATAATTTCAAAATTATATTTCTATAAGATCTTTACTGTTATGTAAAATTATACAAAAATTACAAAATTATACTTATTCTTGTTAGTATGGAATCCTACAGAATTTAATCCTTATGATATTTTCATGTTCCTTTTATTATCAATCATAATATAATTACTGATAAAATTTTGATCCCATCCTTAACTTTATATAGCAATTAACATTATCCACACACTATGTACAAATACACATTTTTGTTATACATTTCTTTAACTCATTTTCCAAATAAACATGCAATCTCTTTTACTAAATCTCACGTACAATATTTTAAAATCTTATTATTGTTTTAAAACTTAATTCTAAGTTTTTTTTTTTTTTCTTTTAAAATTATATCAGTTTAGCAATTGGCTTTTAAATTATATCATATGATTCTTCATCTTTTATAATACTTATACTTTCACTTTGGACTTATACAATTCTACTTTACTCTAGTAAATAACTATTCTTACATAACTACTATCTAACTTACTTTCTATCTTATGTATCATTTCTATAAAATTATCTCCCTGACGATGTATTTTCATGAAATCAAGATAGCGAAGATATAGATGCGTTGGATCAAAATAAACAAGATATTATCCTTTATAAAACTTTGACAATCATGGCACAGTGAATTTAAGGACGCCATAGAGGAGTGACTTTTATCTGTCTATCTGCCTCTAGTATTGGAAGGATGCTAAAGCTATTTCTTCAGCTTCATCACATCAGAAAGTTTCAAAGATATGTAAAAAACACTGTCCAGAATATATGTGCTCAGTTGTAGGGCGAAGTTATCTACACTGAAGTCACACAAATAATTATGATCCACATATTTCATTCCTTATAGTTTAATAAAACATCCTCTTGGTTTCCTTTGACATCAGTACTCCCAAGTCACTATCTGATTGATTTCTTCAGATTCATCTCTTCATTACATCGACAAATTCTCTGTCTACTTTGCTAATAATAATAAAATTCATTTTTATTTAACTATACAGCTATTCTTAAGAAAATTCTTTACTATACTTCTCGTATATTTCTATCTCTACTGTTATAAACTATTTGAATATTTTCAATATAAAACTCAAAAGAATCACATAATTAATATGCTACTTATTATTAATCATTTTTAGATTATTTATTGCATGCACATTTTAAAATTTTACTACTCTCTTAAATATATGTTTGATGTTGGATAAATGTGTACTTATAACTTTTAACATCTTTCATACTTCATTCATTAATAGATGACCTATAAAAAAAATATATTACATATTACCAATAATATTAAAATTACCAACGATCTCTATCCTCTGGATCGTATTTGTAAACTTCTCCATTCCAGGACTTCTAGTAGGTATTTAAAATTTTCCATACACACATTTTTATTTATACTAATATTTCTCTCATTCCATTAGCTCGTATATTTAAATATAATTATTATAAAATTTATGTTTATATGTTTCCCTAAGCTAATTCAAATTTTATACTTTAAATACAATAAAAAAAAAATAATTAAAACTATATTTACGATACAGCTTTGTTGGACTCGCTTGGAAAATCGTTCATTGCAAAGCTAAAACAAAAAATTATATTTTATTTTCTTCAGTCACTTAATGTTCTAATTTAAACTTTTAATTCTGTTTATTAATTCTTCTTGGACGATGATCCTTAATTTTCTTCATCTTTTTCCACTTATTCTTGAGATCTCCTTTACATAGTCTGCTAGCTTTTTCCCCCCCGCGCTTGGTTTTCCCTCGATGCATCTTGTACTTTATTTTAAAAATTCAATAAATTTTTCTTTATTTCCATGGATCCATTTTCCTCATTTTAGTGATTAATTATATCTGTTTAAAATAATATTCTTTCCATTTAATATCTTTTCCTTTTTTCTATGATGAGATAAAAATGTTAGGTTCCTCTTAGTAAGTTCATATAGCACTTTATACAGGACTATGGCTTTTCTTCTATTTTTAATTTAGAAACTATATTTTAAATAATGTTTTTCCTTTAATATAACATACTTTTCTTCCTCATTCTTTTTCTATATACTTGAACGCTTATTATGATTTTTCTCATAGAGAAATATGACTTAGTTTTAAATACTTATAAAACAAATGTTCGTCATAAGATTCTCTCGATAGCAAATAGTTGCTTTCTTATATTTTCACACAGCTTTTCCTTTGTATTTTTCCAAGTTATAGGATTTAATTTCTGGTTGAGCACAAATAATACAAAACTTATACAATTTTCACTCATTTTTCTTTCAATAATTATTTCAATTATTATTCTTGGTATTTCCATTTTATTGTAGGCTGAATGGTCAAATTTGATTAAATCCACTGGTAAGATCACGTAGAAATTAGCAAATCATCTTTCTGGATACAAAATTATATTATCTGTTCAAGACTAACTTTAGAATAATTATTAATTTATAAATTTATATTACTTTTTTTTTTTTTCAGCTTCGATGTTACAAGCAATTCAAAAAGGTTACCTTCCTCTTCAACTTTCACATTCCATCTCCCGCTTCTGTCTATCTTAGATTTTTTTCTTGCCAATTTAAATCCGTTGATTGGTCAATATTTGTTTTTAGCGCGAACAATATTAGTCATTCTATTTTGGATGATAAATTGTACTTTTTAAATAAATATTTATGACGTAATGTCTGGAATATTACTTTAACTTAATATTATTAAATTTAATCATAGTTTGATAAAATTATTATTTGATCTTTAAAATAATTATTAAGACAATCTATAATATTTTTAACTTTAATTTTTATGATAGATGACAATTATATCTAGTTTTAAATTCACAAACTTTATTATTATTTACCAAGTGTGTGTGTGCGTGAAAGCATGTAATATACGATCACGTGTCTATTCACTTTACAAAAATAATCTTTTATTTATGTCTCGGTTTAAATTACCAAAACTAATGTACTTTCTAAAATTTTGAAAAATAAATTGAAACTTATAGGACCAAATATAATTCTCACCATCCCGAAGTTTATTAATAAAAATATACCCTATTAATTTTGACTAATTATAATATTATCTTTCATTTATTTAAACTATTAATTCTGAAAATATTATATTCTAATCATTACTATAATTTTAACTGTCTATAGCTGTGTTATTTTGTATGGCCAGCTTTCACAACCATAAGCAATGATATTAAAACTTTATTTAACTGTTTACTTTTTAAAATACTTTATTATACTGTTATCTGTTAGGTATTTTAGCTTAAAATTGTATTACAAATCTATTATTACTTTTATATCACTTAAATATAACTTAAAATTTAAAATTTTTTTCATAATTGACCTTTCTACCCTACCTATGATCTACAGACAAGGGCACATAACTTCCCCCTTCGAATAAAAAAATTTTAAATTAAATATTCAGTTTAATATCTACTTTATTTATTAACATTCTTTATCTTATTATTTGCTACAACCAAATTTCATCCTACCACCTAGTACAATAAAATACACTATTTGACACATGTGTAAATATAGCCTTTAAACATTTTACCCAATTTTGGATTTTTTTACTACTTGTAAAATTTTCCTACTCTTCTGATGGGTATGGTATTAGGCTTCGTGCGTTATATGTTCCTTTTTCACCTTCTGGTGTAGATAGGACAAACGCATTTTCTCCTATTTTTCTCAAAATTTTGTATGGACCTTCATACAATTCCAGAAACTTTCTAAATTGGTTTCTTTGTAGGTTGCTATTGTTTGAAATCTTATATTTGTTCTGAAAAAAAAAATAAGGTTATAATACATTATTAACTATACATTTTTTTTTTTTTTTTTTAGGAATTATTTGTCTTAATTATTAGGTATTCTCTTTTTTTTTTAAATCTAAATTTTAATTCTTTCTCACCTTCCTTAAGCTTCACCTTAGCTTTTCCTATCTTCTTTTCTTTATTAAAATTATTCTCAAGAAAATCTGGGATAAATTTCTCGTGCTTTAGACATTTCAGTCTTACTTTTATCTTACCTAAATTTTTATTCTTATTAAATTTTCCTCTTATAAATTCACTATTAGGTATTAAGTTTCTAATTCCATTAAACAATATTTCTTTAGAAATATTAAATTGTAAATGAATATTTTTATCATTAAAACTACATTTAGATATCATCTCTTCTATTTTATTTTTAAATTTATTACTACTTTTATCGATGATTTTTGGTAACTCCTGTTCCAATAACTTTAAATACTTTTGCTCTGAATAATTTGGTCTTATCTTTGTAAATTTACCAAATCTTTTATCATCGCTATAATATTTTTTAAAACTATTAATTTGATCTATGTTTCTTTCACCAAATAATCTTTTATAGGATTTACTCACTTCTATCATTTCATTAGTTAATTTAAAATACTCCTTGGGATTGTTCAGTATTCTTTTATATAATTCATTACTACTATTAACTATTTCAATAGATTTTTTATGAAACTTCTTTTCTTCATAAATCATTTCATTATTGATAATAGTTTTTTCAATAAATATTTTGATTTCTTTCCTGGCTAATTTAACATAAGGCTCATCTTTTCTTAACTCATTATCTACTATCTTAACAAGTGATACATCATTATATCTATCTTTATCTTCTAATTTAACAGAATCTAGATTTTCTACTGTCAAATCACCATATAAGTTAATATCTTTGTTAACTATCTCACTGAATTGTGGATTTTCTTCAGTTACAATCTCTACAATTTCTTTGTTATCTACCATATTTTCACTAATAGATTCTGGATTATTTTCTAAATCTGTATTAATTATTTCAACAGATTGACTAATAATCGTTTCATGAGATACTTCCTTACTTACACTCTTTCCTTCTACATTTTGTATCTCTAAATCTTTTAATTTTTCCATTACTTCTTTTTGAACTTCCTCTTTTATATCTCTCTTATTTTGTTTTGCTAAGTCACTAAATTTATCCACTAATTCTCTCTCCATTTCATCTTTCATTCTTATTTTACTTTGTATTATTTCTTCTTTGATTTCATATATTTCATTTTTAATATCCAATTGGTTATTATCCAACTCTTGTTTTATTTGGCTATTATTATTCTGACATTGTATAATAGAATCCTCTATTTGTTTGTTTATACCTTTTATAGTTATTTCACTAAATTCCATAAATTTAGTTTTTATCAACTCCTGGTTATTATAGTCTATCTTTTCTATCTCATCTTTTAAAGAACTAATAATTTTTTCATTATTATCTAATCTTGATTCTAACCCATTAAATTTATTATGGGTTTCCTCTTGAAAGTCTTCCATAGTTTTACAAGTACCATCCAGCTTTATATTCATACCATTTATACATGTTTTAATTTCATTATTATTTTTACTTATAGTTTCCTGGAGATATTCAAATTTCATATTACATTCTTCCCTATTTCTTTTATTATCTTCTTGCATTTCTTCTTTAATTCTGTTAATATTTTCTTTAATCTCTTCTTTAATCTCTTCTCTATTTCTGCTTATATTTTCACTAATAGATTCAAATTTTATATTATTATCTGCTTGTATTTTATTTATATTTTCATTAATAGATTCAAATTTTATATTATTATCTTCTTTCATTTCTTCTCTATTTCTGCTTATATTTTCATTAATAGATTCAAATTTTATATTATTATCTTCTTTCATTTCTTCTCTATTTCTGCTTATATTTTCATTAATAGATTCAAATTTTATATTATTATCTTCTTTCATCTCTTCTCTATTTCTGCTTATCATTAGTGCTATTTGAGACAATAAAAAGCTATTGCTATCTCTTTCCTGTGTGAATATTCTTTCTTCCTTTATTTTTAATTCCCCAATCTTTTCATCTTCTTTTATTTCTTCCTCGACAATTTGTACAAGATCTGTAACTGTTTCTACTTTAATAGTATCTTCCATTTTACTTTCCTCCTCACAACTATGATCCACTACGGACTCAGATATTTCTTCTACTAAATCTTTATTTTGTTTATCCATTTTTCCTTTTATAATAATTTTCCTCAAAATTTTATCACAATAATATACTATTATTAATTTTTCATAAAATGTTCTCTTACCAGTTTCTCCATCTCCTTTAACCACTACCCACAACAAAATATAGCAATACCTTCTACCCTTTTCCCTTATATTTATCTAACTACTTATAATAACAATAACAAATTAAATTATATGTGTCATATTATTATTTCCCACATGCATGATTCACAAACACTTTGCACAGATCATAACACTCTTAAATATATTTTTCAATAATATTTCCATAAATTTAAATGGTCATATTAATTATTAATAATTGTTAGCCACATATGCATATTTTAAATTTTATTTGTCAAACGAACCACAACAATATAATACGTTTTTCTAAATGATCAGATTATCTACCACGCAAAATTATAATTACCCCAACAATAAATATTATTTTTATAATTAAATCCGAAACTATCTATTTTTTATAAAATATGTCTGTTGACAATCTCTGATTTTACATATTTAAATTCAAATATTAAACTATATATTCCCACTACACATCGTACAATACGTTGTAAAAACAAATTTATATTCTTTCGATTGCAGTCCCTACTGCACATCGGGCCACGCGTTGCTGGCGCCAAATTCTCTTCCGTCTGTAACCTTCCCCCCCCGCTCCATAATAATAATAACAACATGCCAACATGCTAAGAATATACTAACTATTCCGGAATTTCTTTACTTATTTATTTCCGGTCAATAATAATTAACATTAATAATAATTCCGGGTTATCTAACTCAGTCTATCAAATATATTATTATAATTTAAATAAAATAATCACTAGCTCAGAACTTTATAAACACAGTTATGTCTGTGAAATGAATCAACATAAACATCTTTTATTATTCCCATGAGACCTGGAGCAATGACAAAGGAACAAGACGAGAGATCATTGAGATACTATCCCAATGGCATAAGAACACTATCCTAAATAATTGACTAATAGCATTCCTACGACTTTTAAAACTTTTATCATATCTTAATATTTTTAAAACAAATTCTAGCTCACATAAATAAATTAATTAAATAAAATAGAGTTAAATTAATCAAATCATATCAAATCAAATAGATAAATCAATAAGTAAATAAATAACTAAATCTCAGGTTCATAAATTGTAATTAAAACTGATTTCATATTGCCATAGTAAACTATGATAAGGGAATTTTATGTCATAGTTCACTACGTAACGAATAACTAATTAATAAGAACAATGACAATAATAAAATAATATAATCTTCTTTTCTTTCTAGATGTATTAAATATTTTCGTGGTAACATTTATTAATCTGATAATCAAAAGTTATGTGGTAACGTTCGCATATATTTTACTTAAATATTGTGGCAATTAACCCATGACCAATACCTGTTCTACTTATACTTCTTTCATTTTTATTATGTAAATAAAACAAAATAAATTATTAAAATTTCTAATATTTATTATCCTGTGCAAAATCATAAACATGTTTAATTATAAACGTGCGTTGTGATTTCATGCATTTCATGTGTAGGAAAAACAACAACCAAGACACAAAGCTTACTAATAAAATTTTATAACATTTTATTAACATTATAACAAATAACACTTTGTACATTATTTACAGCGGATATCCCTATTTACTTATCACAAACTTTTATTTATACCCGTTGATGTCTTAACATTATTATTATCGAATTTTATTTTACCCTTTTACCATTAATAATTACAAAAGTATTTTACAATATTATTATTATTGGATACATGTTTTGAGCTTAGCTGAATACACAAAATTTCTATCCATTAAACTTTTCTATTTGACATTATGTCCTTATAATTTCAAAATTATATTTCTATAAGATCTTTACTGTTATGTAAAATTATACAAAAATTACAAAATTATACTTATTCTTGTTAGTATGGAATCCTACAGAATTTAATCCTTATGATATTTTCATGTTCCTTTTATTATCAATCATAATATAATTACTGATAAAATTTTGATCCCATCCTTAACTTTATATAGCAATTAACATTATCCACACACTATGTACAAATACACATTTTTGTTATACATTTCTTTAACTCATTTTCCAAATAAACATGCAATCTCTTTTACTAAATCTCACGTACAATATTTTAAAATCTTATTATTGTTTTAAAACTTAATTCTAAGGTTTTTCTTTTAAAATTATATCAGTTTAGCAATTGGCTTTTAAATTATATCATATGATTCTTCATCTTTTATAATACTTATACTTTCACTTTGGACTTATACAATTCTACTTTACTCTAGTAAATAACTATTCTTACATAACTACTATCTAACTTACTTTCTATCTTATGTATCATTTCTATAAAATTATCTCCCTGACGATGTATTTTCATGAAATCAAGATAGCGAAGATATAGATGCGTTGGATCAAAATAAACAAGATATTATCCTTTATAAAACTTTGACAATCATGGCACAGTGAATTTAAGGACGCCATAGAGGAGTGACTTTTATCTGTCTATCTGCCTCTAGTATTGGAAGGATGCTAAAGCTATTTCTTCAGCTTCATCACATCAGAAAGTTTCAAAGATATGTAAAAAACACTGTCCAGAATATATGTGCTCAGTTGTAGGGCGAAGTTATCTACACTGAAGTCACACAAATAATTATGATCCACATATTTCATTCCTTATAGTTTAATAAAACATCCTCTTGGTTTCCTTTGACATCAGTACTCCCAAGTCACTATCTGATTGATTTCTTCAGATTCATCTCTTCATTACATCGACAAATTCTCTGTCTACTTTGCTAATAATAATAAAATTCATTTTTATTTAACTATACAGCTATTCTTAAGAAAATTCTTTACTATACTTCTCGTATATTTCTATCTCTACTGTTATAAACTATTTGAATATTTTCAATATAAAACTCAAAAGAATCACATAATTAATATGCTACTTATTATTAATCATTTTTAGATTATTTATTGCATGCACATTTTAAAATTTTACTACTCTCTTAAATATATGTTTGATGTTGGATAAATGTGTACTTATAACTTTTAACATCTTTCATACTTCATTCATTAATAGATGACCTATAAAAAAAAATATATTACATATTACCAATAATATTAAAATTACCAACGATCTCTATCCTCTGGATCGTATTTGTAAACTTCTCCATTCCAGGACTTCTAGTAGGTATTTAAAATTTTCCATACACACATTTTTATTTATACTAATATTTCTCTCATTCCATTAGCTCGTATATTTAAATATAATTATTATAAAATTTATGTTTATATGTTTCCCTAAGCTAATTCAAATTTTATACTTTAAATACAATAAAAAAAAAATAATTAAAACTATATTTACGATACAGCTTTGTTGGACTCGCTTGGAAAATCGTTCATTGCAAAGCTAAAAAAAAAATTATATTTTATTTTCTTCAGTCACTTAATGTTCTAATTTAAACTTTTAATTCTGTTTATTAATTCTTCTTGGACGATGATCCTTAATTTTCTTCATCTTTTTCCACTTATTCTTGAGATCTCCTTTACATAGTCTGCTAGCTTTTTCCCCCGCGCGCTTGGTTTTCCCTCGATGCATCTTGTACTTTATTTTAAAAATTCAATAAATTTTTCTTTATTTCCATGGATCCATTTTCCTCATTTTAGTGATTAATTATATCTGTTTAAAATAATATTCTTTCCATTTAATATCTTTTCCTTTTTTCTATGATGAGATAAAAATGTTAGGTTCCTCTTAGTAAGTTCATATAGCACTTTATACAGGACTATGGCTTTTCTTCTATTTTTAATTTAGAAACTATATTTTAAATAATGTTTTTCCTTTAATATAACATACTTTTCTTCCTCATTCTTTTTCTATATACTTGAACGCTTATTATGATTTTTCTCATAGAGAAATATGACTTAGTTTTAAATACTTATAAAACAAATGTTCGTCATAAGATTCTCTCGATAGCAAATAGTTTCTTTCTTATATTTTCACACAGCTTTTCCTTTGTATTTTTCCAAGTTATAGGATTTAATTTCTGGTTGAGCACAAATAATACAAAACTTATACAATTTTCACTCATTTTTCTTTCAATAATTATTTCAATTATTATTCTTGGTATTTCCATTTTATTGTAGGCTGAATGGTCAAATTTGATTAAATCCACTGGTAAGATCACGTAGAAATTAGCAAATCATCTTTCTGGATACAAAATTATATTATCTGTTCAAGACTAACTTTAGAATAATTATTAATTTATAAATTTATATTACTTTTTTTCAGCTTCGATGTTACAAGCAATTCAAAAAGGTTACCTTCCTCTTCAACTTTCACATTCCATCTCCCGCTTCTGTCTATCTTAGATTTTTTTCTTGCCAATTTAAATCTGTTGATTGGTCAATATTTGTTTTTAGCGCGAACAATATTAGTCATTCTATTTTGGATGATAAATTGTACTTTTTAAATAAATATTTATGACGTAATGTCTGGAATATTACTTTAACTTAATATTATTAAATTTAATCATAGTTTGATAAAATTATTATTTGATCTTTAAAATAATTATTAAGACAATCTATAATATTTTTAACTTTAATTTTTATGATAGATGACAATTATATCTAGTTTTAAATTCACAAACTTTATTATTATTTACCAAGTGTGTGTGTGCGTGAAAGCATGTAATATACGATCACGTGTCTATTCACTTTACAAAAATAATCTTTTATTTATGTCTCGGTTTAAATTACCAAAACTAATGTACTTTCTAAAATTTTGAAAAATAAATTGAAACTTATAGGACCAAATATAATTCTCACCATCCCGAAGTTTATTAATAAAAATATACCCTATTAATTTTGACTAATTATAATATTATCTTTCATTTATTTAAACTATTAATTCTGAAAATATTATATTCTAATCATTACTATAATTTTAACTGTCTATAGCTGTGTTATTTTGTATGGCCAGCTTTCACAACCATAAGCAATGATATTAAAACTTTATTTAACTGTTTACTTTTTAAAATACTTTATTATACTGTTATCTGTTAGGTATTTTAGCTTAAAATTGTATTACAAATCTATTAGTACTTTTATATCACTTAAATATAACTTAAAATTTAAAATTTTTTTCATAATTGACCTTTCTACCCTACCTATGATCTACAGACAAGGGCACAATATATATATATATATATTGTAACCATTCGCTTGCCCCTCATCTACCTATCATGCCGAACCCACTGCGGCACTCAAAATTGTAACCGTAAATTGTGTGGTCCCAACTACAGAAACGCAAATGCACTAAGAATCGTAACTTCTATCACTGATCAATTCCCGTTGCACATTGTCAGCTATTAAGAGCTGTATCCAAAATCATATCATGCTATCTATTTTATGCACGAAAAACCACAATCAACATCTGGGGCAACTTACCACAGACCAAACTAATGATCTAACATAAACTTTTTATGATTTAATTTGATCGCAGCCAGGGTGTACCGCGAAGAACTACCATAGTATTATGATAAAATACTTTAATCAAATTATAAGTGTAATGTTATTATTTTCAAACCTTAATTTGCAATTTTTATTGTATGAGACCCGATGGCCAACCATGTACAAGATGGCATAATTTGTAAAACTACACAATTATGAATTTTTAAACCATCTATATGATTTTTAATACAGATGCTAGTCCAGGTAAAGCTTTGCAATAAATAAACATAAATACTTGGGTTCTTTTTTTTATAGTTTACTATATCATTGAGACTCTTATTATATTGACAAATGACAATTTAAAAACGTTAAGTAAATATATTTAATCGTGTCATTATTTGGTAAATCTGTTTACAAGTTTAATAATCAATTTGTATGATATACTAGAATCAACTACGCAAAGCCAAAATGATGGAAAAGGTAAATGGGATTTTATTGTACCCCACACATCATAAACTACCAAAGACTAAAAGCATCCAAATGTTTTCTCAGAATATTACTAAACTTTTATATCATGGTGACGATAGTATGTACTTCAATGTATGCTCTATCCAAGGTTTATGATTTCTGATTTTAAGAATGACACATAGCAACGGCACAGTAAGTTTAATTATAAATCAATGTTTATTTACAAATTTATCAATAATAAGTAATTAATTCTAATGTGATAATTAAAAAACATAAGTAAACAAACAAAATAAATAAATTATAATTCCATCGACTTTCTTCACTAACATATCATAGGTACGGTTTTAAAAACCTAATCATACCTTATTTCAATTTGATATAATGAATCTTGAGCAAATTATACTAAATTCAACATCAACTCATGAAGTATTTAACATCATTTCCAGATTCAATAAATCCATATCGTAAAATTATAATAATATAATAACTAATATTATATCTGTAGGATTTGGCTATAATGTAATCATTAAATAAAATGAAAATGTAAACTTACACTCCGGTAAATAATAATCAACCGACAGTTAATTATTAGGAAGTAATTTGAATAGAATGTCCTGCTACAATTTGACGATCTAACTTATGAATTATGCTTACAAATGGAAGAAGATGATTTAGCAGATTAACTAAAATACTTTGCCCAACTTATATCTATGAAGTAAAACATATTCCTGTGGATGCAGTCATCTACACATAGGAATTTAATAATAACAAACGCTTTGTGGATTGATACACCATCATAAAGTAATACGTATAATTACACAATTCCGCGGATTAACCACCAGTGCTGGAATGAGTGTAAAATACAAAAATGGCAATTAAATAATCTACAGAATAACCACCGGCACAGATTAATGCCTTTTAACATTATAAAACAACATTACTATTTACTTCACATTAAAGTGCAAAATCATCCTCCTCAGTTACTCTGCTGATTCAGAAAACACTAACACTTTAGCAAATGTGGGTTCTTGCATAATAAAATGTTACACTAATCAGGACAACTAATGTACTAACTTATCTTACTTAAAATAAAACATGTGTAATGCAATATAAGTAATATTAGCATAGGAATATAAATCTGGAAAGACTCACAAAATACCCCACAAAGATTGATACATCTCATGAATTCATTTAGTACTTTTCAAGCCTTTTCGCAAGCGCTATTCTCTTGAATAAATATTTTATTCAACCCCTATTAATTTAAACTTAATAAAATATAACTTATGAACTTCACATGCAAGTTCATATAATGATAAAATTTAAGTAATGAATTATTCATCAAATACATAAAATCTAAGAGGTGTGTGTGTGTGATATAAATTAAATGTATAGCATTTTATAGTTCAATATATGAATTTTAGCAGGTGTGTTTGTCACAAATTAGATTTTATAGCATTTTATAACGACAAATATGATCCGTGAAATCCATGTACGATGTGTTGAACAATAAATGTACGAAGTAATAGCTATAATTATCGTTGAATTTCATACATGTAATGTTATCCATTTGTGTTAGTTATTATAATCACTATCAGATTAACAATTTTACGTGGCTCCATAAACAAGAAACAATTTCAAAAAACATGACATGCAGAACTTAAATGAAAATGTTTTTCATAAGTCATTAATTTCTACATTTCTCTATTAAAATGTTCCAAGTTTCTCACATCCATGCTAAATATTTATTTATCCACGCTTAAATTTAGGAATAACAATTATAGCAATTTATTTAATCATTCCACACTGACGATAAAATTAGAAAATAGTTTTGATCAATTATTGAAGACTGTTTATTATCCAAATGACAAACAAATTAATTAGCAAATATATTACTGGCATTATAAAGTTAAATATCAATCAATACTATATTTTTTATTAGAATTTGAAACGGAAATATTAAACTATGTTGATAACTTTAACATTTTACTTTACTTTAAACTTCTTCTTTTTTAAAAAACAAATTTTCATATTTATAAAACTTTTGTAATTAAAATACTTATTTAATTTTTCCAAATTGTAGAACAATAAACATTTTAAAACATACCAAATTCTTGCAATTAATTCTTTTAAACCGGGAAGCTCTGACATTTTAAATGTAATATTGGGAACTTATTACCGGTGATTTGATCCACTTGGCCAGCCGACTTGAACAGACTTTTAAATTTAGCAATTCATCTTATAATTAAATACCACGATATTAATTTACGTTTATAGCAAATTTTGTGGTAATCCGTTTACTTATTAACTATTTTAAAATAAGCTTATCAAATTTACACCATTTGCCTTTACCATTTTCTTTTCTTTTTCCCTCCAAAAGCAAACTAACAGACGATCTTCTACTAAATTCGCGCTCTTTTCTTTTATTACATTGAGACGCATACGTAATTACTGTATTTATTTTTAATAATTTATTTTAATTGAACAAATGGTTTTTTGTTAATTCAATAGAAATAATTTTTAAGATTACTTTAAACAAATAAAAACAAAATATTATATTTTAATACTATTTTACCAAATTAAATGTTTTGTCAAATTTTTTTTAAAAAGTTAAACATTCTGATATGAATTAGGATATGGAACGAAGCAAATTTAAATTTATTAAAATAATGTAAGAGCGTAATCTGTTCAAAGTGCAAATCAAGCTAATCAAATCACCAAAAGAAGAAAGAGAAATTTTTATACCAGTTACATCAATTAATATATTTTATACTAAAATATATGGTTACAGTTTTACACCCCCTACGGAAAAAAAATTATCTTTCTTTAGAATTACATTTAATCAAATTCTACTAAGGTACATCATAAGTTACTATTTTTTATTATCCTATCTATAATTTATCATCAATCTGAATATGGTATAACATTTTACAATATAAATCCCCTAATTTATTGAAGGTACAGGTTTCAAACTACGTGCATTGTAGGTGCCTCGGATTCCTTCAGGGGTTGAGAGCATAAATGCATTCTCTACTACCTGGCTTTCAATCATGAAAGGTCCATTATATAGGCTTAAAAATTTTCTAAATTCGTTTTTCTTTAAGTTGCTAATATGAGGAACCTTTCTATGAGGCCCTTTCTAGTTTAATGTACTACTTTTAACATTTGTCTTAATATCCTTTGTGCGAAGTGGTTTAATTCCACTAACAGAAGGTTGATCTCTATCTTGGGTCTTATTAATTAGACTAGGTTGACCATTAACTCTATGATAAAATTTTGGTCGTTTATAACTACAACTCCTACTCTCGTATCTTTTATCACGATAAGGACTTCTTATTGGAGCAACATTAACATTAGCAATGGAACAGTTATGAGAAGCTCTAGCATCCTTTCCACCTCTATATCTGTTTTCCAGGTCACATTCACTTGTCTCTAGTGCATCTAAGATCTCTGACACCTCATCAATTGTATACTTATCCGCAACAATCAAAACTTGTTCAATCTGTCGAGGTAAGTTATGTCTTAAGATCCTGACTATATGATGCTCAGATAATGGAAAGGCAGTTAAAGTTTTAAGTTTGACCGCCTGTCCACGAAAAAATTGAGTATAGCTACCGTTATTAGCATTGTACTTTTCTCGAGTGATTTGATAACGCATGTTGTCCTGACGACCTTCACCCCAGAAACTTGACATTATTAAATGTTTAAAATCTCCATATTTTTGAGGACAATCAAACAAAGACTGCCACCAATCTTTTGCAGCAGCATAAAGATGGTTGCTGGAGATAGCCAGTTTTTCTCTTTCTGAAAATGCACATAAAGTAAACAATTCCTCTAAATTTTGAAGAAATTCTAGAGGGTTTTCCAAATACTCCCCTTTAAATGGCTTAATCTTTAAAAATTTAAGAGCTGTAGATCCACCCATAGACATATCTGTGTTCTTGACATCATTTTCCACATATTCAATTTTTAATGGTTTTTGGAAAATGGGAGTTGTGCGGATACCAGTAAAATTACCATCCGATACAACTACTTCTTTAACAGAGGTCTCTGCCCCATCTACATAATACTTGGTGTTTTGACCAATGAAATTATCATTTTTCTCTTGAGCCCTTTGAATTTCTAACATTTTTAGCTGAAGATTTTCAATCTTTGCCTCTAGTTTCTGTCCTTCTTTAAACTCATTTGGCTCATTTGGCCACTCTTGACATTTATTCCTCATTTCCTTCCACTCTTTTTGCATCATTTCTAATCCTCCACTAAATTTAGCATTAGTCTTTTTTAATTCTTTATTTTCTACTTTAGACCTATTGATAGTTTCCTCCAAAATCTTTTTAATGCTACTCAATTCTGTTCTGCTCTCTGTTACAGATTCACTCATGGATTTAATTATGCCTTGTTCAAAAGTTGAATGACTCTAATTCATATTCTGAAATTTACTTTCCATTTCAGTTTTAATTTTATCAATAGATTTAGCAGATTGAGACTCTACTTCTTGAACTTTATAGTTCATTTCACTAACTATTTGTGCCAACTGACTCCTTGAGTCACCCATTGCCACATCAAGCACCTTGAATTTAGTGTCCACATTCTCCTCGTGGGTTATAAACTTATTTCCAATTTCTTCTATCTGAACTTCCAAGTGCTTTTTATAATCGAAGAAATTAGCTTTAATTTCTTCTAATTTAATATCGGACTCCTTTTTAGCTGCCTTACAACTATTCTCTAATGATTGAAATTTTTGGTTAAATTCCTCCACCGTTTTTACTCTAGCAGCTTCTATTTTTTCTTTCACAAATTCCTGAACTTCAGCCATTTTATTCTCAAAACTATCTAATGTTATAGACTGTTAATTCAATTTTTCAGTCTGTCCATTCAATTTTTCAGTCTGTTCATTTAATTTTTCAGTCATCTCTTTTTGAGAAATAGACTGTTCATTTAATTTTTCAGTCATCTCTTTTTGAGACTCTAACATCTCTTTTTGGGAAAGAGATTGTTCATTTAATTTTTCAGACTGTTCATTCATTTTTACAGTCATCTCTTTGTGAGACTCTAACATCTCTTTTTGAGAAAGAGATTGTTCATTCAATTTTAGAGACTGTTCATTCATTCCAATCTCTATGCGTTGAAGCATCAACATAAACCGTTGTTGGAAATCAAAATCAGGAACTTCTTGAGTTCTCTCAGGATAATTAAGTTCTTCAGAATCACTCATTTTGAGTATTTTATAACAACTATTTCAATATTTTGTGAAAACAAATTTTTACTTTCCTAAAATATGTGTTTTAATAACAATGATCAATTTAAATCTTGTTCAAGCCGACCAACCACTAAATCCTCACCACCAATAATCTATCCCAGATGGTATATATCACATTCACACTAAAATAATCTGAACCCCCACTTTAAATATTTGCAGTATTACAACAACTACTTTACAAACCCTTTATACTTTCAACTTCTCCCAATTCAATCATATTATTGGTATATCTTGGAATACGATTGCTATGGTCATCAGAAATCTATATAAGTAACTTGGAGAAATGTATAGCAATAAAATATACAATATTTTATCACCATGATAGAGCATTTGTCACATGATAATATTCTTGTAATATGGGAAATTAAAATTGTAATCAACAATCATTAATTAATTCAGTTCACACATTACCATATTGTACTCTGCAACAATCAATTAATCAAGTCGCATGTTTATAAAGTGCTAAAAACTGTAATTGCACACTTATAATGACTGTATAACCTCAACATATCAGGCCGATCACGTTTTGGCGCCAAAAATTGTAACCATTCGCTTGCCCCTCATCTACCTATCATGCCGAACCCGCTGCGGCACTCAAAATTGTAACCGTAAATTGTGTGGTCCCAACTACAGAAACGCAAATGCACTAAGAATCATAACTTCTATCACTGATCAATTCCGGTTGCACATTGTCAGCTATTAAGAGCTGTATCCAAAATCATATCATGCTATCTATTTTATGCAAGAAAGACCACAATCAACATCTGGGGCAACTTACCACAGACCAAACTAATGATCTAACATAAACTTTTTATGATTTAATTTGATCGCAGCCAGGGTGTACTGCGAAGAACTACCATAGTATTATGATAAAATACTTTAATCAAATTATAAGTGTAATGTTATTATTTTCAAACCTTAATTTGCAATTTTTATTGTATGAGACCCGATGGCCGACCATGTACAAGATGGCATAATTTGTGGAATTACATAAGATTATGAATTTTTAAACCATCTATATGATTTCTAATACAGATGCTAGTCCAGGTAAAGCTTTGCAATAAATAAACATAAATACTTGGGTTCTTTTTTTTATAGTTTACTATATCACTGAGACTCTTATTATACTGACAAATGACAATTTAAAAACGTTAAGTAAATATATTTAATCGTGTCATTATTTGGTAAATCTGTTTACAAGTTTAATAATCAATTTGTATGGTATACTAGAATCAACTACGCAAAGCCAAAATGATGGAAAAGGTAAATGGGATTTTATTGTACTCCACACATCATAAACTACCAAAGACTAAAAGCATCCAAATGTTTTCTCAGAATATTACTAAACTTTTATATCATGTTGATGATAGTATGTACTTCAATGTATGCTCTATCCAAGGTTTATGATTTCTGATTTTAAGAATGACACATAGCAACGGCACAGTAAGTTTAATTATAAATCAACGTTTATTTACAAATTTATCAATAATAAGTAATTAATTCTAATGTGATAATTAAAAAACATAAGTAAACAAACAAAATAAATAAATTATAATTCCATCGACTTTATTCACTAACATATCATAGGTATGGTTTTAAAAACCTAATCATACCTTATTTCAATTTGATATAATGAATCTTGAGCAAATTATACTAAATTCAACATCAACTCATGAAGTATTTAACGTCATTTCTAGATTCAATAAATCCATACCATAAAATTATAATAATATAATAACTAATATTATATCTGTAGGATTTGGCTATAATGTAATCATTAAATAAAATGAAAATGTAAACTTACACTCCGGTAAATAATAATCAACCGACAGTTAATTATTAGGAAGTAATTTGAATAGAATGTCCTGCTACAATTTGACGATCTAACTTATGAATTATGCTTACAAATGGAAGAAGATGATTTAGCAGATTAACTATAATACATGCCCAACTTATATCTATGAAGTTAAACATATTCCTGTGGATGCAGTCATCTACACATAGGAATTTAATAATACTAAATGCTTTGTGGATTGATACACCATCATAAAGTAATACGTATAATTACACAGTTCCGCGGATTAACCACCAGCGCTGGAATGAGTGTAAAATACAAAAATGGCAATTAAATAATCTGCAGATTAACCACCGGCACAGATTAATGCCTTTCAACATTATAAAACAACATTACTATTTACTTCACATTAAAGTGCAAAATCATCCTCCTCAGTTACTCTGATCATTCAGAAAACACTAACACTTTAGCAAATGTGGGTTCTTGCATAATAAAATGTTACACTAATCAGGACAACTAATGTACTAACTTATCTTACTTAAAATAAAACATGTGTAATGCAATATAAGTAATATTAGCATAGGAATATAAATCTGGAAAGACTCACAAAATACCCCACAAAGATTGATACATCTCATGAATTCATTTAATACTTTTCAAGCCCTTTTCGCAAGCGCTATTCTCTTGAATAAGTATTTTATTCAACCCCTATTAATTTAAACTTAATAAAATATAACTTATGAACTTCACATGCAAGTTCATATAATGATAAAATTTAAGTAATGAATTATTCATCAAATACATAAAATCTAAGAGGTGTGTGTGTGATATAAATTAAATGTATAGCATTTTATAGTTCAATATATGAATTTTAGCAGGTGTGTTTGTCACAAATTAGATTTTATAGCATTTTATAACGACAAATATGATCCGTGAAATCCATGTACGATGTGTTGAACAATAAATGTACGAAGTAATAGCTATAATTATCGTTGAATTCCATACATGTAATGTTATCCATTTGTGTTAGTTATTATAATCACTATCAGATTAACAATTTTACGTGGCTCCATAAACAAGAAACAATTTCAAAAAACATGACATGCAGAACTTAAATGAAAATGTTTTTCATAAGTCATTAATTTCTACATTTCTCTATTAAAATGTTCCAAGTTTCTCACATCCATGCCAAATATTTATTTATCCACGCTTAAATCTAGGAATAACAATTATAGCAATTTATTTAATCATTCCACACTGATGATAAAATTAGAAAATAGTTTTGATCAATTATTGAAGTCTGTTTATTATCCAAATGACAAACAAATTAATTAGCAAATATATTACTGGCATTATAAATTTAAATATCAATCAATACTATATTTTTTATTAGAATTTGAAACGGAAATATTAAACTATGTTGATAACTTTAACATTTTACTTTAATTTAAACTTCTTTTTTTTTTAAAAACAAATTTTCATATTTATAAAACTTTTGTAATTAAAATACTTATTTAATTTTTCCAAATTGTAGAACAATAAACATTTTAAAACATACCAAATTTTTGCAATTAATTCTTTTAAACCGGGAAGCTCCGACATTTTAAATGTAATATTGGGAAATTATTACCGGTGATTTGATCCACTTGGCCAGTCGACTTGAACAGACTTTTAAATTTAGCAATTCATCTTATAATTAAATACCACGATATTATTTTACATTTATAGCAAATTTTGTGGTAATCCGTTTACTTATTAACTATTTTAAAATAAGCTTATCAAATTTACACCATTTGCCTTTACCATTTTCTTTTCTTTTTCCCTCCAAAAGCAAACTAACAGACGATCTTCTCCTAAATTCGTGCTCTTTTCTTTTATTACATTGAGACGCATACGTAATTACTGTATTTATTTTTAATAATTTATTTTAATTGAACAAATGGTTTTTTGTTAATTCAATAGAAATAATTTTTAAGATTACTTTAAACAAATAAAAACAAAATATTATATTTTAATACTATTTTACCAAATTAAATGTTTTGTCAAATTTTTTTTAAAAAGTTAAACATTCTGATATGAATTAGGATATGGAACGAAGCAAATTTAAATTTATTAAAATAATGTAAGAGAGTAATCTGTTCAAAGTGCAAATCAAGCTAATCAAATCACCAAAAGAAGAAAGAGAAATTTTTATACCAGTTACATCAATTAATATATTTTATACTAAAATATATGGTTACAGTATATATATATATATATATATATATATATATACTGTAATTATATATTTTATGTTCTGCATGCATATATATATATATATATATATATATATATGCATGCAGAACAATGATTATAACCACTATTTATAGTTCTTGGAGTTGGCTTATCACCAAAATCAGTCAATTGCTTGTCATTTCAATCCATTGATCTATTGGTGGTATATAACTATTCAACATCATTTTGGTTTACTGCCTATTTGTCCACTCATGGCATTTACAAAATTTTATCTCTTAAAAGGATTACCAGACATATTTACATCAAATACTTATCTTCTTAATTAATCAATCTGTTTATAAAAAAAAATAATTACATTTTCTAAGATAATGTCATTTCCATTTTTTAATTATAAAATATCTTTACAAAAGTTACTAAAAGAAATATCTTGCTTTAAATTACTTTTAAAATAAAATTCTAATTAGTCTTACTGTATACATTTATATGTGCATATAAATTATATATTATTAAAATTGTTGAAAATCTTTACTTTTAAAATAAACTTCTAATTGTTAAATTGCAAACCTGAGGCATATTAGATATCACTTCAATATAAAATCTTGTCATTTTTTTATTCTCAAGATTCCTGAATGACCACCATGCAAAAACAGTTAGCATCTGAAAGTGGCCATATAGAGGAATCACCATTCGTGTTTATAACTAAAGTCCTACTCTATGCTGCAGTAAGTCAGATACACATTTTATGTTTTTGGCTAATCTAGATAGATCCACATCAATTTTTGGAATTCAGAATCATCAGTGGTCCATTGAACTAAAAATGTCATAATGGGAATCACATTATGAACAACTTTTGGTTTGTCTGAAGGTGATGGTCTCTAAATTAATATATATATCTTCTAAAAATCTGAAACAGATTGTATAAAGAAATCTAACAATTAATTAAAACTTTGGTCAGATTACTAGTTATATGTATAGTATTGAATTTTTCCTTCATTTGTATTTGTAATTCAGATTTGCAAACATTTGTTTATCTTTTTATTAAAGTTACTTTTTTTTTCTTTATAATTTAATCCTAAGTGCACATTCAGTGATTATAGCAACACTGAAAATGCACATAATATTAGATTTTAAAGAAGAAAGAAAACACTTTGTTTTGCAGACAAATAAACATTTTTGCAAATTTGAAATATTCACACAAATACAAAACGATTTAGAAATCAAACTTTAGTTTTGCAATTTGAAATATTACAAGCATTAAAAATGGAAAGACGTTTAATCCATTATCTGTTTTTACATATATTTAAATAAATCAATGATATAATAAAAATAACTTATTGCTGTTATATAAGGTTATTTTGTACAATATCGTTGATTTATTTAAATGTTGCAAATATTATTTTCTATAATATATTTCAGTATACTAACTTTGAAATGCTAATAATATACAGTCATTCATAAATGAGTGTCAGCATAGTAATGACAAAAAAAGGAAAGAAGAAAATAAACGACTCTGCTTGCAATGACTATAAAAACCAATTTATAAATGGCATAAAACAAACTGTTTCATTTATTTTTCTTTACGTTTCTTCAGTGAAATTTTTTTCTGGAAATGTTCAAAATCGTGTCTAACTGTAGATCTTCATTGTATTCTATTCTCTGGATTTCTTCCAAATAAAAACGGTTGATTGCTAATGTCTTTGAGATAAGTCTTATAACATAAATCTGATCTAATTCTCTAATGTCATTTATGCATAAGTTAATTAAACAATTCAAAACAAAGCAAAACTCTCCATATAGTAGTGCCATCTTGTGCAAACAAGAGCAATCAATGGATGTCAGAGGCTTGTGCATAAAATCCCTATCTAGTGCCTATTTATCCAATATCCCCAGACTAGTTTCTGGCTTGTGGCCTTCATCAGTGAGGAACCTTGGATCTGAGAGCACTACACCTAAATCTTAGGATCTAAAGCAACCCTCCAGCACCCACCTTTTAACTCTATTTAACTACAAAACTATAGAGAGAGTTTTGCTTTGTTTTGAATTGTTTAATAACAATTATGTGCTAGTATGAGATAGTGATCATGTGATGTTTAGTGGTTTAACACCAATCCTGCCAAATAGGATAGTGGTGGCTATGGTTGTTAAAGAGCCAAAGACACCAAAATGTATGGGTGCTGAACTGAGTTCAGATCCATATGACCATATAAGCTATTGAGCTTGTATTGAAAATATTAATTGTGTTTTCAATTTCATTCTCATAGTTTTGTAGTTAAACAGAGTTAAAAGGTGGGTGCTGGAGGGTTGCATTAAATCCTAAGATCTAGGTGCAGTGCTCTCAGATCCAAGGCTCCTCACTGATGAAGGCCATAAGCCAGAAACTAGTCTGGGGATGCTGGATGAGGAGGCACTAGATAAGGATTTTATGCACAAGCCTTCTGGCATGCATTGATTGCTCTTGTTAGCACAATATGGCACTACTATATGGAGAGTTTTGCTTTGTTTTGAATTGTTTAATAACAATTATGTGCTAGTATGAGATAGTGATCATATGATGTTTAGTGGTTATGCATAAGTGAATCATAAAACATTTTTCAAGGAAGCCATTGGTCATTCATTGTACATATCCATTCAAATAAAAGCGTAATTTTTCACTTGTGGATGTACTAGTATAATATATAGCATACGGAGGAATATGTTATTTTATTTTATAATTTTACCATTGTACTTTTAAAATTTTAAGGGTATGCTTAAATAAAATGTTTCTAATGTCTTTCTATTGTGCATTAATTGTCCAAGATTCATTTTCATACAATAAATTGCATAAAATAAGAGTTATAAATACAGTTTCTTTAGTTGCAATAATCCCCTGTGATAAAATACTCTATACTCATTTATTAAATTAGACTTGTGTTTCTTATTATTTATTGCTCAAGAGACCATAAAAACTTTGAATGCCAGAAAATCCAGAATTAGAATCGATATAAAAATTTTACAATTAATGTAAAGTTCTACCAAGTGTGCTAATCTAAGCAGCACAGTATTTGTAAGTAACTTATAAATACTTTGAAAACATTGTCATTTCTATTTCTTATTTTGCATAAAATTTTTGATTTTTTAGAAGAATAACTAATGCACACCATAGAAAGAAAAATGAAAATATATTTAAACTTATCAGGAATGATAGCATATTGATGCATGTAAGGGTGTTTTTTACTCAGAGACATGTTGCATAATTAAATGATATTATTAGTAATAGTTTGTCATTGATACCCATTTTCTTTGTATATTAATTTTAGGAGACCACTATTAATTATTTTCCAAAATAATAAATTAATTAGATGGTTGAGAAGAACAAAAAAAATGCAAGTATACATCAACATCCATTTCATATTGCACCAATGCTTAGTGCAATTGAATTGCTTCTGATTACATTATGGCTTCTGATGCAGAGGAGTAAACATCACTAGCATATGCCATATGTATAACTGTAAGGCAGTCATAAGTGCAATAATTTCAGAACAGCAATGACTTCAAATAAAAAAGTTAAGATTCGTAACCATTTCATTCTGCATCTTTTCCTTTTAGGGGGGGGGGTGTTCACAACATTCGAACATGAATTACGATATTAGATAATGGTATTTATTATTTAGAAGTAACTATATAACTTTTAAATGTGTTATGTATTTAACAAGGAATCAAATGCTAACACTGTAAAATCATATGTAAGTAGGTATTGTAACAGATAGACTCCACACAAAAACAATTAGTTCAGAAGTATAATGTTCATCAAAAATTGTTTTAACAGTTCAATGGCATTCTCACAGCTAAATGCTAACTTTCTCTTATTAAAAGTAAAATAGTTATTCATTGCTCATTTTGCTTTACAGTCATCTATGCTTGCATATACATTGTATTCTTTTTAATTTATCAATATCTCATAAACAATGAGAGTCTTAACAAATTTCACTTGCTGCTTAGGGACTAACTATTCATTTTTAATTAATATGTATATTAAGACAGATTCTTAGTGATACCATTTCCAGACTGTGACTGAGATCTTTCCTAATAGTGAAGGCATTGATTAGTCTACATTGATATATTCTTCACTCCCCAAAACTCTGCTGTTTTTTTTTAATCACTGTTTCCAAATATATTCAACTGTTTTTACATTTATTGTATCATATATTGCAATACACATGCATTATTAACTGCCTAACAGGCTACCACGATATCTATCTAATTCATTATTGCATTGATATCTTTAGTTTTGTCACCCTATAACAGTTATTCTAAAAGTATGATGAATGTAATACTGGTAGTATGCAAAATATAAACTATTTCTGGTGCTTATTTGAATGCACATCCATCACACTTGGTGTCAATATTCTTCCAAGGAAAGGTCTTCATATACATTTACCGAGCCACATTTTATTTACATATTATAACTAAGACACCAATACACAGAGAAAACTGTTTTTTAAAACATTTTTTATTACTATCAAAAATAAAATTTCCTTTTTTTTTAATATTGTTTTAAAATAATTAACGTATTTCAAAAACAATAATAAAGAGATATTATTTTATATAGCACTATGATTTTATACTGTAATAGTGATATTAGCGATTAAGCCAATGCACATGCCCTTTAAAGATATTCGTTCATTTTAGTTTCTGATCAAAAAACGCAATTTCAAAACCAAAAATAAAAATTGAACTGCAATTCTCATGTAACATTACTTTTTCCTACATAAACATTAAAACATAACAAATCGATGTAATCGAACGATTCCTAATTTTGTGAATGTTGCAGCCTCATCTCTTCTTGTAAAAAAAAAAAAAAAAAATCATTTTTGCTTTTTTTAAAATAATTAAAGGTTTTTAAAAAAACCTTAATAATAAATCAATATTCGTTCACTTTACGTTCTGATGAAAAAACGCAATTTCAAACCCCTTCCCCCAAAAAAAAATATTGACTGCAATTCTCATTTAACGATACTTTTAAACATAAAACAGAAAAATAAAATAGAAACATTCCTAATTATTGTGAAAGCTGTAGCCTCATATCTTCTACGATGATAGGGTTAGGGTTAGGTCTAGCCCAATTCAACTTTTGCCATGATGGCAGGAAACATTTTATGACAGTAATGTAAAAATCTTGCGAGCTGTGATATTTCATCTGTACCTTTGAAAAAAATCCAAATTTTACACGAGAACAGGTTAGTACACAAGTTTGTTACAAAGAGAAAATATTTAGGACCTTATCCTACTTTCTCTACTGTTCCAAAATAAAAACATTAACATATATTACATAAATAGTAATCATTCGAAAAATTCAAAGCATATCATAAAAAGTAGGGACATGTTAAGAATCATAATTTGTATTAAGAAGGTACACAACAACACCTACCAAATGATAGGACTATCTAAGTGTGAATTGCAAGAGTGAATGATTGCAAAACATGCTTAGCAGGTTGACATTAGCCAAAACACTCAATTGCTGGAAACAATTGAGAAGATGTGCCAGACACAAACTGCATTTTAATTACTACTTTTGGCTAACATCTATGCTATCAGGCGTGATGAATGTGCATACGAATGATAACCCTATTTCTTCATGTAATAGTTTTGGATAATGTAATACTTTAATTATGGTTACATTTTGATTTTCAATAACTAAAATATTTTTTTATTTGCATGAAGTGTCAGGAACAGAGAAATTTTGATATTCTTTGAGTGATACACAGAATCCAATATTTTGTGGATTTCTTCACTATAAGTAAGACAATAAAGTCATTTATTGGAGGCTATAATAGGTTTATAAATTTAGATAATAACAACAAACCCTTAAGTTATCGACAATATCCACCTGTAATCAAGCAACATCTCTAAACAATAAAGATGGTACCATCATTGTCTATGGTCTCCATATAGATACTATAAACTTGCAAACTTTAGGGCCTATATAATAATAAGAGACCGTAGATAAAGGTGGCACCAGCTTTATTGTTTAGGGTGGTTTCCTTGACTACAGTTTGAGATTGTTGATAGTTTGAATATTGATTGTTATCTTCTGCACTTTTGCTCCATTTACATGAAGAACAATTCGTTTGATAAGTTCTTTAAACTATATTTGTCTTTTTTAAATCCTGGAACCTCAGCTATTATAAGATTTAAATTTAATAATCTGTGTATTTTACTTAAGTATTTCATTTCTATTGATTTATATTGCGATGGCATCAGTTTGAACTAGATAACTAAATTTTATATCAAACAAATGCGATGATGCAATTAAAATTATTAGCCATATTTGATGTAATTGTCATGTACAATCTTATCATTTATTCAGTATTTTAACTTCTATCTTGTTAATTGGGAACATATATATTGTGAAAATATTTACAAAACTTTTTTCTCATATTATTTACATATATATTTTAGGAAAACCAATAATTAAAATTGGTAATCAAGTTGCTTGGAAGAATCGAACTTATAGATTTGAAGAAAAAACAAAAGTAATAATTAAATGTATAAGACTAGGAAGCAATTTAGCAACAATGAATTGGTTTCAAGGGAAATCTGTTTACAAAAAGGCAGATAAAGTTCAAAGTTTTGAAATATTTTGGGATGTTAAGTATGCTAATGTGTATCTACAAGAGCAAGTAGCAGTTGTTACTACTAAAGGAAAATATTCATGTAAAGTTGTTCATTTAAAAATTAAACTTTCCACAGTGATTCAGATACAATTTTATTCTACTGGAAAACCCAAGACATTAAGTAAGTTTTTTGTATATATTCTTTGATCACTCGCAATCCAAAATGATTTTTCTTTATATAAAACATGTATGTACAGTTTCTACATATAATGTACCAAGATTACAAAATATTTATTTTGTAATGAATGTCTTAATTTTCAAACTAAAATCTGCACTTAAAATTTTACTAAGTCAAAATGTTTATACAAAAGAGTTTCTTCAAAATGATTAATCATACTAAAATATATTGGAGTTTAGAAATGTTTATAGATGATATTACCCTATTTATTTATTTGAAATGTTTAAACATATTTTCATAAATAGATATGAATATTTTTTAAAAAAAAAACTAATTATAGAAGTCAATAAAATATCACCTGACACCATCCCATTATTTAACTTATTGTTTTTATGGCAGCACAAACTTGATCATCTCTATGCCATTTACTGTAAGTTTTTGAAAGAAATGGTGTTTTTCTTCTTCTTTCTTCTTTCTTTATGTATTTATTTCTATAATTACATATGATACCCTTTTCAACCTACTCATACATTTGACAATACTATGTTTTACATCAAAACTGTAATTTTACAGTTTAGATTGTCCTGCAGTCATCATCAGAGCAACAATATCCAAATATATAATCATGCAATTAATACATTATATTTATATACATAATCAATAACATATACCACTATAAATAGTCATTTTCCATTTTATTATTCTACTCTTAACGAATTTTATTTTCTTATTTATAGTATTTTATTATTAAATTATTCTAAAAAAATATATTATAATTTTAACACTTTAATCTTTAAATTCTACTATTTAATCTATCATATTATTATTATCTTTTTAGTTATATTTTTTTAATTACTTCTAATTTTTTTATTATATATTTAACTATTAACTTTTTTTTAAGTGTCATAACATCGGCCAGGACATGAACTTACAACCTGGGCAACTGCCTGCAAGTGCAAGGCAGTCGCGCTGACCTCTCAACCACCAATGCAAGACACTTAACTTTTTTTACATTATAACTTACATTTTTATTACATTATTAAATCCTTCATCTTTATAATCATGTTTACAGAAACAAACTGAAGATTTTTCATAAATTCTTATACTTGTTTAACACCCCCCCCCATCATCATTTTCGTCAACTTTTTTTAACCCTTTTCTATATTCAAACTAATTATTATACAAGTAATAGAAGGAATAGAAAATTTAAGATTCAATCTTGATTAAAAATATAAAACCAAATCTTAATATGGATTGTGGGAGAAAGACAATAATTTTATGAATTATTATTATTATTATTATTATTATTATTATTATTATTATTATTATTATTATTATTATTATTATTATTATTATTATTATTATTATTATTATTATTATTATTATTATTATTATTATTATTATTATTATTATTATTATTATTATTAACTTTTTTACATTATAAATTACCAATTTTTATTATATTACTAAATTTTTACATCTTTATAATCCTATTTTCAAACACCCACTGATAAATTTTCAAAATTTCTTATACTTGTTTAACACCTCCCTCAATCATCATTTTTTTCAACATTATTTGTTAAACCTTTTTATATTCAAACTACTACTACTATTATTATTATTATTATTATTATTATTATTATTATTATTATTATTATTATTATTATTATTATTATTATTATTATTATTATTATTATTATTATTATTATTATTATTATTATTATTATTATTATTATTATTATTATTATTATTATTATTATTATTATTATTATTATTACTACTACTACTACTACTACTACTACTACTACTACTACTACTACTACTACTACTACTACTACTACTACTACTACTACTACTACTACTACTACTACTACTACTACTATTATTATTATTATTATTATTATTATTATTATTTCTGACTGTTGTCAAGGCAACATCTCTCCTGTGAATGTTTAGGTGATTACTGGTTGGTTTCTAATGGATATTTAAGTATAAATAAAAGTTAATACATTTATAAAACAGTTGAAATGAATAGATTATTTTAATATATTATTTCCATCATACATAGAGATGGATAGATTTCATAGCATAAAACATAGTATGTATATTTATGCATTCTCACCTTGAAAGATAAAGTAGACAAGAGTACTGTCAAAAAGTCGGAATAACTGATATGTTGATTGAATGAATAATATTTCTTGGTATTTTTGAAATATTATAAATTATTTAAAATCAAATATAAAAACAATCTTTATTACAAATATTTTGAATTCTTTCTGATTTTTACACAAATCTAAATTTGTAATTCAACAAAGAAAAGAACAAAATTGTTTAAAACAGAGAGTGATTTTTTTTGTAATATATAATAATTATAGAGTTAATTCATTAATCTCTTTTTACTTATTGAATTAAGACATTTAAAATTTAATCAATTTGAAAAACAGAACAATGGTAATTTTGTCATTATCATATTTTTATTAATCAAGAGGGAAAGATGTTATTGTTATTACACTTGTTTATATACTCTTTTTCTCTAGTAAACATAATGGGCCTAATTTACTTTATATTAAAGAATATATAGAAAGTGAATTTCAAAAAGCAGTTTTTTATTGTCTTTATATTAATAGATTGTGAACTCTTGGATATGTAAATGCAGTCTTCATTATTTCATAGTTCAATGTATATGAAGAAGACATGCCATAGTTAATGTTCATGAAATTAGAGAAGCTGAAATGAAATTAATGATTACAAACATTTTTCTTTTATATCTGTTAAGGACATGACTCTCTGCCCATTCATATAAAAACAGTCCTCACCTACAGATATAGTGGTGGTACATTTTTATCTATGGTATCTGAATTTAGAAGTATAAGTGAAAGCATATTGTTGCATAGAAATATAAGTTTAAGTACAAGCTGATTATATTGATCTCATGACACTACTGATATTTTTTACATACATATGAAGCACAAATGAGAGAAATTGGCATGCTAGTATAATGTATAATAATAGTAATGGTAATTAGAGAGGATTTGAACTCAGACCTTCAAACTTCTTAGCTTGAAAGTCTGTGTTCAAATCTAATAATAACAGTAATAAATAGTCACTCATAAATGAACATTGCTATTTCAACAAGGAAAAAAAAAGATAAAGAAATTGCTCTGGAAGTAAGTTATGTGATGACTATATAAAACATCCTGGGTTCACATTTACAATATTGTGACAGTCAGATGATGTATATTGGTTTAACCCAGTTCGAATACTAGGTGAAAGTACCTCGAGGCCACCAATATGTGAGATATTAAATCAAGAATACTATGACCTCTGCCCTATTCGCCTATTCTCGAGCCTAACTACGAACCAACAACATTATCTGAAATACACATAAATTACTTTTCATCGGGTTCACATTTACAATATTGTGACAGTCAGATGATGTATGTTGGTTTAACCCAGTTCGAATACTAGGCGAAAGTATCTCGAGGCCACCAATATGTGAGATATTAAATCAAGAATACTATGACCTCTGCCCTATTCGCCTATTCTCGAGCCTAACTACGAACCAACAACATTATCTGAAATACACATAAATTACTTTTCATCGGGTTCACATTTACAATATTGTGACAGTCAGATGATGTATGTTGGTTTAACCCAGTTCGAATACTAGGCGAAAGTACCTCGAGGCCACCAATATGCGAGATATTAAATCAAGAATACTACGACCTCTGCCCTATTCGCCTATTCTCGAGGCTAACTACGAACCAACAACATTATCTGAAATACACATAAATTACTTTTCATCGGGTTCACATTTACAATATTGTGACAGTCAGATGATGTATGTTGGTTTAACCCAGTTCGAATACTAGGCGAAAGTACCTCGAGGCCACCAATATGCGAGATATTAAATCAAGAATACTACGACCTCTGCCCTATTCGCCTATTCTCGAGGCTAACTACGAACCAACAACATTATCTGAAATACATGTAAATTACTTTTCATCCGGCCAAGCTTAGCATCAGGGTAGAGACATGGACGGGAACACCTAGAGAGCTAAATAGTTAAATGTGCATAAAACTACTATGAAAAATGTGTTTTGCATGCCTGGATCATTGGAAAAGTAAAATAAAGCATTAAAATAAAATTAGAAACTTCAAGCTTTTTAGTTAAATAATATATTTAATTAATAACTTTGAAATGTTAGTAATGTTGTAATGGCCTCTGCTATTCCCCTGTGGATTAATAAAAAAACAAATTAGGCAATAAAAACAGATAGTAACGATATAATATTTTTGCGGTCAAAGTCTTTTCTTCCCAATTTTAATAAAATTGTCAACTCGAATCTCCTCAATAAAGTACAATAATAAAAATCTTTCGCAAAGCATTTTCTAATTGCTTTGTGCTAAAAACAGTTTAAAATTATTTAAGACATATATAGCTAAATCAGATATACGTAATAAGCTAATGGTGGACAAAAGAGGCGTTATCGAGGAGATCAAGTTGGCAAACAAAGGAAACATACTCGTATTGAATTTAGAAACATAAATGAAATTGGAAAGAGATTTTAATTGAAAAATTAACTTTTAAACTTAACTGGAATGGAATACAAAATATTTATACATGTTAGCAAAGAGGAATAGCGCAGGAAAAGAGTTAAATATAAATAGATGATTACACTATATATATATATATATATATATATATATATATATATATATATATATATATATATATATATATATAAGATTAATCTAAAAAATGGTTACATAACAAATATAATGAAATACACATTTCAGAAATATAATTCAATGAAGCAATTAAGAAGGGTATGAACAAAAAAGGTAGAAAGTAAATAGTTCAATGGAGGAGAGATACAATTACCATTCTGGTTTCTTTGTCATGTTTCCTCAATGAGCATGGCTTGATCCATCCATCGATAGGTATTTACCCAGACAAGGAAAGTGGAAATACATAGCATGTTTTTATGAAAAGTCCTACAGACATGGCACAGAGTTCAGATTAATATTGGGTGGATACTATGGCATGTTGATGGTTTTTGGGAACCCCGCTTAACTACCTAGCATGGTAGAATCCATCAAATTCATATCACTTTTAGCTTGTAGCATGTTCGAACTTCTCCATGATTTCGAAGATGACAGTTGAATAACTTTTTTGAGCAAAATGGAAATGAGAAGCAAAATCTGTGAGGTTCAAAGCACAGGAAAAATCTGAGTGAATTCTCTACAGAGAAATCTCAGCAAGCAAAAGCAAAATCTGACAAAAGCAAGCACAAGAAAAAGCAAACTCTGAATGCAATCTCCAAAAGGAAAATCTTAATGCCAAGTCTTTTGTTCTCACTCCTATTTATACCCTTTTGTAAGCTACCTCCTATTGTTTTGCCTATGATCTTAGATCTTGATACCCCCCACATTCCTTTGTTTCAAGGTAACATTTTCTAAAAATAACTTTTACTTTTTTATTCTAAATTTCTTTCTTTAAACTTTGAATTTTATTAATTAAAAAAGAAAGAGAAGGTCATCTTTAATGTGTCTTGAATGGGCTAACTAATTACAAACATACATTCTCTTAGAAAATGTTGGTGGGCTTATCTCAAAATAAAATCATATGCCATATTTTAACAAGATTTTAAAAAGAAAAATATATTATTTCTTTTAATAAAATAAGCATTTTATTTCAGCAGAATTTTGCATTAACTCATATTTATATGCTTGACGTATATATATATATATATATATATATATATATACGTCAAGCATATAAATATGAGTTATATATATATATATATATATATATATATATATATGACTAATAGGTTTTACAAGTAATTTTTATTAACAGATATCTAATCTTAGAATGTAATTTATTTAAAACAAAATATTTAAATGCAATACAAATTTAATAAACATAATTAATTTTAGCTTTAATGCAAAACCCTGCTGATATTGGACTATAAACTTAATTCAGGCCTACAATACTAATTAAGTTTATAGGAGGCTGTGAAGCATGGATCAGACTTCAGATCCATTGCTTCAAAATGCTGGTACTTTTTTCAGATTATTTGACATTTTATGATGTTGTTTTTTTTTTTTTTAAATTTCCTCAGCAGAATTTTTTCTAAAATATTTTTATCCTATTGGTAATTAGAATTCCCCAATATATTTAACTCTCTGTCATGTATTTTATTTTCTGCCATATCTTTACAATGGAAACAAATATATCTTTACAATAGAATAAAATGACATTGCATTTATGTAGAATGTCTTTGAGATAATTTTTACCATGTAGTATTCCAAGAAAATCATGGTGATATTCACTATAAAACATCCTTTTAACAAATAACTTACTGTACATTGGCTTCAATGTCCAATCTAATGACAGTCCAATAAGACATTCTGCAAGTTAAATAATGTATCAATTGGTTTTGTGATTTTGCCTATGTATTATTAAATTTTTTACAGAGCATCCTTATATAAAACTTTTTAATACTTTTATATTGCATCAGTAGGATGTCCAATCTCATTTCTATACAAAAAATAAGGTAATATAGCATCTCTTTTACAGATGAATTAGTTGTAGTAGTTATTTATTTATAATGAAATATTTTAATTTTTAACTTATTAAAAGCAGTGTTGTACCTCAACATTGAAATTCTGTGTTCTATTTTTAAAATTACAAAGGTATTAAAACTGGTTTTATTTTCAATTTTAACAATTCAATCTAAAAATTACTGAGAATTTATTTTTCTATCACTGACTGATATAGAATATTTTTTTGAACATTCATTAATAAAACAAAATGTTTATATATTTCTGTTATTGGTTGATAAAGAAGAGTTTTTTCTGTTTTGAAGATTAATTAATAAACCAAATTTGGTACTGATTTAATAGTGTTCATGAGCATTTTGAATGTAAAAACTGCCCCAAAATCCCCATTGACAAATCCAAATGATAACTGACATTAATTATCTACACATGGTTACAATATGACCATTCGTTAAAAAATTACAATTTTCATAAATATTAAAAAAATGTTTTTCTCAGTGATGAAAGCTTTTATTCATCAAAAAGACAAAATTTTCAACAGTTAAAAAAGGTTTACAAAAAGATGATTACATTGCAAATTGAAATTCAAGTACAATATGGTGAAAAGGAAGGGAATACATATGAAAAGGGAAAGAAATATGAAAAGGGCAAAAAAAAAGTCTTTGGTAAACAGCAATGTTGATATGCTTGGTATTCTTAGTGGATTAATAGGAGTATCCATGTATGACATTAACTTTGGAGGAATTTTATATATGTTGAGTCTTAGAGGTTTCAGGGATAGATAATATTTCTAAGTTATGCTTAGATTCAACAGGCTGATATTTGTTTTTTGTAGATGAGAAATTTTAGTTTTTCCTGTTGTACTTGGAGTGACATTATGATTGGTCATGTTGTGCTTTTTGACTTTTTTTTCCCTTTTTGATAGAGCAAACCACAGCCTGAAAGGGAGGAAAATCCAGAGAGCAAGGATATAAAGACTTATGAAATAAGTTCTTTGGTGATCATGTTTTTAGTTAAGTTTTGTTTGAAATTCTATTTGGATAACATTTGTGTAATTTTGAAGGTTTTAGTTCATGTACTTTATGTCTCTGTGCATTTTTTGCCCACTAGGGACAATGGCCATCTTTAAACTGTTTGAAAGAATGAAAAGTAATATGAAGAAAACAATTTTAAAATGGCAAAAAAAAAAAAAACACTGGAAAACTTGTTATTAATAATTTTAGTTGAGTAATAAAAAAATTAAGTGGAATTTTGGGCAGTTAGTTACCCCAGAGGAGGGGGTGTCTAAAAAAAAGTTAAAAATGACCTAAATAATTAGAACAACACACAAAAACCTTTATGAGTCTAAGAGGAATAAAACTGTTTATGGTCCATGAAACAGTTGAATTACCTGTTAAACAGGGGGGGGGGTGTTGGGGTAGTAAATTGCTAATAAGCACAAGGTAGACTTAGGGAAATTATGTTAAAAATGCACTAAAACCGAGATTTGGCAAATGAAAGATCACATTAGCTGCAAAATAAGGCTTTGAAAGAGCAAAATTATTGTAAAAGGTACCCTTTACTGCTGCAAAGTCACCTATTCAGAGCTATTCTGTGTGTGCTGTGGGGAGAATAACCTTCCAGTAAGAGCTCCACCTAGTTATTGACTAAATAAATTAAAAAATTGAAATGCAAATTTCACAATTATCAATGATAATTAAAAAAATCAAAACTTAGTTTTTTTTACAGTTATATTTGATGTAATCATATAATTAAAATATAATCACAATCTATATCAATAATTCTAAAATTTAAAGCACAACTTTCACACTTTTATGCAATCATGACAATTCATACAAAATGTTAATTTACATCAATAATTATAAAAGCAAAATTCAATTTTTGCAAATATTTTAAAGTAACATACATTTTTTAGTTTCATTATCATTTCACACTTACTTTATCTTTAAGCAATCTACTCTACTCATGACTATTCAGTAAAAAAATCACAATTTACATAAATAATTAAAAAATCAAAATGCAATTTTTGAAAATATTTTATAGCAACATATGTTTGCTAGATTTATTATAATTTCACATTTACTTTATCTTAAAGAAATCTATTTTTGTTGCTCTCTATTTATCACCATTTGTTACAAAATCATAATTTACATCAATAATTAAAAAATCAAAATTCGAAAAACTAAAAGCTTATTAAACTTAATAAATGCATATTTTGGAAGGATATATATATATATATATATATATATATATATATATATATATATATATATATATATATATATATATATATATATATATATATATATATATATATATATATATATATATAACCCTCTGAAATAAAGCATCTTATTTGTTATACTTATTATTTTTACAATTAATAGGATTTTTGTTTTTTTTTTACCAAAAAGAAAGACTGATGACATAAGCTTGCTTTGCTCTATCTAGTTAAAATATGGAGATAAGTAAAAATAATAATGTTTTACACCTCAGAGCTGCACTATGGTTTGGAAGCCAAGCTTCAACCCGTTCCCTTCTCAGACCATCTTGCCCTGATAGCGTCTCCAGATCTGGACTCCTACACTCCCATAGACTACAATAAAACAATCAGAATTATAACAAAAGCTGCTGCCATGGAAGCTGTTTTCTCAGATGCCTACATACTCTTTGCAAAAATTGACATTCTTAACATAAATCCAGTGGAAGCCTGGTTTGCCTTCACAGGCATTCTCCAAACCGTAATCATACAGCACACCAAAAAACAAAGGGTCAACAACCCTTATGAATGAGCTTGATCTGCTATACTATAGGATTAAAAATTTCCCAAGTGATGGTAATATAGACATCCTCCTATTATTTAAAACACAGTACAAGCAGAAACAAGCTGCGATTGCTGAAATAATAGCAACAAAGAATGCTAGGTTATAATTACCTGGCCAACACTGCTGGACACATGGCTATCTCAGATGGGCTCTGGGGGCAAGGAAGAAACAAAAAACTTCTTTGTCCCTTCTCATCAGTGGTAGACATACCTCCGGCAACCAAATGCTCTTTCAAATAGAGTCATATTTCAAAAACCGCCTATCAAACTATGTTACCTACCCCACAAATCAGTGGCATGAGACATCACAAAACAATAAACATGGAATAACAATATCAAACATCAAAAACTGCTTTGCCGCCCTACCATCCAATGTCCATCCAGGACTACATGGCATTCCAAAGTTCATACTTACGCACCTTGAAAATTTCACAGCTCCCATAGTATTAAAACTAATTAACCATCTTGCAAACAGCAAAAAAAAAACGATCCCCAAACTTTATCTTATAGCAATGGTCCCCTTTCTTAAGAAAAACCTGGATGCATCTGCTCTATCTAGCATAAGACCAATCTCCATGACCCCAATTCTGTTAAAGGTCATTGAAGGTGTGAACAAGGAGAAAATACAAGATGTTATTCTGGACAGCATATCCCAGTTGCAATTTGCAAAGAATGGCTCATCCACACTCTCTGCAATCGGGGAGGTAAAAATTCTCTGTGATCATATCAGATCCAAGAATCTATACAAACCCATTGCCGTTCAACTAGACATCTCTGAAGCATTTGATTCAGTAGATGTCAACATACTGCTCAATTGCCTCTCAGCACTAGACATTCCTACTCAAATCATTCAGATATTGGACAATCTATAACAGATTGGTCCACATTTCCCTGAATGGTTTCTTTACAGATGGTTTTATTCCTTCAAAATCCATACCGCAAGGATCTCCACTTAGCGGTCTCCTATTTATACTCTACTTAAATCCCCTTCTTAAACAGATTGAGGCCAAACTTCCAGGAATCTATATACCTCAGCTGAAGAAACACTGTAAAGCATTTAACTACATGGATGATGTCCTTGTCACCTTACCTTCCCAAAAATATCTAAAACCTCTCATACAAATAATCAAAAAATTTTCCGAATCCTCCAAACTTTCCTTCACCCTCAACGAGTCATCAGCCTGGAAAATCAACACCAGCAAGAAGATATCATCGCCTTTTTCAGAAGACCCTCCAAACTTTTTGAGGTTTCCCATATACAAGTCACCACAAGCCATGTCGATGCAAATACAGAATTCTATCATTGAAGCCGCCACCAACACAGTTAAAAACATTGCCAAGGTTTATTTATAACTACAAGGAAAAATCTCTTTCCTCAATATCAAGGTAATTGCAAAGATTAGTTGCTATCTACCCATAATTAACATGACAAAGACTTTCAATACAAAAATCAACTGAATCTGTGCACGGCTGTTGTGGAATGATAAAACAGCGGCCATAGGAATTGAACGCATGCAGCAACATAGTAAAAATAATGGTATGTCATTGCATGCAACATTTTCTATATATTACCAAAAGTGCCACTCTCTGATCCACATCCTACAAAAGAAGATTCCCAAGATTGTAGCAGAACAACCAGTCATTCCATCAGACAGATCTCCACCTACAAAGATAAGCTGGCTAAATCAGATACTTTATTACCTTTTCACTCACAATGGCCACTCTACCCTAGTATTCAAACAAAAAATCTCCATTTGGGATACTCATAGCCTGCTATTTCCCACACAAAACTCTACCATTTCTTACCATAGTGGTAACAATCAGGTGGTCACCAGGTTTTTCAAGCATCTCAAGCTGGAGCCAAGGTTCCTGAACTTTCTCATAAAAATCAACCTGAATCCACTCCAGACAAACTGGTTCCTGCACTACAGAAGATTCCTCAAGAATATAGATCCTATGTGTCACAACTGCCATAGAACCTGTGAAACCTTTGATCATATGATAAATGATTGCCCAGCATATAACAAAATCAAAACTTTCATTACTTACCACTGCCACATTTCCCTGAAAAAATCTTAAATATAAAATGCTGCTTCCTGTCCAGGGATTATGTCACCACAAGACTCCCAACCTTTCTCACTTATGCCATATGGATAGCCAGATGTCGCAACAAGTTTACCTTTCCTCATCCCAAGCCTGAAGACACATTCATTTCCAAGCTAAAGGAATTTCGCCATAAGGACAGAATAATCTCATCCAGATTTTTATTTGATAACACGTGGAGCCTGATTAAGATGGATTAACAACACCAGTAACCACATCAGAACATCTGTTTGCCTGACTAACATGGATAACTATTATTTTTGATTTACAATTGTATCATTATTACATATGGTTTTTCAATAAAATTATTTATAAATAATATTGTTTACATTTCATCTTCTGACATAGTCATGGAATCTTCTCTTGACCAATGATAAATTTGTATTACTTCCAACCATTATTTACATTGGATAAAAAAAAAAGAGACAGTTTTTTAAAAATCTTAAGAATTTTAAGTAATCATAAAGAATTTTAGATAATCTTTTGTGAAAGGCTATATTTAAACTTTGGTTTAAGTAAATGAAAATAGAAAGGAAGTACAAATAAAGATCGACAACTGACCAAAGAAGTAGATATTGAAACACAAATAGAATTTCTGTTGTTGTGCAATAAGTAATTTGAAATGATGGAATTAAATTAAGTATAGCAAAATGGTAAAAATAAACTGATTTATTGTTTTTTTTTATTCTTTACTTTAGACAACTTTTCTTCAGACCAATCTTAAGATAACATGCAATTTATAATTAATTGCAGAATTTATATGCTTCAGCATTTTTGTTAATGGTAAAAACTAATTGGATGTAAATATAGGACCTCACATTATCACATCAGGAGATGAAATGTGAACAAAAGAGAAATAAAGTTTATTATTAGAAGTGTTATTTTAAGTACATAGCACCAAAAGTAGATTGCTTAAAGATAAAGTTAATGTGAAATGATAATTAAACTAGCAAACGTATATTTCTTTAAAATATTTGTGAAAAAGATCATGTTTTCAATAATTAATGTTAAGTAATTTATATTATCCTTAATTTCTCTTGACTTATTTTTTCTTTGTTTTTAACTTTTTGGTACTCATGTAAATTTATTTTAGAAGACACAAAATGATTGGGCATATGATGAATCAAAATTTAATTTTAGATCTATTGATGTAAATTATCGTTTTCAAAAACTCTTACAGATCTTACATGATCAAGTGTAAATCCCATGGCCACATCAGAAGATCAAATGCAAACAATGCTATTTTTGCTTATCTCCACATTTTTTAACTACATGGAACAAAGCAAGAATCCTATACCAGAGCCCATTTCTGGTCAAAAAAAAAAAAAACAACCAAAAATCCTATTAGTTTAAAAAATAATATGTATACCAAATAATTAAAACTGGCAAAACTCTTCATAGACTAGTGCCAGTCAGTGAAAGACAGAGTAATCAATGGATGCCAGAAGGTGAGATTCTTGTCAGGGTGGCCTTTGAGCATTCCATCATCAGATTTTCAATTGGATGGCTGGCTGAAGAGTTGGAGGGTGTAGTAGATTGGAGCCTGTCCATTAAAGTAGGAAGATTGTATATCTTAATATATATCTGAGCACTTATAGTATATATGTGTGGGAGATGATAATCTGGACCAACTGATGATTGCTGGTTTAGCATGAAATACGTATATTGGTGATTATTTATCTTTTCATCATATATGTGCTTGAGTGTATCAGTGATATTAGATAGAGTGGAGAGTGATGGGTCATCTGAAAGTCTGTGCTCATATACCTTATATTACATATATAGACACACAGGTATATAATAAGCCTGTGTTTCAGTTATTACATTATAGAGATGTCTGCCCATCCTTGCACATGTATTAAATGGATTATGTCCTGTACGTGTGGGGTTCAGATTGACTCAGGTCAACATGGGTGTGACAAGAATCTCGGCCTCAGAGTGGCCTTTCAGCATTCCATCATCAGATTTTCAATTGGATGGATGGTTTGAAGAGTTGGAGGGTGTAGTAGATTGGAGCCTCTCCATTAAAGTAGGAAGATTGTCTATCTTAATATATATCTGAGCACTTATAGTATATATGTGTGGGAGATGATAATCTGGACCAACTGATGATTGCTGGTTTAGCATGAAATACGTATATTGGTGATTATTTATCTTTTCATCATATATGTGTTTGAGTGTATCAGTGATATTAGATAGAGTGGAGAGTGATGGGTCATCTGAAAGTCTGTGCTCATATACCCTATATTATTAATGAATGATCATGATTGCATAATTGTATGATTGTTGACACTTACATTTTAGAATTATTGATGTAAATTGTGACTATAGTTTAGTCATATGATTAGATTAAGTATAACAGTATGAAAATTGTGTTTTGATTTTTTATTATTGATGAAAATTACGAAATCTGCATTTTAGTTTTTTAATTATTGATGAAAATTGCGATTTTGTAATGAACAACATATTGCAAACATGTTTAGATAATAAATGCCATTTATTGCTTGGATGTATGAGCAAGAGTTTTGAGTGGTTCTTGGACTTCAAAATGGCTAACAGTGCATACTAAATCAGTACCCCAATTGTTTATATACTGCATTTAAAACATTGAAAATGTTATACACATTTTCTTTTGAATTGGCAAAATAGTATATTCATCAGCATTTTATAAATTCAGAATTCAAGAAGATGAAATGTTGTCTTTATTTTTAATCATTTCCAATTCAAAAGTTTGACCATTGTACCTGTATCATATCTTGGTTCTTGTTTCATTAAGGGTCTATAAAATATCCAAAGACTATTGTCATAAAAAACTGAAAATGTTGGAATATGTTCACATGCTTGTTTAACACCAATTTTACTTTCACTTGCTTCAGATGTTTAACCAGCAGTAATATCATTTTCTCTCATTTTATCATATATAATTTGTATAATATGAGTAAATTTTAATGTACAAACAATTTTAAACAATGATATGCAAATCAATAAAATAATATATAAATCACTCTTTTATTAATTGACTTGTTTTGCATTTGCCTAACAACAAAAGTCATATTTATACTACTTGATGACTTTCAAAATTCACATTGTGTCTCTATTAAGCATCTACCTCTATCCAAAAAATACTTGAAAGTAGTCTTATTGTATTAGGTAACAATGATATTCCATTATTATTACTGTAAATTCTAATAAATTTTAAAACCTATTTCATAATGATTTTTAGTTTTTCCATTTTAAGATTACAAAGAGCAGTTTGACTTAAATAAATGAGATCTAAATAAAGAAATATAATGGATGTATCATTAAAAGTCAGCTAGTCCATTTTTTTTATTATGCAAAAGGTGACGTTGCTTTCAATCCTTAAAAAAGTTCTGGAATGATGAAGACCAGTAAATGACTGTATTTTCTTTGCAGTTTTAAATGAGTAACTATTTTTAATTTTTTTTGTCATTTCTTGGACTTTTGCATTCATATCCTAATCTTTATTATGAATTTTCAAACTTAATTTATTATTCTGCCAAGCAGAAAGTGCTACATGTTTCCTTTTAGTCAAATCATTAATAATATAACCATTGTCAGAAAATCAATCAGGATTCTCATTGTTCGTTAAATTGTATTCATAACATTTTCCTTAAAATAATTCATATGTATCAATAATATGATAGTCTTGAAATTTTAATTCTTAATAACTGGTGAAATTTCAGAGTTGATTCTTTTAAACAGACTCCAATTTTATTATGAATATCATTAGAATAATCTCTATTTTTTAATGCAATTACAATTTTAAATTTGATATATACTTAACTTCGATCTGTCTAAAAATTTGTGTTAGCTAGTGCTTATCTAATGTAAAATTATATTGTTTCTGACATCTAACTATAATGTAATTTATTAAATGCATTGTTTTTAGAAATGAATGTATTCATGCTCTTTAATAGCAGTTTTGTCTGACTAAACATAATGTTGAGCTAGTCAAACCATGTGTTATGCAACGATTCCGTAATAAAAAGCCATTTGTCTGAAAGATTCTAGTCATGACAATTTAGTAGTTATTATAAGTTGGGCTATTTTTAATTAACTATCAAGTATCTATAGAAAAATTCTAACTTTGTTTCAACTTTTCAATACATTAAATTATTACTAATAACACGCACGTTATATAACCAACACATTGTTTCAAGTAGTATTATTCTCTTATTTTCTATGAGTGCTTCTGGCTTGACCAGTGACACAACTACAATGTGAAGCCAATACATAGTTTCAAATGTATGGATATTGCGTTTAAGATCATGCTCTAACTAACTAACCTACTCTGTAAGATGAAACAATAAATAAAAATTCACATGATTATAGAAGAGGATCCTGATTTCTCAGCATAGTTAATGAGTATTTTGCAAACATTGTGAATTATGACACAAGGCTGATTTATAAAGTTATTTGACATTGTCATGTAAGAATCTTGTTTGAAATTTTTATTTGTATTTATTTTCTCTCTGCCCAATATTTTTGCCTTTTCTAAATTAAACACATGTTCACTGGTAACATGTGTGATGTGTTTTCTGGTAAGTTTATTGTTCCTCTTTAGACTCATCTGTTTTCTTCTAATCATCAGTTTATGCTTTTTAATTTATTTTTAATTGGACACTTAGTTTTACTAATATACATTCTTCTGCATTTGTATACAATTTTGTACATGCAGTTTTTGTTTGTCAGCTTTTCAAACTTGAGTTTTGTAGATGTTATGAGGTTTTTAGTATAATATGGCTTGGTAATACTGTTCTAGTGTTAAAGTGATTGCATAATTGTTTAGTTTGTCCAGTATTTCTGGTAATGATACCTGATGGTTAACCATGTTCTATGTTGATTTTTCTTTTTCAAATCACTAGTTTTTGAATAAAGTTATGTCCTATTTCATAGTGTTAATAAAAGTCCATGTTTAATGATTCTGTTGTGATTGAGTGTATATGATAATTACTTGCCTGTGTACATGGATTCTCTACAAACTGAAGTTTTAATTTTGCCATGATTGAATTGATATTAGAATGTATCCATATCTACCAAAATATCTGAGAAATTAAGAAAAATCTGTAATAAATAAAACATTTGAACAGTTTTCCAATGTCATATCACATTACAAGGATTTCTAATATGTACAAAACCTCAACTTGAAATACTGAAAAACAAAAACTGCATTTGTGAGATGCAATGTGAATATAAAATGATGTATATTTGTAAAAGCTGTTTTCCCATTGAAAGTAACTAAAAGATCATGATCTGATGATTAGAAAATATATACCAATGTACATATATTAATTGGGAAAATGCAATAATATTGAACACACAGGAAAAAAGACAAAAAAGAACATTTAAAAATTGCTGCTCACATGACAATGAAAATAATCCTCTAAGTCAACAGAGTATGATAATCTTGCCCTGAGGAAAAAGTAGAGAATTACACAATATTATGCATAAAATTTAGTTGGTTAAGGATTCTCTGTAAAATTTGCTATTGTCAAATCTAAAGGATCAGGTTCAATTAAAATGGTAGTACTGATGTAGGTCAAGCAAGTGATATATGAAAGAAAGAGAAATAACATCTCTCAAAACAATGTCATATAGTTACACGTGATCCATTAGTAATAGTTTAATGTACAGTATTTGAAAAAAATTAAATAAAAAGTGATTTTATTTTACAAATCATTTAACAATTAATAATAAGTAATAAAAATAGCTCAACATATGATCACTAACAAATCATTTGACTTTACATCAGAAATACTATTATTTACAATAACTTTTGAACTAAATCTACTATTTGTAACAATATTTGTATTAAAACCTCCAACAATAAAAAAATAATATTTTAATGGTAATACCGTAAAGTTCTTACACATCACTTTATAAAAGCTTTCCTATTCAAAAAATCTCTGAAACTAATGTTAGAGCAAAGACACTAATAATATGCATAATGCTATTGTAATGCAAGGTAAAGTTTTAACCCCATTAGCCTTTTGATAGAGAATTCTAATAATAGAAGCTACAAAATTAAATAAGTTTTTTATGGATTGGTCTGTGTTTTCAAAAAAAGCATATATCCATCTATCCTTTCAATTAAACTTTCTCTAGAAAGATATGCTTTACTAAGAGCAGCTATATTGATCATAAATCTTGAAAGCTTCTTAGTCACAAGGGCAGTTCTCCATTCTGGTCATCAATAGATTGTTTAGAATAAATTCTACACATTCCTTATACCTAAGTTTAGCAAATATTAGATTTACAATAGTTATCTTTAGTATTACTACTGACGTTTGCTTTTCAACTACTACTGATAGTAGTAGTAGTAGTAGTAGTAGTAGTAGTAGTAGTAGTAGTAGTAGTAGTAGTAGTAGTAGTAGTAGTAGTAGTAGTAGTAGTAGTAGTGGTGGTGGTAGTAGTAGTGGTAGTAGTAGCAGTACTACTACTACCACTATTATTAGTAGTAGTAGTATTGTTATTTCTGTCACTATACAATTCAAAACAAAGCAAAACCCTCCATATAGTAGTGTCATCTTGTGCTAACAAGAGCAATAAATGGATGCCAGAAGGCTTGTGCATAAAATACCTATCTAGTGCCTACTCATCCAATATCCCCAGACTAGTTTCTGGCTTGTGGCCTTTATCAGTGAGGAGTCTTGAATCTGAGAGCACTGCACCTAGATCTTAGGATCTAATGCAACCATCCAGAACCCACCTTTTAACTCTATTTATTACAAAACTATGAGAATAAAATTGGAAAACACAATTAATGTTTCCAATCCACGCTCAATAGCCTATATAGTCATATGGGTCTGAACTCAATTCAGCACTCATACACTTTGGAGTCTTTGGCTCTTTAACAACCATAGCCACCACTATCCTATTAGGCAGGATTGGTGTTAAACCACTAAACATTACATCATCACTATCTCATACTAGCACATAATTGTTATTAAACAATTCAAAACAAAGCAAAACTCTCCATATAGTAATGCATCTTGTGCTAACAAGAGCAATCAATGGATGCCAGAAGGCTTGTGCATAAAATCCATATCTAGTGTCTACTCATCCAATATCCACATACTAGTTTTTTGGCTTGTGGCCTTCTTCAGTGAGGAGCTTTGGATCTGAGAGCACTGCACCTAGATCTTAGGATCTAATACAACCCTCCAACACCCACCCTTTAACTCTATTTAACTACAAAACTATGAGAATGAAATTGAAAGACAATTAATAATTTCTATGCAAGATCAATAGCCTATATAGTCATATGGGGCTGAACTCAATTCAGCACCCATACATTTTGGTGTCTTTGGCTCTTTAACAGCCATAGCCACCACTATCCTATTAGGCAGGATTGGTGTTAAACCATGAAACATCACATTATCACTATCTCATACTAGCACATAATTGTTATTAAACAATTCAAAGCAAAGTAAAACTCTCCATACAGTAGTGCCATTTTGCGCTAACAAGAGCGATCAATGGATGCCAGAAGGCTTGTGCATAAAATCCCTATCTAGTGCCTACTCATCAAATATACCCAGACTAGTTTCTGGCTTGTGGCCTTAATCTTGTTAGCACAATATGGCACTACTATATGGAGAGTTTTGCTTTGTTTTGAATTGTTTAATAACAATTATGTGCTAGTATGAGATAGTGATCATGTGATGTTTAGTAGTTTAACACCAATCCTGCCTAATAGTAATAGTGGTGGCTATGGTTGTTAAAGTGTCAAATACACCAAAATGTATAGGTGCTGAATTGAGTTAAGACCCATATTACTATATAGGCTACTGAGCTTGGAATAAAAATATTAATTGTGTTTTCAATTTCATTCTCATAGTTTTGTAGTTAAATAGAGTAAAAAGGTGGGTGCTGGAGGGTTGCATTAGATCCTAAGATCTAGGTGCAGTGCTATCAGATCCAAGGCTCCTCACTGATGAAGGCCATAAGCCAGAAACTCGTCTGGGGATATTGGATGAGTAGGCACTAGATAGGAATTTTATGCACAAGCCTACTGGTGTCCATTGATTGCTCTTGTTAACACAAGATGGCACTACTATATGGAGAGTTTTGCTTTGTTTTGAATTGTTTAATAACAATTAAGTGCTAGTATGAGATAGTGAACATGTGATGTTTAATGGTTTCTGTCACTATAATGAGTATTTTGCAATTGTAACAACCTAACCAGACAGTGTGAGAAATGCCATTTTAACACTTCATTTTTAGGCCTTTCTGCTTCCATGGTAGGCCAGAAGATTTTTAAATAGAACTATATAATCATGCTTTTGTTGCCACTTGAAGTTCCTGTCTAACTAAAATCCAGTTTCAATTGTTCCATTAGTCAATGTATGGCCTCAGATAAAGATAACAACTAAGGACTGTCAGCCTATCTATCATGTGTTATCATTGCTTAATTTTTGATGGCTTGAGTTAAAAAAGTGGAATTGGAAATCAGAAATATGAATGCATTTTAAAAAACACACAATCTTATTGAAACACCATAGGTAGATGTATGTTGGTATGAGAGATTAAGTCCACCAATAATGTAAGTAATTGAAGAATCTTGTTTTGATGAACCAATAAGTTATTCTATAAGGTAGCAGGAACTACTCTTGGTTGGTTACTATTTATTTGCTTCTCACATATGGCCTTCACATCTTAGGCCATTCCATTATTTTTCATGGTGCAGCCTATCAAAATGTTTTAAGCACAATATCTCCCCAAAATGTACATTAATATTGATGTTGTATTTCAATTATTAACTTTATCATTGATGGAAATCAATTTCTATTTTTTTTTTCCATTCCTTAAGAGGAAATGTATTGAACTTCTATACAACTGAGTTTATTTTAAAACAAAAGTACTTTCTAAATAATGAATAAATTTTCCAATTAAAAAGAAAAAGTATCCAATAGAAAATTAAAAAAAATAATTAAAAAATAACTGTTAGAGATTCCAGAGGATAGAAACTGTAGGTATATTTTCTAAGGATTTCATTGGGTCATCATATAATGCAATGAACATTTTAATGACATGTGAAAATACAGTTTTTTCAATGAGTTAATATATTCATATTTTCACAATCATATTTTCTATAAATTAAATTGCAAAATTAAATTAATTTTTAAATTAAACAACATGCACAGTGTATTGTTTAACTATATGTGTGCATAATTATTTAAATTATTCACTACTCCTTTATTAAAAATAAAATAATATTTATTGGCTTATTAATGATTGGAATATTTTATATCACACAACTGAACATGTTACTATTCAAATATAAAAGTGTAATAATTAAGATCATTTACAATTTACTTGTCTGTAAGTTACTATAATGCTACATGTATAGTTTTGTTTTCTATCTTGAGAAAAATATATTTGCATGTCAAAATAAGAATGATATATTTATAAAATAATGACTTTCGTTTCTCTTTTTTATTATTATTTTTCCATCTAATTAACCAATACATTTTTTATCAGTATTTCGAACGATTCTAGTAAAATTATTTAATATTAACATAGTTTAAGTATTGTAAATACTCTCTTGATAATAGTCACCAGGATTCATGTGATCCCACAACTGTTTCTGACCAACATTATATAGAAAATATGTACGTATGGACACCTATGGTATTTTCTTTAGAATTATTTAAGTGGAACAGACTCATTTTATAAGTTTTATGATAAATTTTAATTGGGCATTATTCTCATAGTACTTGATGTTTTTGCATTGATGATGATTGATATTAATATAATCCTAGAAATTTTGATGTAGGATCATTTTGTAGCTAGATTTAGCAATTATGTATGTGCAGACAGCAGAAAAATTAAAGATTACTTTTTCCTATAATATATGCTATAATCTTGGCACTGGCTTGGTAATGATTAGTCTAAAATCTTATATCTCCTTTAAATGTATTTATAAAGATTACAGTTGATGCTGTTATTGTTGGTTATCAGTTGAATAGTGAATATTGATCATGTTGTTGTATTTATCACTTTATTACTATTTATAATTCTAATTCTTTACTCATTTACTGAATTTATTTATTTATGATTGCTTAAAAGGATGGACCTTCACTGCCCTTTTCATTATATACCATTCTAATATAAATTATGTTTCATGTCAATCAACAGTATGACAAAGATAATCCAATAACTTCTTATTTTTTCTACATTACAACACCAACACTTTTTAAATGTCATCTACTAAAATATTATTTAAAACCTTTCAATGATGTCACTAAAAATTATTTCTTTTGAAAGTCATGTACTTAACTTGCAGCGACTTTTTGTTACTTACACTATAAATTTCTTCATAATTCAATGTAGAATTTCTGTTATATTAAGTATACAACATTAAAATTATAGTTATAAATTTAATAAACAACATTTACGTCCTAAATGCATTTGTTTAATTTATGATTTGGGTCAAAATAACAGAATTTGAATTCACTCGAACATAAAAGTTATGTTTGTTTTTCCCTTCAAGTATCATAATGAACTTTAAATGAACAAATGATACTTATTTATTAACTTTTAAATTCAAACTTAAAAAGTAGTTTCTATGATAGAAGTATTCTTCCTCTCTTATATACTTGTTTTTCAGGCAGTATGCTTAAAAGTTCATATGACAACCGGATATAACTTTTAGAATAAGTTCAGTTTAGAAAATATTTGTGAAATATCTGTTAAAAACTTTAAACTTAATGCAATTTGCTAGGATATCATGTGATTTATAATATAACACAGTTTTTGAACTTTTTTAAATAAAAATGGAATAGTAGAACAACGAAAATATTATTTTAATACTGATTGTATGAATACGATGCAAACTGATTTCACATGATAAATACATTTTATCTGATAAATGATGTTACTATCAAATACATTATTTTTATAGACACTTAAACCATAGAGTTGTTAAGAGATAAACAATTTGAAGAAAACTAATTATACAAGAGAACTAGATGGCAGAATTTCTAAAGTATTTGCTGTAACTAGTTTTAGAAAATCATAAAAATGTAAAATAATTATCTAATAGCGAATAACCTTTTTAAATCTTTATATCCAATAGCTGCAATATATTATTAAAAATTCATTTTAGAACTTCCTCAATAGTTGTCATAATTTTATGTAATAATATTAGATGCTGAGTGACAAAGTTTAATTCTCTTTTTTTAAGAAATCGAAGTTTTCAGCATTTAACAGAGATTCAGAACTAAGATTTTTAAATGATGAAATTCAACTTATTTAATACAATATAATGTTAAGTATGTCCATATAGATTTAAAAAAATATTATTTGGTCATTCTTATGATGTCTTTATCAGTTAATCATTTTTTTACAGTCATTACTTACTATTAATGTAAGACAAGATTTGATGTTTGAAAACCCAGTGAGCATTTTATACTGTTTTTTTTTAAACAAAGTCCCATTTATTCGCTGAATAATATTGACAGGGTTCCAGAAGTGAATTGGAAGTTTTAGCGATCTTTCAGAATTACATTTAATTAAGAAATATATTTGATGTTTTACTTTGGGCAACATTTGACAAATTGTTATAATGTTTAAAGTTTGTTACAGTATCAGATTTATATCAAATACTTAGTGTTAGTTAGAGAGTTTTGAAGATGAATATTATTTGTAATTATATGTTGAACTATTTCACTTTGGTTCCTTATGGAGGCCATAAAGAAACCAAGCAGATTAAATTCCTAATGCCCATTCCATTTGTTTCTGTCATTGCAGAAATTATTATTATGTAATTATAGTATACAAACATGATGATTTGCTCAATAGTACACATTAACCAGTGTGGTGAGTTTATTGTTTTTTTATCTCTGAGTTTACAATCAATAAAAACAATTTTCTTTCCTCTCAGTTGCCTGATAAGACAGAATGAATGGGTGTAAATGAATTTTTTATCTAATAGAAAAAGTAAATCATGGATCTTATTCCTAGGAGGATGTAAAGTCACCAGTTAAGACAGTAGTTGATGGCTGTTGGTGGAAGTTGTTAAGAATCCATTGATTGCAAATTGAGGCTGCAATTGATGATTACTTTTTTTATTTATGTACTTACAAATGCAGATATTAAAGTAAAAACAATTGCAAGAATTGGAAGAAGAACTGTATAGAGTACATGTATCACTATTGGACATTGTGAAGTTAGAAAAAAAGTGAAGAGACAATTGATTTAATGTACTCTACTACAAAACATATATGGAAAGTACAAGTAGAGTAGGATTTATTATAAAGTAAAAGAGGGTAAAACAACATTCTGAAGATTAGTGTTATATCAGGCAGTGTGGCAAGATTAGTTATTCAACTTAATAGCAGTTACCAAATGCAGATAATTCAAGTTTATGCCTCAACAAGTTCTTATAGTGATGAAGTAGTAGAATATTTTTATATGGATGTATGGAATGGTTTTGATAAGACTAAACAACATTTTAAAATTGTTATGGTAGATTTTAGTACTAAAACTGATAAAACAAAGGAAAGATGAAAGTGATATAAGTAAATTGGTTTATGATAACAGAAATGAGAGATGACATAGACTTTTGGAATTTTCAGAAAAAAACTTTTATATTGATTTATTTTTTGAGAAAAAAGTTTAAACGGAAATGGACATGGAAGCATCCAAATGAGGATACGGAGAATCGGATTATATTTTGACTAACAGAAAATATATATTTCAAGATTGTAATCTTCTTGATAAATTCAATACTGGAAGTGATCATTGATTAGTAAGAAATAAGATACATGTTAGTGCAAAATTAGAAAAAACACAAGTTTTCAAGAAAAACAATATTTACAGGTGATCTTTCTAATTTTCAGAAAAATTCTAATACATTTAAATTAGAACTTGCAAATCGGTTTCAAGTATTTACAGATTTTGAATATGATCCAGATGTGAATGAAATTAATAGGAAAATAACTGATTCACTTTTAAAAACTGCTGGTAGAAAACAGCAGCAATTGGCCAATAAAATTTCTACTGAGACTAGAGAATTTATCAAGAAAAGAAGAAATATGAAGATATTAAAGAAATGATTTATCAAAAAGGATTGAATATTACGAATTTTGTAAAATGATGAAAAAAAGAGTCGATAATGATATAAGAAATTATAATTGTAAACTAGTAAGGAAAGCTTTGGAAAAGAATAAAAGTCTCAAGAGTGTAAAAAAATACATTTTGGTATTGGTAGAAAACTTATATCTGCAATAAGAAAAAAATATGGAAGTATTACTAAAAAAAACAATGACATGTTAAAGTGGGTAGAAGAGTTCTATCAAGAAATATATATAGTAATAAATAACAAATACCACCTACCTCTATTATATCTTCTTGTTTCCCCACAATTTTAAATCAAAATGTGAGACATGCAATTAAATTTATGAAGAACGGAAAATCCACAGGAAATGATGGAATTAAAATTGGTATATTAAAAGAAGCAGATGAAGAAATGGAAAGCAAATTGGCAAAGTTATATACAAAATGTCAAAGTGATAAAGATGGTAATCAATGATTGGAAGAATGCAGTAGTAATATTAATATTTAAAAAGTGTGATAAAAAGATATTAGAAATTATAGATATATCAGCATTTTATATCAGTTTATGCTAAATTTTTAACAAGATAATTACAGCATAGCTACAAAGAAAATTGGATTTCAATGAACCAAAAGAACAAGATGGATTTAAAATTAGTTATTATACAGAAGATTATATCCAACTATTGAGAGAAGTTATCAAAAAAAAAATGAATATGTGTTACCATTATACTTCGGATTGGTAGATTATGAAAACGCATTTGATTCAATAACCATTTTTTCAATGATTATTGCAGTGGATCATCAAGGTATAATCCAATGGTATAATCATATACTAAAGAATATTTATAAAAATGCAAAAGTAACAATAAGATTACATAATGATTCTAGCAAGGTAATCATTGAGAAGGTTGCAAACAGGGTGACTCCATATTTCCAAAACATTTTGCTGCAGAGCTGCAAGAAATATTTTGTGGATTAAAATGGAAATCTAAAGAAGTAAAAGTAAATGGAGATTATTTAAGTCAATTAGATTTTACATATTTTATTTAATTATTTTTGCAAATAATGCTTTAGAGTTTCAGAAAATGTTGCAAGAGTTATCAGATGGTAGTATAAAAAGTAGGAATAAAGGTAAATGTTAAAAAGACTAAGGTAACATTCAATGGATTTTCTGAAAAGATTAAAATAAGAAGGTCTTCAATGTTTTTTAAACTCCACAATGATGAGTGTCTATTATATATTTGGTGATTTCAAAGTTTGAAGATTACTTTCAATAATTAAATAATGATCTGAAAACATGATTTTTTGGAAAGTGTGTGATTATTTTTATATCATAATTGTGTAATAATTATTAGAGATCAAATATATATATATATATATATATATATATATATATTATGTATTTATATTTCACAGAAATGTTTTATTTGATATTTAAAAAATATATATTCCTCTGTGTAATGTTATCATAGACATTAAGGTCATGGAAAATAAACTGTCTAGAAATGATATTATACATCAGACTGTTATAGAATTTAGCAGTAGTATAAAACTTATGGAAAAATTTAAACTTTTAATATATCAATTGATAGATGTAATACTTACTAAAAATAAATCATTTAGATTTTTAAAACAAACATCAAATAAAGAAAATTTCATTTATTTTGCAAATTGAATCTGCTCTACCTGAAATTTGATGACATGACAGTGCTTTGTTTTGATTAAAGTCTAATTTTTAAATAATTCTGAAAATCAAATGTGATTTTTTAAACTTTATTTAATTTCTAAACAAAAATAGATATCAAATAAGATCAAGGTTATTATATTATGATAAATAATAATGGTTTAATATTGAAGTGGACGTTAAAAGCTTAGATCTAATTAAATAAAGGAATTTTTCAGAATGTTAGTAGAGTTTAAATGGGTTAATAAATAAAATTTAAAAGTATTAGCTAAGATGTATTCATTCAATTATTTTTTATTAAAATTTTTGTAAAATATTATTCCACCCAAAGCAAACATGATATCATCACAAATATAAGCTATTTTGTCTAAAAATAAGATAAAAATTATTTTATGCATTATAACCATTAATAATAAATTATATATGATTAAAAGATTGTAAAGACAAGTTCAAAATATCACCTACAGACTTAATTTTCAGTCAATACCAGTATCCTTAAATTTTATTTTTGATACATGCCAGAGAATAGAGGCTTTCAAAATAAACATAAAAAATGTATGAAAAAATAGCGTGCAATACAAATTTCATTCAGTATATAAAGAAAAACATTTTTTTTTACATATACAAAAATAATTGGTATTTAATTTTTATGTACAAAGTAATACATTAAAGCATTTATTAGTTCCTCCTTTCCTTTTATTATATCTTATGCTGGTGAGCATCTTTATTTTTATTTTTTTTTTAGTTTTTAGTATCTTTTAATCTATATGATAGAAACAAAAATAATCACTTTTCTTATACAATATATATATATATATATATATATATATATATATATATATATATATATATATATATATATATATATATATATATATATATTACAGATCGATGTCTGTATTTCTTCAAAGTAATATACGTAAATTTATAAATAAATATTTGAAAATACAGTGTATAAAAGTTTATAAAAAATATATGTATAACCATCACATAGAAGCTGTTTCAACAAACTTGTAGCTTTGTCAATTATCACTTTTAAAATGTCAGCTTTCCCATAATTCCATGATGTCAACTTTCCCATAATTCTGTAATTTTAATGTTTGCTGCTTGCCTATTAATTAAATATTGCTTATATTTAAATATTAACATTGCCTCATTCATTTTTCTTTTATTAATATTTCTTTCAGTTTCCAATATTTTTACGTTGTTATAATTAAAATCAAAACCATATATACATGATTTATTATGGTCATAAAAGACAAAAGCTGATAAATTATCATTATTTTTAAAATTTTGTTTTGTATTTTCAACCCTTTTAAATAATAATAAGTGCTCTTTTGTTCTTTTTTCCAATGTGCACCTCAATTCACCTATATATCCACTTCCACACATACATGTCCATTTGTAAATGATACAATTTTTATTTGTCAATAAAGTTTTATGTTTTGAATTGTTTATTAATTTATTTAATGTTGGTGGTGCATAAAATGCAATATCACATATTCATTTATAAATTTTCTTAATGAAACTTGCCTGTTGATTCGAAATATATGGTATTGATATCCACAGTCTTTTATCAGAAGAATTAACATTATTATTATTTTTATATTTAGAAGTAAAATTTTAACAGTATAATAAACACAATCATATTTGTATCCAATATTTAACAATTCATTATAATAAATTTCAATATTTTTAGTTTTATCTGATGCATATTTACAAAAGTTATCATTTCTAAATAAAAATGATTTTATGCCATTTTATGTGACATTCATACTTTTGATTCATATGGAATATATCCATATGAATCAAAAGTACCAATGTCACATAAAATGGCACATTTGAAATCCTTTTTATTTAGAAATGATAACCTTTGTAAATATGCATCATAAAAAACTAAAATTATTAAAATTTATTATAATGAATTGTTAAAAATTGAATACAAATATGATTGTGTTTATTATACTGTTAAAAATTTTACTTCTAAATATAAAAATAATAATAATGTTAATTCTTCTGATAAAAGACTGTGGATATCAATACCATATATTTCGAATCAACAGGAAAGTTTCCTTAAGAAAATTTATAAAAGAATATGTGATATTGCATTTTATGCACCACCTACATTAAATAAATTAATAAACAATTCAAAAGATAAAACTTTATTGAAAAATAAAAATTGTATCATTTACAAATGGACATGTACATGTGGCAGTGGATATATAGGTGATTCAAAGTGCACGTTGAAAAAAAGAACAAAAGAGCACTTATTATTATTTAAAAGGGTTCAAAATACAAAACAAAATTTTAAAAATAATGATAATTTATCAGATTCTGTCTTTTATGACCATAATAAATCAAGTATATATGGTTTTGATTTTAATTATAACAACATAAAAATATGGGAAACTGAAAGAAATAATAATAAAAGGAAAATTAATTAGGCGATGTTAATATTTAAATATAAGCAAGATTTAATTAATAGGCAAGCAGCAAACGTTAAAATTACACTATTATGGGAATGTTGACTTCATGGAATTATGGGAAAGCTGACATTTTAAAAGTGATAGCTGACAAAGCTACAAGTTAGTTGAAAGCACTTTTAAGTGACGGTTATACATATTTTTTATAAAATTTTAAGTACTGTATTTTACTGATCCTATGTGATAAAAATGAAGAAAAAATTACTGTGCTTCCTTTCTCTCTTCTGATGGGGAAAATTCATAAAATAATGTAGGTATTAAAAATTCAATGAAAGCAAAACTTTCAAATTAAAATTTCTTTGCTTTAATAACATTTATATATATATATATATATATATATATATATATATATATATATATATATATATATATATATATATATATATATATATATATATATATATATATCGATAATTTTAATTTGTTAGTGTAAAGGATTATTTATTGCAAATTATATTTCAAAAATTATCTTTTAATTAGAATGTTTGAATCTTCCAATTATTTTCTAAAATACAATTTCAAAAAGCTTTTTGTGAGATGCTGTAATAAAATGTATTATGGTAATTTTTAACAGAGCATATAGGATAATTTTTTTTTATTTTTCCAAACACTTGATATATTTCCTGTTTTAATTTGACCTTTGAAAAAAATTAACTTTTAGACTGTACTGTAAAAATAGTGATATCCTTTTTATGTAATTTAATACACCCTGTAGAATATGTTTCTATTTTGGTGTTCATATTGGGAATTACAGTTTATGATATATTGTAGAATTAATTGTTTTTAAACGTTAAATATGTTATTTTAAGACAATATGTAAGTTACTTATACTGAATGTTTCATTTATTTGTGTAGAAAAATTTGAGCACCAGCTTTTTCCACCTGTTCTTACTACATTTTATCTAAATCAATCACTATACATGATCACAAACATGTGAAAAAATACATGATTCCCAGTATACCTATTTCATGCAGAATCTCACATAAATTGTATATATGTGTGAGAGATTATGATCTGGCCCATGTAATGAGGGCTGGTTCTGCAAGAAATATGTATATATTAGATAATGTATCGTTTTCATATGTGTGTGGTAATGTGTATTGGTTGCATGAGATAGAGTGGATGATGAAAAGCATGACAAATCATGACTTAATCTTTCTATATTTACATCATAAATAATAAATTCAGAGAATAGAAGACATATTTTTTTAAAAAAAAATCTTGTTCTTTTGAATTTTCCTTTTTAATACATCTAAACGTATCATTTGTAATTCTCCTCTAACACTTAATTATTTATTGATTTTTATCCCTGTCATGAGATTTTTTATTATTATTATTTTATTATTTTATTATTATTTTTATTATTATTTTATTATGCATGAGATTATCGTCATTTCAATAATGAATTGTCATCTATTGTCTTTTAAAAATTAAGATGAAATACGAAATAGAATTTTTAAAAGTCTAAATATTTTAATAATATAGTTAAATATACTGGCAAATATATACATATATGTAATATTTATTCTGTAAAGTATTGCATATATATATATATATATATATATATATATATTATTTTATTATGCATGAGATTATCGTCATTTCAATAATGAATTGTCATCTATTGTCTTTTAAAAATTAAGATGAAATACGAAATAGAATTTTTAAAAGTCTAAATATTTTAATAATATAGTTAAATATACTGGCAAATATATACATATATGTAATATTTATTCTGTAAAGTATTGCATATATATATATATATATATATATTATTTTATTATGCATATATATATATATGCATATATATATATATATATATGCATTATTCTTATTTTTTCAGAACTTCAGTCAAATGATAAATACCTTGTAAAAGCTGTGTATAATTCTCCAGCAATTCTTCACTGTAGGATAGACAAAGAGATTTCGTACATCATATGGTATAAAATTGTGTCACCATTAGAAAAACAAGTTGTTTATGTTTATTCTAATGTTTCAAGTACATCACTAAAAAGTTTATATCAACGCGCAAGTATGACTGGTGATTCATATTTTGCATATTTAACAATAGTGAATGTGAAATATTCAGATGAGGGACAATATGAATGTCACTGCAATAAGAATATTACCATAATTAATTTAGAAGTTTTGCCTGAAGCAGGTAATTTAAATATAATTAAAAATTATCAACTAGTTAAAAAAAAGGAAAGGAAGCTCTAGAAATCAATAACTGTTACAATAATCTAATTACAATGTTATATATCATATATAAAATGTGCATGTGCACTGGTTCACCTTATTTAATTTTTATGATCCACAGACTTGGAATCAAAAATTTAATGGTATGTGATATAAGCCCTACAGCTAATATGTAATAAGTTAGTCTTTAGAAGAAACTTTTTATAATTTCATTGTTTCAATAACCTATTCTCAGAGATTTATATAAAATAAATCATGAGACATGAATTACCTGCTAAATATAAAATAGAAACAAAGCAAATATTTTATTTAATTTTCTATATTTTTCCAACAACTAACTATAGATTATTAACATATCATGTCTAAATTTCTTAATGTGAGACAATGTAATTGTTATCTGTGCAGGCAATCATTAGAATTCAGATGGGCTCAGGGAAAATGATTAAGTTAACAATGTTAATGTCATAATGACATGTGTACTGATAAATGATTAAAAGGAAAATGAATCACAAAGTTACTTTTAGTCAAAGAAATGTTATATTTTATTTATGATTAAATATTTACCACAGAAGCAGGAGTAGAAAGTGTAGGAATAGTAAGAATAGGAGTAGTAGTAGGAATAGGAGTAGTAGTAGGAATAATATAGTAGGCATAGTAGGAATAATTAGTAGTAGTAGCAGTATTAGTAGGAATAGTAGTAGTAGTAGCAGCAGCAGTTTTATTCTTTTTATTGCTGTTACTGCTACAGCTACTTCTGTTGCTACTGCTGCTGCAACTGCCACTACCACTGCTACTACCTCTATTACAACAACTACAACAACACAGTACATCTATCTATTTAAAGGTGTCAATAGTATAGAAGCCACAACTATTTAAATATGTCTTGGTTATTAATACTGTTACATTCTCTTTGACTGTCTTATAAGTCCATGTATTTTACATTTATACTTTTTAAAAATCGACCTTTTTTAAAATTTATTTTCTCTAAAAATGATTATTTTTAAAAACAAAATGTGACCACAACTATTTAAATCTGCTTTAATGGTAAACTAACACATTCTAAGTTCACCTGATAAATCAATGTATTATTAAATGAATTCCTTTTTTAAAATCAATCTTTTGTAAAGATTATTTTCTCTAAAAATGATTTTTTTTAAAAAAAAGTAATCTTTACAGCAGTCTTTCTTTCTTTCAACAATGTAGGCTAAGCTAATTTTTACAATTTTTTTTCCTACAGCAATTTCTTAGAAAATTTTTCAAATAATATTTTTATTACAAATGCAAATCATATTTCGGTTTATAGATCTTTCAATTAGCAAACATGTTATTTTAAAAAGATTTTTTGTTATTAAAGCAAGGTTTTTTTTATTTTATTAACGAAGATTTTGGCTGAACTTGTGTGCATAAATGATATATAAATACAGGATTCATAAAACTGAAGAGTATGATCAAGACTCTTACTATCAGTTCCAATTTGCTGTCAATATGATATCAGAAAATTGCAGTTTGCATAGTTTGTGGTGATTTATCCATGAATTCTTTTCAGTGTAAAAAAAGAATAAAATATTAAAGGCATAAATATTAATTGAAGTTGTATTTAAAACTTTAGGATCATTTTAATAACTAAAAATGTCATATACTCACAATGAATTTTCAAAATAATAGGTATTATAAGTGTGGCAAAAGTAAGATATTATAAAGACTCGGAACAAAAAAATTAAAGCAAAATGCAAAAGATCAATTTTTAAAAAGAATAAATTTAAAAAACATGGACTTATGAGACAGTCAAAGAGAATGTAACAGTATTAATAACCGAGACATATTTAAATGGGTGTGACTTATATATTATTGAAACATTTAAATTATATGTGATCTATCCCCTTATGTAATATGTTCTTAGACGTTACCCATGCAATAATATTGCGGTTAGAGTGCACAGTTTTTCCCTGTGTAGCATGGAGAAACAGTGCCATGTAGTGGGCTAGAATCTAGGTAGTTGCTGGTAGCAGATGACGTAAGCTAAATGGGCTTATGCATGGCAACCAGCACCATCAAGTGGGCAGCATTGGTGCCAGCAAGCTGGTGGAATGTCCCTGTGCTTACACATGGTAAACAGCGCTACCTTGTGGCTGGAAAAAAGCATTGTTGCTTTTGGACCCCTACTGTGGATATTTCTGTGTGTTTATGCAGAAATGGCTTCTCTAGCAGTGGCAGTACACTATCTCCATTAGTACCTATTATTTTATTCTGTAATTAATGAAATATAGCTCTTAGTTTTAAAAAAGAGATAAATTATAGTTTTAATAATACATTGAAAAATGTTATTCCTAATGAAAACATAATACGATCTCATAATTCACTATAATAAAATGTTTGTAATATAATATTTATTATGTTATTGATATTTGTTTCATATTGGTTGTTTTCATAAAAAAGAATTCCATATTCAGAATTAATGATGTCTTGGGACCTAATTTTTTGTATTAGAAGTGATGTTTTATAGTGATAGTATTTCTTACTTGAAAAGTGTGTTAGTTATAATGGTGTCAAGACAAATTTTGTTTAATGTTCATAAATTAATAGTGTGTAATTGGTTAACTCTGGTAAGGGACCACTGCTTTAGTAAGTTATTCATTTAACATATAATTAGGTAGGTACCAATAATATTAAATATGTGATATAAAGTAAGCCAGGAAAAAAGATTATTTCATATTAATGAAGACTTTTAATTTACATCACTCTTAATTAATTGATTCATCAAACATACACTTAAGTATTTTATAAAACTATGCACTAGGGAGGATACACCATTTGTATTTTGTTAATCTTATAAAAGATTAGGATCTTGTGCCCTCAAAACTGGAAGAAAAGAGAGTCATATAAGATCATAATATTCATGTATACAGCAAAAGCTCAATTCTGTAATTGATTATGTACTTTAAATAATACCTTTAAATGAGATTAAATTTTTAAAAAATCACTTCAGCAAAAAAATGTTTTGATGATATTGGTAAGTATTTCGAGTAAAACTGTAATATTTTAATTACTAATTTATATTTGATAAGTTTCATTTAAATAATATATATATATATATATATATATATATTATTTAAATGAAACTTATCAAATATAAATCTGAATATTATATATATATATATATATATATATATATATAATATTCAGATTAATGATAAAGTATTTAAAAAAAAAGGTAAAGCAGTTTGTTGATCTTGTTTGGTTTTTCTTTTGCATGATAGATAGATAATGGAAAACCTTGGAAATATAGATTTAAATCGATGACCATAGCAACCTAAAGCTTTTAAATAATATTGTTTACTGTAGATTGTAGCTTTAAAATACTAAATTTGCTATAATCAAACTTAAAAAAAAGAATATAGGTAAATAAATAAAATTTGAAAACAATTTAGTACAATATAAGTTTACTTAAATAGGATCGATATTATTTTACATATTTTATTTTTCTGTTAATGCAGTTACCATAGTTCAATGTTTTTATGTCATATATATATATATATATATATATATATATATATATATATATATATATATATATATATATATATATATATATATATATATATATATTCTTGCTATTAAAAGGTGTGAAGGTTGCCTTGACAGCAGTTAGAAATATTGGTTGCTATATTTACTGTGAATGTTTAGGTGGTTACTGGTTGGAAACTAATTATATATATATATATATATATATATATATATATATATATATATATATATATATATATATATCTGTTTATAAATGAATTAAAAATTATTATTGTTATTAAAAAAAATCTATGTAAATTATTTGTGTTTATAAAGTGAATAAAGGTTGTAATATCAATTTTGTATTTTGGTTTACAAATAATAGGAAAAATCTAATCGAATTTGGATTTCATTGCCATGTATCCATTTTCTCCAAACTTACATCGTACTTGAATATCAAGCGGGAAAATTTGTTCTGTTTTATCGTTTGTTTTGAGCTTTATTTGAGTATATTCCAATAATTGTTATGACTCCAGAATGTCAGAAAGAGAACACATAAATAGCCAAAAGACTATAAGAGTAAGCTATCATCTTTTTGTGATTGCCACAAACGGACATATTTTCTATGTTCTTATAAATAAAAGTTCTTCAATATTTTTTTTTAACTGTTAAACCATAAAACATGAAAAAATAAACTTAAATTATCTGCCCATTCAATCATTTGAATGGCAGTTGTGAAGAATTTTCGAAGGAAACGGCAACAGAAGGTAAAAAAAAAGGAAACCTATATTAAAAAATGCTTTATATAAAAATCGGCTATTTTAGTTTTAAAAACGAAGATATTTCTGGTTTAAAATTTGGCGTATAACTACCGTTGGATTTGGATAAATATTGTGTCACAAGCTAAGAAACACTCAGAATCAACTGGATTCATTTGTACCATAAAATGGCTAATTAAATCGCACTCTCCTCTTTGGAAAGAAAAAAAACTTTTAGTGAAGCATTATAAAGTTCAACTTATTATTTCTGAGAAATAAACTTCTCTTTGCATCATAGAAACTGAGGATAAGTCAATGGACAAATAAACAGTGAAAACAGACAGACTCTTATATATGGTATGATTTTTTTAATATATAAAAATGTGCGCATATTAATTTCTTTACATATATTTAAAAAGGAGGATTTGTATTTTATTTAAATTATCTTTAAGAGTAATAGAATTTATAAATAAAAATGATCGGAGAGATTCCTTTATTAATTATTTGAACTCTTGTCTAAGTGTATATTTACACAATCCGATGTTGTTGTTGTTTTTTTTAATATAGGACTTGATGGTTGCATGTATAAAATTTAGTTAAAACATCGAATAGACAAGAGATTCAAATATATCATATTATTTCATATACATTTATCGGTTTTTATTTTGATAAACAAATAGACTTCGATCGCATCCTATTTCATATCTTTGGTATCTGTTATATATAAATTTTTCAGTAAGATATCCAAAAGTCTCTCCATTCATTCATTCATTTTTTATACACATGTCGTTATTGTTTATGCAAGACATTTAGAGATACACACAGTAATTTTATCATTTTTTTTATTTATTCAATCAATCTGAAATATAAATTAATTTCCGATGTATTTTGTTATTAATCTTGCCAATTTTTTTTTATATAATCAAATAATTTGAGTGATTCAAATAACCAGACTCTGTTTATTTTTTATTATTGTTTGTATTGAATAAGATGACTTAGTTATTTAAATGACAAGGTTCAAACTCAGCTTGGTAAGTGAGCTAGAATATAAAATGTGGTATGTTTTGCATATTAACATTTTATTTAATTCCCATACGAATTTTATATTTGTCTCTACATTCAAATACTATGTGTTATATTTTATTTTAGTTAATATTACAAATCAATCATTTCTATGTTTGTCTGATTCCGTCATAAAAATCTAAATAGATCGTACTTTATATTTTTTTTAAACTTCTCTAAAATAAAAAAATACAAACTTCATTGAATAGTTTACTTGAATATTATCTTTAAATTGGGATGAATCTAAATTATAATGATATATTTTAATTATTGCCAACCAATTTTATATTCAATTGTTTAAAGATTCAAATAAATAATATTAATACTCATAGGTAAATAAACATCCAATAGAAACTTAATATATCCTTTATGTAATGTGGTTGGGCATTGTAAAGTTAGAAATAAGCTAATAGAGTGTTGATAATAAATTCTAGTGAAGTATTCTATTTTAGCACATAAACAAAGCAACAGTTAAGTATTGCTTTATTGGAAGATATGAATAAATTATTTATATATTACTTTATAGCTTCTTATTAAATTAGATGCAGGTTAATTTGCTTAAGCATTCAAGTATGTGCTTAAGTTGTCAAAGTGTTTATAAAATGATATAAATATTAGTTGATTTCAATAGAAAATTATTAATTAAATATTAAAGTAGAAAGAATTGTGTATTGCTTATTGAAATGAATGTTTATACTTTCTATTTAGCGTTTATTATATTAGATATATATTTGAGTCAAGTATTATTTTGTTTTGATATTTAAATAGTGTGTATATGTAAAAATGTTTTGTAATATACAATTATAAGTATTTAGAAGCTTATCCGTTAAGATAAAATGCAGCATTATTAAATAATGAAGTAGACTTAAATTACTACAATAATAATAGGTTAATAAAATATATATTGAAATCTGCTTTAGTTATTAATTGGATTTGATTTTCATTAGATTGCTAATCAAGTAGTTAGCCTAATCATATATTATTGTCTAGGGCAATAGTAGATGGTTTCACTGCTCATTGCAGTTTATGTTGTAATTGTGATGGAGTTGTTGATGTCTGGAGCAGATAATCTCATTATTCTTTCGTTTCACATATAGCTCAAACAAATTAGACTTTAAGAGAGATTATTTGTGTTTTGTGATGGTTTATTACATAATGGCAACCCGATTGAGCTAGACTAGATTAGATTAAATTAGATTTTTTATCAGATCAGATTGATCATCCTAACCATCACCAGCATTGATCAAATTCCATCAGTTACTATATATATATATATATATATATATATATATATATATATATAGTAACTGATGGATATATTCATTAGTGGTACTAGGTCACGATATATATATATATATATATATATATCGTGACCTTCTGAATGGGCACAAGTAATTAAGCTGTGTTATATCAGTAATGAATAACTGCATTGTACTAAAAAAAATGAAATCGCCTTAAAATTTTAAAATTTTTCTATTAATGGCTCAAAAAACTCATATATGGGCCAACTGTGCATTTTGGCTAGCAATTTTTCAAGCATTTATTTTGATAGTGTTTAATACAAGGAAGAGGGTGGATTATTACAGAAAGGGTTATGATAGTAGTTGGATTGATGCAAAGTTTGTTTTATTTATTTATAAAATAGTATTGGTGTGCTGAATGTTTTTCTGATTGATTATTCATTGATACCCATTTATTTACTAATATTATAGTCAGTTGTAACCCATATACATATTAGGTATGTTTTAGTTGGAATAATTTAATATTCACATAGCAGTGTATATGTATGAATGTGTCATTATCGCATTTCCATTTCATAACCTAATTACAACAAACGATATATTGAAACTTACAATAAAACATTTAAATTACAGTAATTATCTTTAATAATTTTGCAAAAATATATCTTCTTTAATGATTAATGCATATTTGAATTAGCAGATTATTTGACCAACTTAAATAATATTATAAACCATTTTTAATAGCTGATTGATATTCATTTGTTTTAAGTTTGTAAAAAGCTATTTTTTTTTCTTCTTTGACTTCGTTGGGAAGGTCAAAATATTTTTTTTAGAAAAGATTTTTTTTGATTATTAATTAATTGATTAAATGTAAAAAAGAATGTGGGAGTTAATCTTTGGCTGATCAGGTGACTTTTTGGATTGGTGGGGAGATTTTCTTTTTTAAAACTGATAGTTAATAATAATAAAAAAGGGGACATTATCTTTTGTAATTTCAACAAGTGTATTTTTTTTTCATTTTCTGCTGCTATCGATTATATATCTCTCTTCCAAAATAGTTTAAAGTGAAACTCTCAAACAGCCTTTTCGTGAAACTCATTATTGGACCTTCAGACATTGAAGCTTTATAAGGGAATGGCCGAATAGAAATCCAAAGGTATCAATCTCTTCTCCTTTGTCTAATTAAAACATTTAAATTAACACTTTCATTTTGTTTAAAGATGTGCTTTTCTGATACTAAACCTACATTATTTCATTTTCTTTTATCTCCGTTAAAAATAATATTAAAATGCAAGAACTTTATATTTTTTTAAATACTATGTATGGTGTCTATAATGTTTCTTCATCATGGGAATATCTGCAGACTTTTTTAACAAAATTTACTGTGATAAGCTCTTTGTTTGACTTATATTTTACTTATACAAAAGTGAAGTTAAAATTTAAAAGGATATGTGTACTTGATTATGTGTTTGATATTTAATAATTGTTGCGGGATGCTAATTTTGTATTTCATTTATGCTTATAGAATAATATGTGTTTTATTAAAAAAACAGAAATATGACTTAACCAGGATAATTAGTTACTACTACTTACCAAATATAGATGTCTAAATTGAATAGAAGGACTTTAATATTACATATTTTTGTTCTCTTCGATATACGGATATATGTGTTAATGTTTAAGAAAATACAAATTGCCTGTGGACAATTATCAGAAAATTATTAAAGTTAATAATGCAAATACCAATCTATAAATTATGAAGGTGAATATTTTCTTCAGAAAAATATGTTAAGTTATCATGTGCTTAAAAATAAATAACAGAATATACCAATTAATAGCTGAAACTGTCTTTCGAAGTATTTATTATTAGAAATATTTATCATTATGTGTGATATATAAGTAAACTCTATTAGTGGATGGCTAAAGGACATTGTATGTTTACTAAATTAATTGTGAATTATAATTGTTTTGTCCTATGAGAAATTATTTTCTGTTTCATATTCGTATTTAAACACGCACTCATTTTGGAATTCATCTCCAGATCATTTATTAAGCTTGAAAAGGAACTTTGCAAGTGAATATATATATATATATATATATATATATATTTTCTCAAGTTAAAAGAAGAATGACTCTATTTTTTTATTATTTATTGTTAATACTATATATATCATAGATATTTAGACAGATTTAGTGTTGTATGTATTTAATATTATATGTTTATTTAATTTGCGAACTTCAAGAACTTCTCAGGATAACATACCCACGAAAATGATGCATATTCCAGTCAAATCTTATTGCTTAAGTGTGATTTGTTTTCTTTTATTTGAAAGTGAAATATATATATTTTGGGTATATTATTAAAGATGGTTCAATCTTATATATCTTTCTTTATCTCGAAACGAGTATTAATTTCAAGAGTTGCTAAAGAATAATAAAAAAAGAAAGAATATTGTGTTAGAGGTAATAAAACTAATTTATTAGAGTATTGCTGTTTAAAGTATAAAAACCCATTCATAATAATTAATATTATTTAAATTTGAAACAATTGAATGTCCTATTTAAGATAAAAATTCATATTTTAGTATGTTATTTATCTATCGTAACTTTTGCATATTATATAACTTAGAATTGTTTTTCATTCTCTGATCTATGCGTTTGTGTGTCTATTTCGTGCAATTATTAAATTTACTTAATAAACATTTAGTTTTATAACTCTTTCTCAATATAAATTTTGGATGTTGTCATATTCTAAAGAATTGAAGGAATGAGTGATTTATTTGTGTGTATTTATCTGCCTGCGTTTAATGCTAGATATGTAGAAGAGCTGTGAAAAAAGGAAGTTATTCTTGTGACATTCTATGTTTGTAGGGATGAAATATTTTCCTCTTAGTATATTTTTAAGTATTTTGCCATGAGTGGAGCCTATTTTAGATTGCATACGTATTATGAAATGACATTTATGAAGTCAAGTGACATTTTCCCATTGTTTGTTTGGTGATGAGAAAAAATCCACCAATAGTGTATTTCAGATTCAAATAAGTTATTGTTGATATATTAGTTAAAAAGTTTATTCGCTCCTCATGTTCTGGACTCCTCTTGAATGTATAGTTTGTATTATCATAAAATATATCTCTGTGTAATTCAGTCAGTGGTCAGATAAATATTTAATTTAAGTTCTTTATTGAATATTAGAATAGATATAGTGTTCTATTTTCTGGTAAGTGTATGACATTGTTCGAAATTAAATAATTATTTAATAATTCCTGAATAAATTGATAATGTGTAGAAATATTGTTTTCTGTTATTATTGCATGAGATGTAACGCACACGCATACTTTAGATAATATCGCGTATATAAAAATTTAATATTGTTAAATTTAAAATAGGAAATAAATGTTTTGAAACATCTCATATTGATTTGCCACACGTTAGAGATCATCAAAATCATCAGAATGAATATAATTTTATTGCTATGTCTGAAAAGTGTACTTATTTAAAGCGATTGTTTAATTAATATTATTTAAAGCTGCTCTCTTGATAGTAAAGTGTATATTGTGCCCAATAACATAATATATTATTTATTCAGTGTTGTATATTAATAAAAATTATTTCGATAGCCTGGATATTCAAACTCAGAATATTAAGGTATAATTTGTTAGCTAAGTTACGTTTATAAATCTGTCAATAGTAAATTGTGTAATATGTAATTGGGATAATCCTAAATTTCAATTAATAAATTTGCTGGTAAATCTTAAAATTAAGATAAAAGTCTTATTCTGATATTAATTACTTTTAACTAAACCTTAATTTTAAATAAAAGCTTTGTTTATTATTTAAAACTGTGTCTCTAATTGTTCTTATATGCATTCGAATTCTGGTTTCCACATCTCCATATTTCATACATCTATTACAAAAATTAAATATATTATTTTATGGCTTTGATATTACATATGCTAAGATCTGATAATATTGTTTCCTAGATCCAAACATTACATGAAATCTTTTACCACGTGATAAACTTATAAAAGTGTTGTCTAGTTAAAGTATTATTTGGATGATGATGTGAGATTAAAAGATACCCTATCTTCTTCACTATCTAATCGTTAGCCCAGTAAACATTATGCAATTTATTTCATTATATCTTATTATAATTCAGAGTTATATATTACTGGCTAATATAGTTCTTAGTCTAACTGTGTTATAGATTTCCTGAGATCTGATTTTGTGTTCCTAGATCAACTTTGATTCAGCCATTTAGATTAAGATGTGCTGAACAATAGAATTATTTAGTGTTGTGCTTTTGTATTCTGTCAGAGTTATATTGAGCTATTATAGAGTGTAACTGGATGATGGAAGACATCAAATAGAAATTATATTCTGTTAGAGGGAATAGATAAAACTCTGCTAGCCTGTATCATTTGGGTAGTTAATAAATAAAGTTTATATTTTATTTGATAGCTTACAGTATTTCTTCCATTTATTTATATTCTCTATATGTTATAAACTTTCTGTAACCTCCCACTGAGTGAAGCTGTAGGATAAACATAAATAAAGAGTCTCAGCATTAATTATGAATCAGATAAAATGATAAATTGTTCTATTCATTAATAGAACTGGCGCCCTGGGCATTTGCTCATATAATGTATATGAGTGGTGATGTGTGAGTAGGTTACAATATATATATATATATATATATATATATATATTATATACACACAATATATATATATATATATATATATATATATATATTGTGTGTAATATAAATAAAATGTCCATTAATTAAAACAAAATTGTAATTATAATTAAAATAATTAAATTAACGGTTTACAAACAATTATAAATAATCCTTAAATCTGCATAAGTACTTTTGGTTAGTTTCTTAAACCTGCCTCAACTGCCATTAAATTAAAAAAAAACAAAGTGGAATAAAATGCATTTAATAAATCGACAAGCTGCTAACATTAAAATACATAATCAGTGGAATTTGAATTGATGACATTTGCTTCAGCTAAGTTTTTTTTTAATTTAATGGCAGTTGAGGCAGTTATAAGAAATTAATTGAAAGTACTTCTGCAGATTTAAGGATTATTTATAATTGTTTGAAAACTGTTAAATTTATGATTTTAATTATATATATATATATATATATATAAGAAAAATGATAAATTAATAAAAATTAAAAGAATGATATCTTAAGTATAGATGTAAGATATAATGTAAATGTGTTTGATAATATATTATAAAATTTTATGTAAAAAAAAATGGTAATAGTTTAAACCTTTTTAATATGATATTTAATGAAGGTATTTGTAAAATAAGAATTGTTAATTTTAATTTCTTTAATTTATATTTTTATTTAAAAAGGTAATTATTTGTATTGGATAAAATTATTACTTAAAGTAAAAATTGATAAAATGTAATAACTATTTTTTTTTCAACTAAAATTACATATTTCGCCTCTTGAGTCTATTATATTATTATCAATTTTGAAACAATAGCTCACAATCTTGTTTAAATAAATATTATTTCATAATATTGTACTTCTAATTAGAATCTATAAATTGTATTTCATTTTAATAGTTTATTATCATCTACATTGAAATAACATATTAAAGTAATTATATTAAAGGAAATAATATATGGAAAGCAAGATTATAAATATACATTTTGGTAATTGTTTTAAAAATAGCATGAATAATCTAATGGATCCACATATAAAAAGAAAATATATTTTAGTACCATTAAAATTATATTACATAATTTGTAAGTTAAAAATGATTTATATTTTAATAAATTTGAAATTTCAAAATAAAATATATTAATTAAATTATTATTTTCACTTCTTTGTATTTGTTTATTAAAATGCAATGGAGTAGACTATTAGAAATATTACTTCAGGAATAAATGATAGTAGTATAATTAGAAATTATAAAATGCTTGATGAAGCCACAATAAAAGAATTATTCCATTATTAATATTATAGAAAGTTCAATAGTAAGGTTATCAAGTTAATTGTAATTTTATGAGTTTTTATTTAATCTTATGAATAATTAATGAACATAAAATAATTAAAAACATTAAGGTTGTAATGTGATTGGATTATGTTATTATATTATTATAGGCGGTGGAATCTTAATAAAATCCCTATTATTATTTCAATATCTGGGTTACAATTATTATAATTGCAAATAAAGAGTAAACCCTGATAATTTACAAAGTATTTTTGCATTAAAATGTAAATTTGATTTTAAAGTTATTAAAAGGATAATATATTAGTTAGGAATATTATTGATTATTAAGTAAGATAATCATTATTCTAAGCTAATAAAAGATAAATTACTGTTAGTAAAGTTTGTAATTTATTTATTGTAATAATTTTGAAATAGTTAATAATATATCATAATATGATGTATTGAATACTGAATGACATTGGAAAAGTACTTTGTATAAATCCAATGTTAAAGCTCATTATTTTTGTAGCTAACCCTAGTTCTCATGATTGTTTAAATACCATAGGATTTCAGATGTATTATAAAATTAGATAAAACTATATCATTAGAACAATATTATTGGTAATATCTTATTGGTTAATAATTAATTAATTGAAGCTAAGCTAACATTCTTTGTTTACTATTATTGATGGTCATACAATAAAAAAAAAATTTGGAATAACGTTTTCCGTTTTGCTAGGCCTCTACATCCTAATATAAACTGCACGCGAGTTGATCAAGCTATGTCAAAAAAAGAAGAAAGTTGTAGTTCTATTCTAAAAACATTGCTATATTTCCTGATCAACTCGGCCTATTAATAGTTGAGAATTATGCTATTGATGAAATCAGCTTTTAATTTATTTAATATGGGTTCCAGGACCTTTTATTCTAAAGAGTCCACTGTAATAGTCAAATAACGTCTCATGAATAAAAAAATAAAAATACTCTTAAAGTAATCGGTATTGTGTCATATCGTAACGATAATTATTTTTTTAAGATTATTATTCCTGGACTTATTCAAACATATTGGCAAAGGTAAATTACATTTAAAATCTTATTAAACTAATAATAAATTAATAAAAAAATAATAACTATTATTAATAACGCACAAATGAAAATTTGTATTGAAATATTTTTATTCTAATACACTAAAAAAATATTTGAAATAAATTATTTATCAAATAAATTAGAGAGAACACACTTAATTCAGACATGAATCAATTAATAAAAAACAATTTTACAATTACTGTTCACTTCCAACTTTCTTCTAGAAAGTTCCTTAAAAAATGAATGCCTCTTGTACAAGAAAATTAATGTCTATCGGGATTGTTTAAACTTACTTTTAGAAATTGTTTGAAAATGTTTAATTTGGTCACAATCAGGAGTAATGAAGCATAACTTACCGGTAAGTTTTAGTGAATTCACAATGGTTGTAGATAACTATGCATAGTTTTTCAGGGTTAAAATGAGATCATGGCCATTGATTATAAATTCATATTGGTGCTGGTTCCATATGCTATTCACGTAAGCTTTTCTGGTGTCCATCGGTAATGATGTCAGCTAAATCTCTGGTCTACTCTCGTATGAAGAACTTTTTCATCATAGAGTGGTCTGGATTCTTTAATCCAAAACCAAACAAAACAATATCAGGTAAACCAAGATGTTCCTCCAAGCAAACCCCTCCTTTTTATACTAGAGGTTCAGTTTTCAGACTTCTGTGCATGCTATTATCATGGCGTTTTGTGTTTATAATCTTATACAGTCTTTATCATTTTTCAATTACTAAGTTCTCATTTTTCATCAAGTTTTTTGGCCATCTTTAATTAGCTATACTTTTCTCTTAGCTTATCTTTTTACTTGCTTTTGGAATTCTTTTGTTCTCTCCAATTCTACTTTTATTTCTACTTACATTAAAAAAAAAATATGAAAGAATAATTTAACTTTCATTGTACGTTATTTTTTTTTAAAAAAATCTAGTCAAAAAAAAAATCTAACTTTACTTTTTTTTTTTTTAGTTTTTACCAAATGCCAATATATTTGCAACGTATATAAATAAACATTACAATATATATATATATATATATATATATATATATATATATATATATATATATTTATATCATATTTATATATATATATATATATATATATATATATATAATTACTGCTTGATTAAAATTAAGATATCAAATTTCAAAACTTTAATGGGCAGGCTTCAACTTTTCAGTTATCCATATCATTGAAAATTAGTTCATGATGGAGTAATCAAAGTCCTTGTTGATGCCAATATTATTGTCAGAACTATGCTGATATTAAGTCTATGACTCATTATATGTAAAACCTTAATATGTCCATTTAAAAAAAGAAAAGAGATGGGCAGAATTCAGTCTAAATCTGTAAGGTTTGAATACAAATATAGTATGTCTATACTTCAACTAGATCTAATTAGAGAGGATTTTAACAAACATTCTAGCTTTTTTTAGTTATCCATTCCATTTTATACAACCAATACCCATGATTACATAATATAAAAAGTTAATGATCTCCAGTATATATATTTCATATTAAACTGGTACTCATCAGTTGATCTGGATCATCATATACCACATATATATATATATATATATATATATATAGTCAGGGCTTCGTTTATATTAAAATAGCAAAACTTCAAACTTTAATAAAAAGGCTTCAATCCTCTACACTCTCCAACCTATCAGCCATCCATATCATTGAAAATATGATGATAGAATACGCAAAGCCATTGATAAAAATGAAAAGATTGGCATCAACATTAAGCATTCCATCATCACATTTTTAATGATATAGATGGCTGAAGAGTAGCAGAGTATTAAAGTCTGTCCATTAATGTTTGATTATTTGCATTCTTAATATAAACCAAGCACTGATTATATATGTGTGTGAGAGATGACCCTGGACCAAGTGAAGAGTGCTCGTTCAGCATGAAATACTTATATATATTGGAGATCATTTGTATATATATATATATATATATATATATATATATATATATATATATATATATATATTGGTTATTTAAGATAGAGTGTATGACTGAACAGAACTTGAAAGTCTGTTCTTAATAACCCTCTAATTCGAACTATCTAGATTAAATATATAGACTAATTGTATTCAAATATTACAGATACAACCTGAATTTTGCTTATATCTGTTTTTCATATTTAAATTAACTTATGAAGATCCTATCTATGAGAGGTCAGACTGAATTAAAGTCAACGTAGATGTGATGATAATATTGGCATTAGCAATGGCTTTGAACATTGTTATGAATAGCTGACGAATTAGAGTGTATAGAGGATTGAAGTCTATCCATTAAATTTTGTGATTTGCTATCTTAATATAAACTGACCACTTATTATATGTGTATGGAAAATGATGATTCAGACTAAATGACGACTGCTGTTTCAACACAAAGTGCATCATATTAGAGATAATTTATCTTTTTTTCCCACATGTATGTTGATATATATATATATATATATATATCAACATACATGTTTTCATTTGAGATCATATATATATATATATATATATATATATATATATATATATATGATCTCAAATGAAAATAAACATGTGAACTTTTGCAACAATAATCATTAGTTATCAAGGCTCCTAACTTTGAGGCACCAAATGTAATGAAATGTAAATGCTGCATTCCATTTAAATTGAAGAAAGAAGGCTCCAAACATTGGGAAAGCCAAATGTAATGGAAACTATACGATATGTATATAAACATATCATGCTGACCACATTGTCATGTCAAATGTAATGGAAAATATCTTTATTATACCAATCACTAGTTAACTTGGTCCCACAGTTTGGGGTGCCAAATGTAATGGACAATATATCATATAAACATATTATAAATCAAACATATTATAAATCAAATGTAATGGAACGTCAATATGTTAGAAGAAAATAATGTTTCAAAAATTGGATGAAAAATGTAATGGAATATATGTAATCTAAATAAATCCAATTGTTAAGAAAGCCTAATATAATAGATTGTATGATTTAAATGAAGAAAGACAAAATTATCCTAGTTATATTTAAATAAATTGTTTATATGCCCTTCCAACTAGCTATACATGAAATAAATTTAAAATCATATAGAGCAATGAGATCTATCCTTATAATTTATTTTCAAGGTTGATATGACTAACTAATCAAATATATATATCAGAAACAAAGGGAATTCTATTAAATCCAATATACACATTTATTATGTAAATTTATGTATATCTAAACATATCAATGAATAATAATATGTGTAAGTGGCCTAAAGATTAAACAATAAGTGAAATATGAAGTTATCCTCTATTAAATTGTTAATTCAATTAATTTCATAATGACTCTGGCATTAAAAGATAAATAAGAATAAAATATTAATACACTTTCTAATAAATTACAAAGGCATTATCTATAAAACAAATAGTACATTCTTTATTTCTATATTATGATTTAATTTTAGGTAGTATCAATGTTTTAAATAAGTTTTAAATACAAACCCAAATAATAAATATACATATATACTTACAATAAGTGTATATATATATATATATATATATATATACACTTATATGTAAGTATATATATATATATATATATATATATATATATATATATATATATATATTAAATAGATAAAGACATATCTGTGCTTAACAAGTAGGTATTAATATAAATACATATCCATATTTATATTTTTCAGATATTCAAAATAAAAATAAAATAAAAAATATTATATACAGCAAATATATATAAATTATTGTTTTGGTCTGCATAAGAATTATTATATGAGGTTTAAAAAAATGGAAATACATAAATTAATAATAAAACAATTTTTATAATAAAAAATTGCGAATATAAATTTACTTATTAAAATATACATAACAACTCATATGCAACCCAAACTTATAAGCCATACTTTAAGATTTTAAATTACTTAATGTTAATTTTGACACCTGTTAAATGTTTATTGCTGTTAGAAAACAAGACGCTTGAATTGAATATTTATAAAAACGTTATATTTTTATAATGAAAAATAAAAGTAAAAAAAAAAAAATGAATATCGATCTCAAAAGTATATATATAAACATATATATTAATAAAGTTTTTTTTTTACTACCTTTCAAAGTTCAACTTAATCCACTGTATTATTCCTTTATCCATTTAATATTAGAATGCATTCTATCTAAAGTTAAATTGAAGAAATACCACGTTAAAAGAAATTATTGATTTCCAAATGCACATACATAAATTTCATTTTTCCTTTTTAAATTTCTCTCCTTGAAAAAAAAAAATTGGCATGTTGAATCCAATATGTTAATTAATTTTAGTTACCTCCAGATTATTATTAGATTGACCATTATAGATTCCAGATAGCTATATCAAATTTCAGCTTCAGACGCGATGAAATTCATGTGTTGAAATTTGCTTAGTTTTTCTTTTTAAACTGCCTTGGAATAAATGAAAGAAAACGGTGAAGCCCCTTGGCTGTGATATATATATATATATATATATTAGCCGGTCATGTTTATGTATTGATTACAGAAATTTATCTTATTCCACTATTCTTAAGAATGGCAATTTCAAAGAAACAAAGTACAACAAATTTTTATCCTTTTGTTTGTTTAATCACTTCCTAATAATAATGGCTTCTTTTTTGTTGTTGCTGTTGTTCCACGTGCTAGCAAATGCTGTTTTGAAAAACATTGTTACATATGTTTTCTTTTAAACAATTAACATTAAAAAAAAAAAACATATTAATCATATAAAAAAAATATTAAATCGAAAATTTATTTGACAGCTTTAAAAATATATATATATACATACATAAATAATAACATTACATTTTTTTAATGATCACTACAAATAAAATAATCTTTTTTTTTTATAATCAACAATTTATATGTCTTTATTTATCTTTAATAATTAAATATTTACAGCTATGTATTATCAACATATAAATAAAATAATAACTCCAAAAAATAACTATAACTAATAACCATAAACAATAATAATACTTCATATATAAACATCAACTGAAAGAGATTTTTTTTTAAATAACAACAAATGATTTTTAAAATATAGATAGATTTATCGATATTTACAATATATATATATATATATATATATATATATATATATATATATATATATATACCATATTTATACAATATATATATATATATATATATATATATATGGTTTGTATAAATTGGAATGGATGACTGAAGGAAACTTTAATATCTGTGTTCAATTCGTCTTTAATTAGATTTATCTTAAATATATACACTGTATTTGTATTTAAATATTATAACCATTTCATTAACTTTATGTATTATGTATTTATTATTACGTAACTTAAATTTGCATATTATATTATGCCTGTATTGATTTTATCCTTTTTGAGATTAATCATTTCACAGTTTAACTTCCCATTGTAAAATATTAATTTTTGCAAATATTTTGTAGTGCTATTAAAAAATAACTATTGTATAAATAGATATTACACAGTGGCTAAATTATCCATGCAGTAACGCAACGAAGTGCAAGCCAGAATAATCAAGGCATTCAATAAGGTTTGTACATAAAATTCACATCTACTGCCTACTTGTCATGATCATGTGATGTTTAGTTGTTTAATAAATAACTATTGTGTGATAAGTTTTTGCCCAAAATCAGATTGCAGTAAGTAGTCAATGAACCCTATAAAGCAGTAATAATATTTAATTATCTACCAGCTTTTAACATAATTTTTTTAATTAGCTCAATATTTAAACCATATTATAATCTTTAATAAGATTTTAGGGTAATTTACAATAAAAAAATTAGGATGTTAATTAACCATAAAAAATAAGATAACAAAATATAAAGTTTGCACCATAAAAATAATATTACAAAATATAAAATTTGCATTGAATATTAAAGCATATTTTAATATTCAATGAAGTGAAAATATTAAGTAGTTTATAATAAAAAATAATTATTATTAAAAATATTATGCATTAAAAATTATTTTGTGAAGTGTTAAACATATTCTGTTTTTCTAGATAACAGAAATCAATAAAAAGTAAAATTAGACATCTAATTTTTATATTGAACAACACTTACATAAATTGATAAGTAAGTATTTAAATAAGATTAATATTTATTAGCAAACATTAATAAACTAGTAGGACCCATTTTAATTCAGAAAATAAAAAGATTTTTAAAAAAGCCAAAAAAAAAAAAGTAAAAAACAACAATTAATTTTAAGATTATAATGCTTATATAAAGTAATAGTTAAAGCCTAATTGCATCCACATATATATCATGCTGATCCTTTAGACATTTTATTTGATATCTTATAATGATATATATTAACTTAGCAACAAACTTTTTTTCTAAAAGTCTTCAATACTTTGTCTATTTACAACTTTTGTTTTGTACCTTTAGCCATATCTTTCCAGTGAAAGCAAAAAATTTGAACCTTTTTAGATTATCATTAAAATTATTTTAACATTATTTTTATAGCATAAGTGACTTTTTTCCATTATCCTGTCTATAAAATATATTTGTAGAGAGTGTTATTAGTCATTTGTTTCAAATACTGAATAAAATGAAAACATATTATCACATGAAATTGATTTGCGTGTGCATTTTCATATTTATAGAATATTATTAAAATGGGTACAATAGTTTCTAGTGTATTTATATTATAATAATAAGGTTCATATCTTTTTTTCCTTCTGAAAATTTATAAGAATAATAACCTTATATGGGTTTTATGAATTCTTGCATATCGATAAGAGATTTAAACATTTAACAGAAAAGCAATGCAGATTACATTTAATGAAGTATAGAGATATAAATTGAGATGACAAAGAGGTTTGAGATAAAAATATGTGGAAAAAAATGCAAACATATTATTGTCATCATTGAAAGAATTAAAAAACTAAAATGGAGCTGACATATAAATAAAAACAAAATAAATAATGATAAAAGATAAGTAGAATTCTTAAACAGAATCACAAGAAATTATAAAAGATCTTAATGTGTAGTGAATCAACAATGATAGAAAGTGATAATATATAACTAATTAAATAAACATACACAAAATCTATATACTTATATACTTCCGATTCAAAATAAATTGAATTCCTGGATAATATTGTGGACTTACCTAACAAACGATTTTTATTAATGTCTATCCAGTTTTACAAAAAATAGCTTAATCTGGAATTTTGCAGATTACTTGTGGCATACACTTTCTAGTATGAAGGTCATCATTTGAAAAATCATATATTAGTTATATTTATAATTATAAACATTCATGTTGTTTTAGTAATGGTTTAAATTTTAAACTTGTCAATATAATTGGGCTGAAATAATTTAGTCAAATATTTATATTTTAATTGTTTTTTTTTTTTTTTTTTTTGGTATTATTCAAGTATACTTAATGATTTAAATACTTTTGAAATTATATATTTATATTTAATAGTAACCTTATATATATATATATATATATATATATATATATATATATATATATATATATATATATATATATATATATATATATATATATATATATATATATAATAAGATATTTTGAAGATAATGGTGAATAATGTAACTGTTAACAGTGCTGGTAATTATTACATCAGGCCATCAAAATTTATTGTATTAACATGTCTTTCATCAAATACCAGTAACCATATTTATTGGGCATCATCAAATGATGATACACATGATACATTAATAAATAGCAATAAAACTTTACTTCCAAGTTCTATTATTGAAGTGAATGTCTCTTTAAAAACTCGATTTACTTGTCATGAACAGAATTTAAATAGAAGTGCATGGATTGACATTTCCATTATTGGTTACGGTAAGTTCATTATATACATGTAAAAAACTTTAATATTTGCGTCGAAGTTTGTCATTTATGTTCTGATTTGATTTATATATAGTTTTGCTTTCCGAATTATATAAGTGTGTGTATTTCTAATATCAACGCAAATATTAAAGTTTTTACATATATTATTGTCTAACACACATTTGAACGTTATATTTATTATATATAATTTTGTATAATTACAGATAATATAATATATAACAAAACAAAACATTGAAAATAACTTTACAATTTTCAATACAACAATAAAGGAATTATTTAAAGAGGAAAATAAGAGAGACTTTCTATTTAGTCAATAATACGAATAGTCTCAACTGTAAAGACGCATCTTTCCCTCTCTACAAAAATGGACGCTCCAATTTAAATATTTAACATTGAATTTCTTCATTATGATTATATTTCATCTTGCTATAAATATGAGAAACACCATAAGTTTTCGAAAGTGCTAAGCTGCTTATTACATTTATTAATAAAGAAATAAGTAAAAGCAAAGGTTAGATTATTTCATGACTAGTATCCTAAGCAGTATTTAATCAAGCTATAGTGTTTGTCTGAAGGTTTGTGATGATAGTATTTTAGTTGTAATTATATATTGGACTACTTCCACCATCTAATATAACTATAGGATGTCATCAGAGAAAAATAACTTTATTTAAACCTATGTGCTATTATTAACAGTTTACATTTTATCATTTAATGATTTTAATCTGGTTCTATGTTATATTTTTATGCAACACTCTTACATTATATATTAAAGCAATTTTCTCCAAATTAATATTGCTACCTAGTGCAACACATAGTAATCAACTGGTGGTAATGTGATGTAGTAGTATAACATTAGATATTGTTAAAAATCGACCTTTATTTATTTGTCTGTTTGGAATTTTGAATTTCTGTGTTACCTTTATCATTGTGATAATAGATTTTATCCATCTCATTGCTGGATATTATTTTCTTCAATGTTAATTTTTCCTAAGCATTTATCAACTTGATAATTATATTACTTAAATAATACAATCAAAATAACACAATTTCAATATTACCATAAGTGAAAATTTGTATAAGAAATTACAGGAAATATTATGTACCTAATTTATTTTGCTGTCAATTATACTCTTAAAAGCTTATTCTAATATCCAAGTTCAAAAGAGTCAATGCTTTTTTTAAATCAATTGTTCAATTTCATTTTTAAACAGATGTTACAGCTTGAAAAAAAAAAAAATCAGATTTTCATGTTAAACAGTTCCTTATAATTAAAATATTGTAAAAGCTTACTTTTCATTATACATCTATGGCAAATCTATTAATTAAGATTTTTAATTATTGACAAATCATTCAAGGATGCAAAATTGTTGACAAATTCCTTAAATTTTTAATGGCTAATATCAGAACACTTATTTTTATTTTTATTTTTAGACATACGTTAAGGTTTTAATAATATGTAATGATGTTAATCTTTACTTCACCATTGTTAATTCACATCTGAATTTTTCTTGAAACTGTGTGTAACTTCTTTATTTAACATATAGTGTAATATGTAAATACAGGAATAATGAGAGAAAAACATAATAATATCATGATCTTTATCACATTACTTCCGCATATATAATATTATTTTTGCAGAATACTTTTTCTTTCACCACAGTTAGGCTTTCTATTTGTTGCTAAGCTTATAGTAGATTATATAACTGGTCAAAAAAAATCATGCTGCTAAAACAATAGTGAGATATTATGTTGCATTCTGTATGAAAACATTCCAAACAAATAATAATTATTGATCTATGTATTGATTTAACTAACAATAAAAAAGCGGACACAGGTGTGTTTGATAATCTACTATTTAATAATAACAATAAGCATTAATTTATACAATCGGAACTGATACTATTTTTATATATTCATATACATATGACGATTAGTTATACGTAATTATAATACATTACATTATAAATAATCAATTAGTATAATCATTATTGGTTACTATTAACTATAAGGCATATGATTTATAATATAGACCAGGTCAGCCTCTTTCATATTTAAATCATCCTTCTTCACCTTGGAGTGGGAATTCTACTGGGTTGAAGTCCACTCAGCTTCTAGATGCATGTTTACTTTAATATAGAAGTCTCAATACACATGCAGTCCTTAGAGAAAATTTTTATTTTTTTGTTGGTTAGTTTATTAATTGCCTACCCAATCCATTTTTTATTTCTATGTTTACTAACTTCTTTAAGATATTATCAGATCCTGCTCTAATATAAATGCACAGACACACAATATAACAAAAAATAAAGCATGTATTGAGGTATTTATTGAATTCATTAGTCTTTTTAAACATGTCTTTATGCTTACTATAATACCCGCTTTAACCTTTAATAAAAATCAGCTAGTCTTGCTGAACTTGTCAATATAAGTATCTGTAGTGAATGATATTTAGAATATCCTTACATGCTTTACAAATGATATTATATAATCGTTGGCACATTCATATATTATAAAATTTGACATTGAATTTTTGCATCTCAACGTTTCTTTTATTATCCATTATATTATCTAAGTATTTTCCAGCACCAAGTTCAAAAAATGATTTACATTTTAATTAGTGTTTCATTCATGGAAAGTCCATAGCTTAAACAATACTAGTCTATATGTAGTATATTTTTACTACCACTGCCATACAAGTTATGGACTGCTGTGTATTCACTTGGAACACTTTGTGAAGGGATGTAATTATAAACTTACGATCAAGCCATGTGAAGAATATCTATGGTTTCAAGATTCACATTCTTTACTAAACCAACACTCACCATTTCACCCAGATTATCCATATATATATATATATATATATATATATATATATATATATATATATATATATATTAATGGTCAGATACATATAGTCAGTTAAACCAATACTGGGAATCTAGCATTGAGCACCAACTCGCATGTCCATGTATAACATTGATATAAACATTATATCGAACTGTAGAAAGTTGAATCTCATTTTCTATCTCCCAGGAGCATTCCCATATAACCAATACATCAGATGTTAACATACATGTCCTTCCCTTAATGTCTTGAAACTATATGAAAAAATGTTTAATTAAATCTGGTAAAGGACACGAAATGCAAGAGATAATGTGTAAAGAAAATTTATTATTAACAATAGTAAAAGAAAAATAAAGAGAAGTAAAATTTACATGCCTAGATTTAAACCAAAATTCTTTGCATTTTTTACAAGTTAGAATGAAATTAATTAGTAACTAAGCAGATTAACTATCGCTAATTTGTATCAATAGAGAGACTATACGTATTATATGTCTTAGTAATCTCTAGGATGAACATTCTAATAGTTTAATGATAAATTAATGAAGAATCAAGCACGGTTAAGATGTGAGTATGTACTTAATTATATTAAAATTACAATCATGAATAGATGACCACTATATATTCAGATATTATGACCGATTACATGCTTGGAATTTCAGGCTTTAGTATACATTAAGAAATACGAAGTGGGGTACTAGGTTATGAACAACAAAAAAGCATATAGGATGCTGAAACAGAGTTGGGGAGCACTCATCAAGGCAAGTTGTTAGCCAAGAAGTTCATCGGATTGAATGGTCATGCGGAGCATGAATCAATGTTTGCTCACATAATCAATAATAAATTGATTATTATCTAGCAGGAATAACTGTTTGCATTGAAAATAACAACAATAATGGCCAAGATCATAGGAGTATAAAAATATGAGATTTGACCGCCTTTAGCATGATTATATCTAGGAATACTCAGCAAATACATTTTCACAAAGCAGGAAAAAATGTCTTCTTGATGAAATAAAGTATACGAATTACTAATATATAAATAATCCAGCAACGGTAAAATTAATTAAAATGAAGAGTGATGAATAATTTCTATGAAAGCCTAAAATTAAAAGACAAACAAAATAAACATGTATGTACACATTATAAGTTAAAACGAGCATCATCTATTATCCTAGTGGCTAAACTAAGGTCTAATATACTTAAAAGAATTAAGAATAAACTACCCTGCTTAATCAAAGGTCCACCCTATAAATCTTATACATACGTATTATGACATACATTATATGATAGCTCGAGATGTCTATGATTTATAGATATAAGTGAAATATTGATAAACTGAACTTACCTTTATCTTGGCTAACGTAAACCACATGATATTTTCTCCCTTCCTATAAACTGAAAATTAATCTCAATTTTAACAATATTTTCAAAACTATTTCCACTTTTGTAATTGATAATCAAACACCTATAGAGCAAATTATATTTTAGAAAAACAAACTCTTAGACAGAATTGGAAGGAGGCTTTGAAATGTCTTTGCACTTTTAATAATTTAACTTACTTTTTAGGGAAGGAGGAGGCAATTCTCAGAATTTAAAAAAATAAAATGCAATTACAAAGTTTGGCCCTCCCACGTGATTTTTAATAATAAAGGTAGCATATATGTAAGATTTAAAAATGATTGCTTCTATAAATATGTTCGATCTTAACAATATAAGCTAAAGTAAAATTAAAGGAAATGAACAACATTAAATTATACAAAAAAAAAAAGAGCATCAATAAACATGAGTGTAAGGTGGTGCAGATTCCCATGTATAGAGTTTAAATGTTCCTATTTTTTATTACCTTTAAGAATAATTTGAAAATACTGCTAAATTTTAAAAACAGCATGAGTTGAAATTATGACATGTAGCCTTCATGGGAAATTCATGTGGTCGGTAGATTGTTCTTTTCTCGGATATTAATTGATTGAAGTCAGGCTCTTCTTCAGAACGCATGTGACTGAAGATAGTTTCTTACTTAGGAAATGACAGACTGGCAGGTCAGCAGGTTGCATTTATGTGTGATGGCGGCACAGGTAAATGATCAGCAGACTCCAGGTGAGCAGCACTTTACCGATTTCATTAGGATTCCAAGTCACAATCTCAGGGATGAAAAAAGGGAAGCAGACACAAGCTTTCTATTCACTGGTTAACATAGTACACGGCATAATAAAATATTATTGACAATTATAATATTGAATAATCTTCTCAGAAGAACAAATAATCAGAATAAGAAAGAAAAAATAATGTAACATTTTCTGAAGTATTTATATGTCTTTAAACAAAAGACATCAGATTAATTTTAATTTAATTTAAATTTTATTTTTGCTGATAATAATTTTGATCAGTTTAATGACAATTTAATCTTGTATCTATTCTATTAATTAGCAAATTTTTCCAAATATCTAATGTTTTTGTTTATGGCAATCCTGGCAATAATTAAACATAGGTAACATTTTATACTGCAAGATGAAATATTGAAAGCATTCTTGTAAATATTCACAAAGATTATTTTTTACCTAAATAAGATTTCTTTACCAATTATAAAAGTACTTATGTTATATAACTAATCTGCCTTTACTAACTTGAATATAAAATCGGAACGTTAATTATCTATTTAATCTCAGATGTATTTCTGATGTTCACTACATCTACACGTGCCTTTAAAAAATTATTAAATAAAAAACGCTTTTAAAAATTTTTTAATAAATAAATTTAACATAAAATTAACTTTATTTAATTATAATCGAATGTGGCATGAAGTATATATATATATATATATATATACTTCATGCCACATTCGATGTATTGATAATGGTTGATGATATATATATATATATATATATATATCATCAACCATTATCAATACACTGCAGGATGAAGGTCTCTCCAAGTTTAATCCATCTTCTCCGATCTTTAGCTTCTCTTTTCCACAACAACCCTGCACATTTTCTTATTTCATCCATCCATCTCACATGTGGTCTCTTTCTGGGTCTTTTACAATCTCTTGGAATCCAGTTTAAAATTTCAATTGTCCATCTATTATCATTTCTTCTACCAATATGTCCAGTCCAACTCCATTTCAATGTTTTAATTTTTTCAATAAGGTCAGTAACACCTGTTTGTTGTCTTACCCATACATTGCATTTTCAATGTCTTCTTGTTACTCCCAACATACATCTCTCCATACTCCTTTGAGTGGTCTGAAGTCTCTGTATTGCTCTTCTATTAAGTGTCCAAGTCTCAGATCCATAAGTAAGAACTGGTAAAACACATTTGTTAAAAACCATTCTTTTCAAACACATAGGCATATTTCCTTTTAGTATCAAGTTATTTCTACCAAAAGCACTCCAACCAAGTTTAATTCTATGATTAATTTCCTCCATTATGTTTCCATCTGTATTAATAATATGACCAAGGTATTTGTAACTGTTAACTTTTTCTAATTCTTCATAATCAATCTTTATTTTCATATTTTGAGCAAATCGATTAAACATTACTTTAGTCTTATTAACATTTATCTTTAGTCCTACTTTTCTACTTTCATCTGCTAACTCCTGCAACATTTCCTGAAGCTCTGAAGCATTATTTGCAAAAACAACTACATCATCTGCAAAATCTAAATGACTTAAATACTCTCCATTTACTTTCATTCCTTTAGTTTCCCATTTTAATCCACAAAATACTTCTTGCAGCACTGTTGTAAAAAGTTTTGGAGATATGGAGTCACCTTGTCTTACACCTTTCTCAATGTTGATTTTTCCAGTATCATTATGTAATCTAATTGTTGCTGTTGCATTTTTATAAATATTCTTTAAAATATGACAATATCCTGGATCTATACCTTGATGATACAATGCTTTAATCACTGAAGAAATGTGTATAGAATCGAATGCCTTTTCATAATCTACAAATCCAAAACATAATGACAACTCATATTCATTTGTCCTTTCTATGACTTCTCTCAATACCTGGATAAGATCTATTGTACTAAAACCACTTTTAAATCCAGCTTGTTCTCTTGGTTGGTGGAAATCCAAAGTTCTCTGTAGACGAGTTGTAATTATCTTGGTAAAAATTTTATATAAAACTGATAAAAGGCTGATAGGTCTGCAATTTCTAATATATTCTTTATCACCTTTTTAAAATATTAATATTATTACTGCATTCTTCCAATCTTCCGGTACATCTTTATCATTTAGACATTTGGTATAAAACTTTGCTAAAATTGTTTCTATTTCTTCACCTGCTTCTTTTAATATATGAATTATAATTCCATCATTTCCTGGAGCCTTTCCTTTCTTCATACACTTAATTGCATGTCTCACTTCTTCATTTAAAATTCTGGGCAATTCGGAAGATGTAATAGATATAGGAGGTACTTGTTCTTTATTACTATATAATTCTTGATAAAAATCTTATACCAACTTCATGATGTCATCTCTCTTTTTAGTAATAATTCCATCTTTTTTTCTTATTGCAGATATAAATTTTCTACCAATACCAAAATGTTGTTTAACATTCTTGAGACTTTTATTTTCTTCTACAGCTTTCCTTTCTCTTTCACAGTTATACTTTCTTATATCATTTTCAACTCTTTTCCGTACCATTTTACAAAATTCGAGATATTCAATTCTTTTTAATACATCATTTTTGTATATCTTCATATTCCTTCTTTTCTTCATAAATTCTCTAGTCTCAGTAGAAATTTTATTAGTCAATTGCTGCTTTTTTCTACCAGCTATCTTTGTTGCAGTTTTTAAAAGTGCATCAGTTATTTTCATATTAATTTCATTCAAATCTGAATCATGTTCAAAATCTCCTAACACTTGAAACCTATTTGTAAGTTCTAATTTAAATTCATTAGAATGTTTCTGAAGATTAGGAATATCAACTGTAAATATTGTTTTTCTTAATAATTTTTGTCTCTCTAGTTTTACATTAACATGTAATTTACACCTTACTAATCGATGATCACTTCCTGTGTTAAATTTATTAAGAACATTACAATCTTGAAATATGTATTTCCTGTTAGTCAAAATATAATCCAATTCTGCTGTACCTTCATTTGGATGATTCCATGTCCATTTCCTTTTAACATTTTTCTCAAAAAATGAATTCATAATATAAAGTTTTTCTTTTTTTGAAAACTCCACAAGTCTATGTCCTCTCTCATTTCTATTACCATAACCAAAACTACCTACAGCAATTTCATCTTTCATTTGTCTACCAATTCTATCATTAAAGTCTCCCATAACAATTTTAAAATGTTGTTTACTCTGATCAGAAGCCTTTTGTACATTCATATAAAAATCTTCTACTACTTCATCACTATGAGAACTTGTTGGGGCATAAACCTGAATTATCTGCATTTGGTACCTGCTATTAAGTTGTATAACTAATCTTGCAACTCTGTCTGATACACCATCAATCTACACAATATTGTTCTTCCACTTTTTATTTATAATGAATCCTACTCCACTTGTATTTCCAATATGTGTGCCTTTATAATAGAGTATATGTCCACTTTTTAAATCAATTGTTTCTTCACCTTTTCTTCTAACTCCACAAAGTCCAATAATGTCCCATTTAATATAAGACAATTCTTCTTCTAATTCTTGCAATCTTCCTTCACTTGAAAGTGATCTGCAGTTGTAAGTACCTAAATAAAAAGTCGTCAGCAAATGGCAGCCTAGGTCCCCAATCAGGGGCTGCTCACCAACACGCATTAGCCAGCGTGGTGAGTTTATTGGCTTTTTACCTCTGAGTTTAGGATCAAGAAACACCATGGTCTTTCTTCTCAGTGCCTGATAAGGCAGAATGAATGTTATATATATATATATATATATATATATATATATATATATATATATATATATATATAATATTATAACTCGATGTCTGTATTTCTTCAAAATAATATACACAAATTTATAAATAAATATTTAAAAAATACAGTATTTAAAAGCTTATATATATATATATATATATATATATATATATATATATATATATATATATATATATATATATATATATATATATATATATATGTATAACAGTCACTTAGGAGCACTTCCAACTAACTTGAAGCTTTGTCAACTATCATGAGATAGTTGACAAAGCTACAAGTTAGTTGAAAGCGCTCCTAAGTGACTGTTATACATATATATTTTATAAGCTTTTAAATACTGTATTTTTTAAAAATTTATTTATAAATTTGCATATATATATATAGTTTAATGTGCTGCCCTCACAACAATAACACAAATGACTTAATGAAAGTACATTCATGTTTTTTTATTAATTATTCATTAGACTAGCACTCACACAAAGTAGGGAGTGGTTTCTGTTCAGTTTTAACCATATGAGCAAAGGCGTGAAAAAGATCTATGTTTCAGCAAGATGCACATTTCATGCTGAAGAAGGGTTTGTCAGTTTTCCCAGACCACAATCTCTTAGAAATACACTACATAAATATTATTCATTTTTGGATAATCTCTAATCTAATAAATGACTAATAAAAACTATTAATACTGGTCTTTACCGTTTTTAATAAAAAAATAAGCTCTGCATTTATATATATATATATATTTATATATATACTCTTATTAACTCTATCGTGTATATATTTTACAAATATCGTGATTATAAGATGATTGGTAAATGATATGGTTAATGTAGACTGAATTTTTCCAAACTAAAAATCAGTATGTGGATTTGCAGACGAATTTATGTACTTTTTGATGTATTTTTCACTGTTTTAATGATCTTAACGTTTAGTATTGATTTGAATATTGACTGATATTATTCATTACTAATGGTTCATTTATGTACATAATTATTCAAAAAATATTCTGATTAATGTCATTGTCTGATAAATACACTTTATTTTTAAGATATCTGCTTGACTAGTATACCTCTACTATAATACTCTAAAATTTGCTAACAAACTCACATTGAATATTTCTTTTCAACTTAAGATTACAGACTGTTGTTGTGTTTTTTAATTTGTTTACACTTTTATTATTTGTAAACATTGCTTGGAAATTGATTTTTATTAATCAGTCTCCTCTTTTAAATTTTTCTATTCAGTTCATCTAAACCATTTTGCAATTTTTAATTTCTCTATCACAATTTTTTAATATTGTATTTTTGTCTACGGCATTTTATCCCTAGAAATTACATAAAGAAATTTCAATGAATTTGTAATATTTTTATTTAAAAGACTACATATTCATATTATCATGTTTATATTTAAGATGTAAGCATATATGTGGTGTTTATTCAGTTTAACATAATGTTGATGTATTCACAATCTGTTCAATTTATTACTGACTCATTTGTCTGTTATTAAATTGAAATCTTCCTAAACTCAGTGTCAAGAAATAATAAATATAACTGTTATAAACAAAGACAAAACTCTCCATACAATAGTGCCAAGTTGTAGTGCCAACCAGAATAATCAATGGGTGCCAGAGGTTTGTGTATAAAATCTCCATCTAGCATCTATTCATCCAATATTCCCAGTTTAGCTTATGGCTTGTGGCCTTCATCAGTGAGGAGCTTTGTATCTGAGAGCACAGTATCGAGATCTTAGGTCTAATGCAACACTCCAGCTACCACCTTTTTATCTCTACTAAACTACAAAACTATGAGAATAAAATTGAAAACACAATAATATTTTCAATTTAAACTCAATAGTTTATATAGTCATATAGGTCTGAACTCAGTTCAGTACCCATACATTTTGGTGTCTTTGGCTCTTTAACAACGATAGCCACCACTTTCATTGTAGGCAGGATTTTTAAACCACTAAACATCATATGATCAACATTTCTTATGCTAGCACATCTGTTATTAACAAAGGCAAAACTCTCCATACAGTAGTGCTACTCAGAGTATTCAATGGATGCCAGAGGCTTGTGCATAAAATCCCCATCTAGGACCTACTCATCTAATATCCCAGACTAGTTTCTGGCTTGTGGCCTTCATCAATGAGGAGCTTTTGTTCTGATAGCACTGCACCTAGATCTTAGGATCTAATACAACCCTCCAGAAACCATCTTTTTATCTCAAATTAACTCTAAAACTATGAGAATAAAATTGAAAACACATTAATATTTTCAATCTAAGCTCAATAGCTTATTTAGTCAAATGGGTTTGAACTCAGTTCAGTATCTATACATTTTAGGGTCTTTGGCTCTTTAACAACCATAGCCACCACTATCATATTAGACAGAATTGGTGTTAAACCACTAAGCATCATATGATCATCATTTTTTATGCTATCACATCTGTTATTAACAAAGGCACAACTCTCTTTACAGTAGTACACTGGGTGGCTGGCACTTCTCTATGGAGAGTTTTGCCTTTGTTAATAACAGATGTGCTAGCATAAGAAATGGTGATCATATCATGCTTATTGTTTTAACATGAATCCTGCCTAATAAGATAGTGGTGGCTATGGTTGTTAAAGAGCCAAAGACATCAAAATGTATGGGTATTGAACTGAGTTCAGACCCTTATGACTATATAAGAAAATGAGCTTAGATTGAAAATATTATTGTTTTCAATTTTATTCTCATACTTTTGAAGTTAAGTAGAGATAAAAAGATAGCTGCTGGAGGGTTGCATTAGATCCTAAGATCTAGGTGCAGTGCTCTCAGATCCAAAGTTCCTCACTGACAAAAGTCACAAGCCAGAAACTTGTCTGCGGACATTGGATGAGTAGGCAATAAATGGGGATAATATTCACAAGTCTCTGGCATTCATTGATTACTCTGTTTGGCACTGGGGGGCACTACTCTATGGATAGTTTTGCCTTTGTTAATAAGAGATGTGCTAGCATAAGAAATGGTGATCATATGATAACTGTTATAAACAGCTTGCAATAATATACAGGGCTATAATTACATTTCAGTTATTATAAAAGTACATTAATTTAAATATGTTATTAAATATGCACAAGTTTGCTAATCTTTTCAAAGTTCTTATTGTTTGACAACACTTTCTTCTTTTCCAATTGAATTTTAAAACTACAATCATTAATCAGTAAAATTATATTTTTCCTGAAAGCTCAGAAAATAGATGTCTGATGAATCTCATAAAAAAAACAACCTTTCATCATTTGTTAGAAGAGTCAACCCATAGCTAATGCAAAAGTGTTGTTATTTGTAATTTATTATTTGGGTACCAAGCTATTCTTATTTCAAAGATAAAATAATGAAAGAAAATCATAAAAGTCATTACCAATTGCCACTTAATGAGTTTAATAAGTATTATTTTTACTTTATATTTCCTTATAATTTGTGTTGCGGTGTTGGTGCAATCTTTTTTTAAAGTAGTTTATTGAAGATAATGTTTATTTTTATATGCACATATCTTTCAAGCAACTTATAATTTTTTCCTTTAATATGTATGTTTGTATACTTTTTCAGCTTACAAGAAGATGATAAGAGTTGTTGAAGGAACAAACATTAGTCTCACATGTTTATTAAATAATGTAACCATGATAAAATGGTATAAAGCAAAAAGTGGTGTAAAATTAATAGCATTACCAATAGAAAATAAAACAACAATACAAGATAATAAGCTCACTATTAAGTATATTAGCGTAGTAGATACTGAAAATTATTTTTGTATTAACAATAAAGAAAAAGATGAAACTTTTCTAAGAGTAGAAGGTAATTTAGCTGTATGTTAATATATGTAGATATAACACATTTATTTATATAAGCACAATTATTAAATTACTATTATCAATTTCTATTCTTTTAAACTTATGTATGTTTACATGTTTTAGATTACACATGGTTACTTATGTTGTCTTGTCAAAAAACAATTTATGCTTGTTTATAAGATTTAATAAAAGAATAACTAAAAAAATTTAAAATTTCCAATTTAATTTAATAATGTAATATAACAGGCAATTGTATATCATTTGATAAAGTTTTATTTTAATTATTCATTATAATTAACGAAGTATTCATTGTATTTTACAATCTAATTTATTTAATCCCATTCATTATCAATAATTTATACTATTTGAAATTACCTTTTTTTTTTTTTTGAATGAAAAAATTATTCGCGTTTGAATTTTTTTTCCTGAGTAAATGTTCCGAGTTTCTTAATATTATTATTAAAAAATTGGTTAATGTAATTGTAAGTAGTAGAAGGGATAGAACAATGTTCTTCTTCAGAGTCCACACTGCATTGCATCTGCAGCACTATTATATAATTTTACTTTTTAATTATTTAAAAAATATTTATTTGAATTTGATTTTTTTTTCTGAATAAAACTTCAATGTGTAAACAGTGACAAATTTTTACACAGGTCTTCAATTTGGGTTCCCATGGAAAGTGTTATTTCAGTGTTTTAACTTATGCCAAATCATAACTATTCACTATTTCCGCAACTATATCTAGCACGTATTGTGATATAATTACATTAAGTATCATAAGTGTTACTTATCAGGACAAGAAGGACAAGGGCAATAATTGCACTTGTTTGTAATTAGAGAATATTCATTTCGTTATAAAATGTAATGTTTAATAATTTGGTTTCCTTTATATATTAATTTTATTTATCAATATTTTACCCCTTAAGATAACTATACCATTACCTAAACTAACGAATACTTGGGAGAGGTCTCAAAATACATAATATTCTATTATTCCTCAAATACCAATTTCAAATTTAATTAAACCTTTTTGCTATTGTCAGAAGAAGCTTATTAGAAATTGAAAATTGATATTTTAATGTATATATGTAAATAATTACAGCTTCTTTATCCTTATAGGAAATTAATCATGGATTATGTTGCCATAATTTGGTAAGGTGATATTTCATTACCACTTTCATCTTTTATCACTCTACTTCGAGATTAAGTTTTCAAGTTTAATCCAGTTTCACTGACTCATAGCTTTTCTTATCCACATTCCAATGATAAATTTTCTAATTTCGTCCGTTCATCTGACATGTGATTTTTTCTTGGCCTATTACAATCTTTTGGGATCCAGTTTAAGGAAAATTATTATAAAAATTATTGTAGAAATGCATTAACAAAATAACAAGATTTACCATTAATCAAATGTTAGTAATATTTTATTTAAATCTAAAGTTTTAATATGTCTTGATATATATATATATATATATATATATATATATATATATATATATATATATATATATATATATAATGAAATTCATATAGGATTTGTAAAACCTCTTATGTAGATATGTGTAATTGTCATGTTAGTTCCAGCATAAACAAATGTGAGAATGCAGTAAAGAATTATCACCATCAGCATTTTTCAAAAATGTTAAGGATTTTTTTATAATATATATATATATATATATATATATATATATATATATATATATATATATATATATATATATATATATATAAAATCAAAAACCAGAATTTTATAAATATGACTGTTATTGCCAAAGAAACTTTAGAGAAATCAGAGATATCCTTAAGAAATTAGATTGCATTGATAAATGAGGTAATATTGTTTGTCTGAAGGTTTGTGATGGCATTTTAATAGTAATTATATTTTGGACTATTTCCAGCATCTATAATTAAATGTTTTATGCTACTAGAAAAATTCAAATGTTATTTAAACATTTCTCATAAATTCAAGTGTTTGTAATTACTCGGACATAGAAGACATTTTGATTATTACTACTCTCATCTCTTTTTCAGGGGTTTCGGGCTGGATCAGTCCACGCGAATTGAATAATAAACCTTTAAATTCATTAATATTGTATTTAAGACCTTGCTTTATCCAACTAGGCTATTCTGTGAAAAGCACCAGTTAGAGATTTTATGAAATAACATATCATTTTGTAGATATAAACCCATTAATTAAAACACCAATTGATTTTGCATCACATTATTAATCTCCTCCCAACTTTTATTATTTACATTTATTTATTTTTATAATGAATTAAAAAAAGTATTTTTATACATGTACTTCATGTAGTATCTCTACAATGGTATTTGAAATATACATTAATCATCTAAGACGTCAGTATAATAATCTATTAACTATTCTAATGTAAACTAATACATACATATATACAATTTGGAAAAATATTAGCCCCAATATAATTGCATAAAAATAGGTTTTTAGATTATGTGAAAAGTATGACAAACCATTCTGTATAGATAGATAGATAGATAGATAGATAGATAGATAGATAGATAGATAGATAGATAGATAGATAGATATATAGATAGATAGATAGATAGATAGATAGATAGATAGATAGATAGATAGATAGATAGATAGATAGATAGATAGATAGATAGATAGACAGATAGACAGATAGACAGATAGACAGATAGATAGATAGATAGATAGATAGATAGATAGATAGATAGATAGATAGATAGATAGATAGGTAAATAGATAGGTAGATAGATAGGTAGATAGATAGGTAGATAGATAGATAGATAGATAGATAGATAGATAGATAGATATAATATGATGATTAATTGCTGTTATATTTTTTATTATTACAATAAATTTTAATTAACGAATATTTTATAGACAGTAATTAACACAATCTTTAAATCCACAGAAGTACTATCAGTTCATTCATTAACCCCCAACTGTCATTAAATTCAAACAACATAATGCAAGCAAATGTCAACTCAAACCCCATGAATCTCAAATTTTAACATTAACAGCTTGTCTATTAATTATATTCATTTTATTTGTATTTATTAAGATTGACTCCTTAATTTTTCTTTTATTATGGTTTTCTCTTCATGCAACATCTTAAAACATTAAATACAAAACTTAAATTTATATTTCCATGTCTTTTCATGATCCAAGAAAACTAAAGCAGTCATTAAAGCATTATTATTTATATTTTTCACATGTTTATATAACATTCATGCTTCTTTAATCTTTTGTCAATACTGCACCTCGATTCACCTATATATGGTTATGTAAACCAACAATAATTTGATACAAAACATTACTTTTTTGTTTAACAGGTATGATATTTTTAAAATTATTGACTAACTTATTAATGTTATTCATAACACAAAATGAAACATTAAACACATTCTTATATATATATATATATATATATATATATATATATATATATATATATTGTAATGAGCACAGACAACATTACATTATTTTTTTGTTTTATTATTAAACATTAAAATAAAAAGTTCGCATTAAAATTTTTTTTTTAAGACAGAAAAATTGAAAATAAATTCTACCTTAAACTCGTATATATATAAATTGCACAGAGGAGAAAAATTATTAAAATAAAACTTTATTAAAGAAAAAGTATTTTAAAACTAAATTTTAATAAAGATTTGGAGATAAAATTATATCTTTAAATTTATCTTTAAATATATCTTTGGATTTGGAAAACATGTTAATTAATGTTATGGAAATGATTATTTTAATTAGTCCAAGTGAATAAGCCCTTGGGCATTTAAATGTATAAACAACGGTCAGATAGGAAAACAATAGAAACTTTTAGCAAATAAAAGAAATCCCTATGGAATCGGACCTCAGCGAAAAGACCACCATCATCGATGATGTAATGTTGAGTCAATACTTAAGATTAATATAAAAGGAAAAGTTGGAAATTATAAGGATTATTAAGAGAGGACTGATATGTGTTAAGTCAGAGAGTTGGAGGTGAAGGGATTGAAAGACACACTTTCAATTCCTTCAGTTGTTATAAAATGGAAAAATGAAACATCACTTTTCTAATACTGAGGACAACAGGATCGTCAGGGGATTTAATGTGGATTCCAAATGGCATGCAATGAATAAAGAGGAACATTGAAAAAAAAATCGTAAGAACTTTAAAAACATTTTGAAACATTATGAACATTAAATTAAAAACTTTCCGTATTTAAAATAATTAAGAAATAGAATCCTATCTGACCAACGTTATTTATTAATTAGTTATAATTTTATTTAATGTATTTCTTTTGTAAAATCATTTCCATTTATTTATTTATTTGTTCTTTAAGTTATATTATGATTTCTGTTTTTCATTAAACTAGTTATATAAATATTAAACTTAAGTCGGGCGTGAATGGCTATATAGATATGTAAAGTTATATTAGGGGAGGTTAATCTTAGGTTATTCATTTCGTAGTTGAATTAGGTCAATGTATTGGATATAATGGTGTAATTAGTAGATATAGTACGAGATTCGCTATAGGCAGAATTGCTATTTTACGCCGCACACTTCCGTTTTGCCTATGGAAGGGATTATAAGATGTAGAATGCTGTTCCTTTCAATGAAGTTCCATTCATACTCGACACCCATAAATGAAATTGCATTAAATTTAAGTTGGATATAGACACTTGCATGGGTTTGTTACCAGTTAATTATGGTTTTGGTTTTCATAGGTGATCAAAATATATAGACATTCGGTAAATACTGATACCTTACAGTGAGTATCTAAGATGTATTTATTTGGATGTCTTCTAAGTTATTGGTGTTAATGCGGTGTCTTATGATGAACACCATTGGGTTTCTTGTATTCCCTATGCAATTGATGGTATCAATGATTTTGTATTTTGATCGTTTATGTTTATTTGAAATGTTTTTGACCGTGGAATCTATGTAACTGATCTATACTCAACATTTTTAAACAAATCTGTGCGAACTAATAATAGTATAAAATTTAAAATGTAAATTAAAAATCTAAAATAAAAGTAAAAATAATGTTAAATGTTAAAGTAAACATATTAAAATAATAATGTTAAAACTTTTTTATATATATATATATATATATATATATATATATATATATATATATATATATATATATATATATATATATGCGTAAATAAAATTTTGTATGTTAATTACAGGCAGTGGTTTATTTTATTTATTTTTTAATATTGAAATATAATTAGATAAGATATTATATTATTAAATATCTGCTACTCCCTGAGCTAGTGACTTGGGATAATGACCGGAATCAAAATTTAAAAAAAAAAATTTTTTTTTGCTTACATATCTGCCTACTTTATAATTTTTTCTAGGTTCAAATGCCTAGATGGCACCCTGTAGTGCAGGTTACATTAAGCTCTTTCTTAGGGTTAGTAATTATGGTACACAATTAACAAAATTTACAAAAACATCCAGTTAGTAACTTTACAAAAAGACAATATAAAAAAAATGTTTACTATCGCTTTCCTAAGGACCATTTACGTCTACGCCACCTCACCCCCAAGCATTCTATTTTTTTATACATTTTATTTTTACACACGGCATGACTAACGAATTATTTATTTAAGAAGGTTGCATTGAACTAAATACATTTTGAAAGATAATGGATTTATACGTGTATATTTGCAGCACAATTATAATTACCACCAACTTATTTATGACTGATTAAAATGCTTAAATGGGATTACACTGAAGTAAATTCCCAATGGTACTCATCATGAGGTACCACATTTACCATCATAAACATATGTGGCTGTGTGCGCCTATTCACATAAAAGCATAATATATATCAACAAAAAAAAACATATCAATTTCAACGTTTTGGCTTTCTCTTTTTTTTTTTAACAAAGTACAATTTAAAATTATTTATACATTCCCATGTTTAATATATGTGCAATTTCTTTCTGGCAGTGCTTTTATAAGATTTAAAGTATACAACTTATGTAAACAGATAAAAATATTTCATTTTGAAAAAAGAAATTTACTCAGGGTATACATGGTTTTTATTAATAGATCGGCCCAAGGTGGGTGGCCAGTTGTAATGATCTGGAGAAGGACTTAATGTGATCTGCACTACAGGCCACCATCTAGGCATTTGAACCTAAAAAAAATTATAAAGTAAGCAGATACGTAAATCTTTTTTTTTTTTTTTTTAAATTTTGATTCCGGTCATTAGCCCAAGTCACTAGCTCAGGGAGTAGCAGAGATTTAATAATATAATGTTCTTATCTAATTATATTTCAATATTAAAAAATAAATAAAATAAGCCACTGCCAGTAATTAACATACAAAAATTTATTTACGCATATATATATATATATATATATATATATATATATAAATATATATATATATATATATATATATATATATATATAAGATTTAACATTATTATTTTAATATGTTTACTTTAACATTTAACATTATTTTTACTTTTATTTTAGATTCTTAATTTACATTTTAAATTTTATACTATGATTAGTTCGCACAGATTTGTTTAAAAATGTTGAGTATAGATCGGTTTTATAGATTTCATGGTCAAAAACATTTCAAATAAACATAAATGATCAAAATACAAAATCATTGATACCGTCAATTGCATAGGGAATACAAGAAACCCAATGATGTTCATCATAAGACACCGCATTAACACCAGTTACTTAAAAGACATCCAAATAAATACATCTTAGATACTGACCGTAAGGTATCAGTATTTACCGAATGTCTATATATTTTGATCACCTATGAAAACCAAAAACATAAATAACCGGTAATGAACCCATGCAAGCATCTATACACAACTTAAATTTAATGCAATTTTATTTATGGGTGTCGAGTATGAATGGACTACATAGATTTGCATTTGAAAAAAAAATTCAATACTTCTTTAACCTTAGGCCAAAGATTCACAGTCAAACCAAACTTCAATCCATCTTATATATCGATGTATTCAATGTAATACGAATACGGCAGCACAATTAGGTTAAGAGAAGAAACTGCTTCTCATCAGATAGGAACCTATCAGACAAGAAGAGCAATAAAAAAACTCCTTCGAAAGGAACAGTGTTCTACATCTTATAATCTCTTCCATAGGCAAAACGGAAGTGTGCAGTGTATAATAGTGATTCTGCCCATAGCGAATCTTGTACTACATCTACTAATTACACCAATATATCCTATCCATTGATCTAATTCAACTATGAAACGAATAACCTAAGATAACCCTCCCCTAATATAACTTTACAAATCTATATAGCCATTTACGCCCGACTTAAGTTTAATATTTATATAACTAGTTTAATGAAAAACAGAAATCATAATAAAACTTAAAGAACAAATAAATAAATAAATGGAAATGATTTTACAAAAGAGATACATTAAATAAAATTATAACTATTTAATAAATAACATTGGTCAGATAGGAATCTATTTCTTAATTATTTTAAATACGGAAAGTTTTTAATTTAATGTTCATAGTGTTTTAAATTGTTTTTAAAGTTCTTACGATTTTTTTTCAACGTTCCTCTTTATTCATTGCATGCCGTTTGGAATCCACATTAAATCCCCCGACGATCCTGTTGTCCTCAGTATAAGAAAAGTGATGTTTCATTTTTCCATTTTATAACAACTGAAGGAATTGAAAGTGTGTCTTTCAATCCCTTTACCTTCAACTCTCCAACTTAATACATCTCAGTCCTCTCTTAATAATCCTTATAATTTCTAACTTTTCCTTTTATATTAATCTTAAGGATTGACTCAACATTACATCATCAATGATGGTCTTTTCACTGAGGTCCGATTCCATAGGGATTTCTTTTTATTTGCTAAAAGTTTCTATTGTTTCCCTATCTGCCCATTGTTTATACATTTAAATGCCCAAGGGCTTATTCACTTGGACTAATTAAAATAATCATTTCCATAACATTAATTAACCTGTTTTCCAAATCCAAAGATATATTTAAAGATAAATTTAAAGATATAATTTTATCTCCAATCTTTTTTAAAATTTAGTTTTAAAATACTTTTTCTTTAATAAAGTTTTATTTTAATAATTTTTCTCCTCTGTGTGATTTATATATATATATATATATAAGTTTAAGGTAGAATTTATTTTCAATTTTTCTGTCTTAAAAAAAAAATTTAAATGCGAACTTTTTATTTTAATGTTTAATAATAAAAAAAAATAATGTAACATCATCTGTGCTCATTACAATATATATATATATATATATATATATTGTAATGAGCACAGATAATATTTTTACGTATATATATATATAAATATTTAAGTATATATATATATATATATATATATACTTAAAAATTTTACTTGCGCATTTGAAATATATGAAATAGATGTGAATTTTTATTATTAATCTTCAACTCTTTTAAATCATTATAACTCTTGTTAAAACAACATAAAGTATAATTAATTTGGTCAATTGTATAATCAAATGCTAGCAATTCTTTGGAAAATACCTGAAAGTTTTTTTTTTAATTTATTACACTGTTGAACATACTTTTATGATAAAGCAAAAATATATAACTTACCATCTTATACATAATTGGTTCTTTGAAAATGTAATTTATATATTCTTTTTTGCAATGGTTTGATTAGTAATTTGTAACTTAACATAATGTTATCTTTGTAATAATTAAATCCAAATAATTAATACTTTTCTCCTGTCTTTTTCAATGGTCCATTGCAATCCATTCAAATATTTAATTCTTCTGCAATCAAATTTATAGTATTGCATTTTAACAATAGCAACAAAAAAGCATCCCTATATCTTCTGTAAATATGTAGACAAAACATAATTACAAAGTTGTGCAACAACAGGCAGACCCATAAAACAAGCTATGAGTCTCAATGTTGTTGCTCAAGGTTGCAATTTTGTTCTGTATACATATGAGAGTAATATTTTATATATGTGCAGTTTTAAAGAAATTAAAATTTACAAAAAATATGTTGATGAGGTTTTTGTTTGTGAAAATACCAATACTATAAATTTTCTTGCAGTGGAGTTAAATAATTTGAATGGGTTTATATGGCCTATTGAAAAGGAACAGAACAAAATTATTAAATATTTGAATTTAATTATTACAACAGAAAATAGTATATCAAGCTGCAAATTAATAATACAGCCATTGCAAAAAAGGAGATATATAAATTGTAACACAAAAGTACCAATTATGCATAAAATGGCAAGGTTTATAACTTTTTGTTTCCTAATAAAAATTATGTAGTTACCACTACGATAAATTAAAAAAAACAATTTTGAAGTATTTGTCAAGGAATTGTTTATAGTTGGTTATTAACAATACTTTATGACAATTTAAAATGAATTATAGTATATTTAATGGAGTTGAAGATTGATAATAAAAAAATGATATATATACAATATATTGCAAATGCTCAAGTAAAACATTTTTAAGGATATATATATATATATATATATGTTTGTGTGTGTGCGTGTGGTGTGTGTATGTGTTTAATATTTTATTTTGTATTACAAATAACATTAATAACTTCGTGAATAATTCTAAAAGTGTCATATCTGTTAGGAAGAAAAGTAATGTTGTGTATCAAGTTTTTTGTGGATATATCCTTATCATATCTATATATATATATATATATATATATGAATACAAGAAAAATTAAGGAGGCAATTTTAATAAGTAGAATATATATATATATATATATATATATATATATATATATATATATATATATAATAAATAGACAAGCTGCTAAAATTAAAATTCAGGATTCATGGGGTGAGTTGATGATCTTTGTTTCTGTTATGCTTTTTGAATTTAATGGTAGTTGATGAGGGTTAAGATATTAACTGAAAGTACTTCTGAAGATTAAAAACCAGATTATATAAAAGTTAATTACTGTTAAATTTATTATTTTTATTGTTTTTACAATTGTTTGTAATTAACAGAAGTTATATATATATATATATATATATATATATATATATATATATAACTTCTGTTATATATATATATATATATATATATATATTTGTGGGTTCATCCATGTTAAAAAATTTAAATATTGATATACTGTACCGGTTGGATTTCTATGTTCATGTAACAAGATCTAGCATCTAGGCAAAAGTACCTCGAATCTGCAAAATATGTAAAAGTCGGGAACACTCATGAATTCTGCTTTATTTGCCTATTCTCCAGATCTATAATATTATGAGCAACAATCCCGATGATATCGATCTAATTTTACTTCTCACTGCCGGCATCCCTCATCGGAGACACAAAAAGACTCTAGGCTAAATTTTAATGATAGACTAACTTAAAACACACTATAATCTAGGAGCAATAAAGTCTCATGACATGGCATATTAACTATTTATATTTAGCGGAGATCATCTAGTCATATGGAGTATAACTAATGAATTGATATTAAATTAAATAAAAGAAAGCAATGATTCAAGAGTTGATATATATATTTTAGGATTTATTAATAATAACAAATAATTATGTCGGGTTATCTATCTGACACTAGCCTCATAAATATTATATGTATAATTAAGGTTTTACAATAACTTGGTGATATTTGCAGCTATGCCAATACTATATGTATATAACTTAAGGAATTAGCACTATTTGAAATGTTTTACTAAAATCCTATTCCACCCCCAGAGAAATGAAAAGATCATTTACCCAACTTAAAAAGAAAATAGTTTAACAAGCAAATATTACAGTTTGTTTTTATTCAATATCATTATTGATTTGATTTGTAAAGTGATAAATGTGCAGGACGGATAATGAATACTTATATGAATGATAATAAATTTATTGCACTGACATGCATAATAAATAATGGAAATATAGGTCTGTTTAGAGAAATCATCGCATTATGACTTATAGCTATTCCTGGGTGACTAAAAATATACTAAAAGGTGGTGCATGCATGATGGCAGGTTGGGTGGTCCAATTATGGATCCTGGAATGTGCTTCATGAATTTTATTAATGAAATTTACCAACTTCCTCTGCAAACGTAGGCAGGATCAGTTGAGAGATGAAGGATGGTTGGCAATGTCTTTATTGGGCTGGATTTTCCAGAGTGATTCCCATATAAAGCATGCACATATGACCAAATATGTCCCCAGGGTGGTTTTATTGCCTGGTTCAAAGACATTGAGGAACGACGATAAGGCTCATCTTAGCGAATACCTCCATGTTAGAGAGAAGCACAAATATATATAAAACAAAGTGGCCTATATGCATGCAATGCTTAAGAATATGACATAAATATAGCCTTAAAGATTCTTTTAACTTATTACCTACCCATAAATTGTGAAATACCCAGTGTAATGGTATGGTTTCTTCGTCGAACAAACATGGATAATAAAATTAATTAAATACACAATTTCAAGATCTGAAGATCCCCCTCCCCCTTTATGTTACTTAATATGATTCATAACTTCCCACACATTTAATAAATCTCAATCGCGGTTAATAAATGCCTTTTATGAAAGTATATACATGAATACAAAACAAACAGATGGTGGTAATAGCTATGATGGGTTTACATATATAACATAAATTGATAATAAGAAATAGCACATTATTTAGAAAGGAAAACATTTTAGAAAAACAGATGTTGATTTGTTTTTCTATAGCAAACAGAGAAAATAATTAATTTGTTTATCCAAAATTGCTAGCATCTGGGCAAGTCCAAAAAGACTTGTTTTGATTAAATTATGATTTAATTACCCGGTAAATGATGGGTAGGGAAAATGAAAATAAATTATGTGCTGGCGATTTTAGACATATTACTGGCATTTTTCTTTTTTAAAACCTAAATACATAAAGATAAACTAAAATTATCTGCCGCATGAAAATAAAATAAAAGAAAACATTTTATGAGAGGCTTAATAGTGATAAGTTATATAGAGCTATATATAAAGGGTTACATACTATGAAAACATTTAATATAAATATGATCAGAACACAGAATGAATATTACAAAGAAGGCAGGATTTGAGAATTACGAGCGGCTAAAGTTCTTTTTACCTTGCTATTTGGAAGGGCAAATTTGATACAAGTCAGTCCATCAGCATTAGTTCACTAGAACTAGGGTTGCAGTAATATATGGTAGGTAGCATTTTATTTTTAGCAGAATAATATTTAATGTTCATCAGTATGGGATGCAGAGCTTGCTTATGGGAAAAGCATATTAGAATGGAAGGGAAGGTGAAATTTCCCCTACCAGCACATTGGATTAAAATTAAAATTGACATGGATTATGTATAGCAACATCATAATTTTGTGGTCTCCTCTCTTTTTGGATTGAAATCCAGCAGTATTTATACTTCTATTTTGATGATGTAACATAGCAACTACTTTTGGACCTGAGGCAGTTTAAGCACTTAATGGACATATGGAATCATTTCACCAGATACTTTCTTATCTAGTAAGATGTTTGAAACAATGCAATTCTGTTATCAGTTTCTCGAACAATTGTTTTAAAATAAATCTTATGATTTTAAAACAAGCTGGCATGGACAAAATTTCCACTAATGGGTTTATTTTATTATTACAAAATTGTAATCTTTTATTTTTATCTAAGGGGATCTTCTGGGTAATTGTTTATGAGAATTTTTAAAAGAATTGCATCATTTCTGACTGCTAAATTACATATGAAAATTAATGTTTCATATATGATTTTGAGTATACATTATATATAACATACCTTTAATAATTTATTAGCAATCTCCTACACTGAAATATATATAGATTTATTACTTACACACGTATACACATGAAAATAATATTAACTAAAAATTGTTTTAGATTAAGATACATAAGTGTTTACGTGATTTGTGTTAAAATACTAAGCAAAATGAAATATACATATTATTATGTATATACGTGCATAAAGACAAGTTTGAACATCGTTTGATGGTAGGAGATTGGATGTGGGCTGTGAATCAGGATCTGAGCATCAGATCATCTCCTTCAATACTGACATTTTGACTTGATCACACAAGTCATCCACTGGGTGATAAAAGGTAGAAAGATGATTGTAGAGGCACTACAATCACTGATTAGAAAAAAAGAATGTTAAAGTTCCACCAATAGCAAAAATATTAAATTAAGAATGTTTTTTTTTAAAAAATCTTTCCAAATAGGAGGAAGTTTTCATGTATTATCTCGCTTATTGATACAATCTGTTATTTTACGTATCTCAAAGGCTTCTCTAATTTTACACTGGTAGAGATTATTACATCTGGATATTAACCTGGTACTAGAAAAATTAATTTTATAACCTAAATCTATAGTATGGAGTGAGATAGTTGATGATGATGAGTGTTGTTTAATTGCATTAGCATGCTCAGCTCTCATAACACTGATATGGCAATTACTAATACCTATGTAAGAAGCTTTGTAATTTTCACATGAGATTTGATAAACACCATGAGATTCAAGAGGGATTGAATTCTTAGGCAATAAGGATTCATGGTGTTTATCAAATCTCATGTGAAAATTGTAAAGCTTCTTACGTAGGTATGAATAATCCTCACATTAGTGTTAGGAAAGATGAGCATGATAATGCAAGTAAATAACACTTATCATCATCAGCACTCTCACACCATACAATAAATTCAGGTCATAAAATTGATTTTTCTAGTACCAGGATCATATCCAGATGTGATAATCTCTACCAGTACAAAATTAGAGAAGCCATTGAGATACTTAAAAGGCTAGATTGTATCAATAAGTGAGATGATACATCCTAACTTCCTCATGTTTGGAAAACTTTTTTTAAAAAATAACATTCTTAATTTAACATTTTTGCTATTGGTGAAACTTTAACATTTTTTTTTCAAATCAGTGATTGTAGCACCTCTAAAACCATCTTTCTACCTTTTATTACCCAGTGGATGACTTGTGTGATCAAGTCAAAATATCAGTATATCAATATTTAAATTTTTTAACACAGATGAGCTTGCAAAATATGTCTTTTATTTATGCAACCCATGAAAATCTTTGTATCAACATATATATATATATATATATATATATATATATATATTGTAACAGGCACACACACGGTTACATTATTTTTTTAAAAAAATTAGACATTAAAAAAAAATTTTGCATATAAAAAATGTTTTAAGAGATAAAAAATTGAAAGTTAAAAGTCATTTAAACTTTATTTATATAAAATTGCACAGATGAAAAATTATTAGAAAAAAACTTTATAAAAAAAAAAAAAAAGTTCTAAAACTAAATATTAAAGAAAAAGCTTGAAAGATTTAAAGATGAAAAGAATGTACAATAAATTAATTAATGCTATTGTAAAATGGAAATGATTATTTTAATTAATTAAAAGTAATCTAGCCCTTGGGCATTTCAAAATGTATAAGAAAGGTCAGATAGGAGAGAAAATACAATAGAAACTAATATCCAATAAAAGAAATCCCTCAGATAATGGACCTCAATGAAAAGACCATCACCATCATCATGACATAATGTGCACTCAATCCAAAATTCTAATATAAAAGAAAAAGTGTGGAAATAAATTTTAGTGAAGAAAGAGCTGAGAGAGATGTGTTAGTGCGGGAATATGTGTTAGTGTGGAGAGAATTGAAGGTGAAGGGATTGAAAAGATACACTCTTCAATCCCTTCAGTTTCATTAAAAAAAGAGAAATGACCAATTGTTTTTCTATATTGCGGACCACAGAACATCAGTGCCCAGAAAAATACCAGCTACCATAAAAGACCAATGGCTAACTGGATACCAATCTCTTCAGAATGGTGTGGGAATTCACATTCCAAATTACAAGTAACTAGAAAATATGGACTTTTTAAAACTGTAAGAAATTTAGATAATTCATGAACATTAAGTATAAAACTTTTCCAGTATTTAAATTATAGCAATAATATTTCCTATCTGACCAAACTAAATTATTTATTAATTATTTTTATTGAATGTATTATTATTTTTTGTAAATCATTTCCATTAATTTATTTTTTCTGTTATTTAAAGTTTTTATTATGATTTTTTTTTCCGGTCAAACTAAACTTAATAAATGCTAAATTTAAGTCAGGCATGAATGGCTGCATAGAATTGTAAAGTTATATTAAATTCAGGGATGGTAATTCTTATGTTATTTGTTTTGTATTTAAATTGTGTTAATCGATTGGACATATTGGTGTAATTAATAAATGTAGCATGAGATTCGCTATGTGCAGAATCCTATTATATGCTGCACTTGGGAAAAATAAGTCCTATATCTCACTGACCATTGGAAGCAGATAGTATACCCTGCTCCTTGGATCACCCCTTTTACCTATGGAATGGGATAGTAAGGTGGAAAATACAGTCCCTTCTTATGGGTTTTTTTATTGTTTTTCTCACCAGACAGATGTAGTATATCTGTACTGGATGAGAATCAATATCTTCTATAACCATGCTGTTCAGATGTACATTCCTGACAGTATGGTATTTGTGCTGTTGTACTCATGCTGCATTGAATATATCAATGTATCAGATGGATTGATGTTGGTTTGACTGTGAACTTTTGGTCTAAGTCTAAATAAGGGATAGAATATTTTCTTTTCAAATGCAATCTATGTAATCTATTCATACTCAACACTTTAATAAAATATTAAATTCATCTGTGTGAACTTGAAAAACAAAAGTTAAAAAATGTAAAATAAATGTTAAAGTAAAAGTTAGACTAAAATAATAATTCTAAATTATATATATGTTTAATAAATATTTGTGTGTTATTACTGGCAGTGGCTTCTTTCATTTATTTATTTTTTTAATATTGAAAATATTTTATAAATCTCTGCTACTCCATGAGCTAGTGGAATGGGCTGATGGTCAATAAAACAAAAGTTGGATTTTAACAGTGCGTATCTGCCTACTCTATAAATTTTCCAGATTCAAATGGTCTGGTGGCACCCTGTACAGCAGGTACGGTAGACCACTTGTTGTATCGATCTATCTGACCATTACATATATATATATATATATATATATATATGTAATGGTATATATGTGTCAGATATATAGAAACATAACCAGTTCAATATATATATATATATATATATATATATTGAACTGGTTTGTTTCATAGAAGCTGTTCAATAGGGTTTAAATCTTATTTAACATGCATTTTAAATTTTATATTTTTAATATTAACTGGCCCTTCAAGCAGTGGAGTGAATACTATTGATAGCAGATCCCTTAATAATATCCATGGTCAGACTGAATCATGCAAGACATAACATGATCACATTTCAAAGTCATAACCCATCTCATCTGCTAGATTCAAACTCCTGCCATCCAAAGCATTTTATTTGTTTAGAAGTAAACCTTTGGTGCTAGCTAATTACAAGAAGTAATTAATATAATTGGATGGTACATCCATAATCCAGTAATTGCAATATTCCATAATTAGCTCACACTCTATGTCAAGGTCCAGTATATTTACTTAACACATGAAATAACTCGACAGTAATTTACCCGGTGAGGCAGTGACAAGAGAGAAAGAGAAAATAGATGAAATAGCAATTAAAGCAAACATTAATATTTAATTATTTACACACATATATGTTAATATAATATAAAATAACACATTAAATTTCACAGAAGCAAAATATAAATGACTTTAGACTATAGTTATAATAGTCCATTAATTAAAGTTCATTTATTTAAAAGAAAGAGTTTAGACTGTGATTAGAATATATTTTAAAATATTTCTACCCAGGTTTTCATGATTGTCAGTTTCCAACCAGTTGGCTTTTTGTTCTTCAGTGATGGTTTCAGGGCTTGTTTTCCATTCTTCATAATGACAATCGGAGAGAGAGAAACTTTGCAGCAGCATCAGTTTAAAATCTAGGTATTATTCCGGGTGTTGCTTCAGGCGAAGTTCAGTTGATTGTTTTCTTATTTAAAGTACACTTTCTTCAAGCGTTTGATCACATTTTCATTTTGCTCCAGTTTTTTTTCAGTTTATTGAACAGTTATTTTGCTTTGTAATTGTTTGCTTTCTTGCATTATGTCATTCTTACTTTGCTACATTTTCAATTTCAATTCCTCTTCCAGTTTTTATACTGAAAACTGATTTTGTTTTATTTATAATATATTTACAAGTATTAGTGCCTGTTGATTCAACTACTGCTAGGTTATTATATGTCACAGGACTAACTTCTTATCACGATATCTTTTTATGTACTGGACTCATTCTATTTTGATTATCTGATTTCATAATCTATAGAAAAAAAAGATTACTTTCATATTCCAAAGTTAATCTACAATACTTGTACTATTTAAGTTAATATTAAAAAGTAAAACTAACACTTAAATAAATTGTAAATCACTGAGCTAGTTTTCAGACAGAAAAACATTAATAGTACAAAATTTGTAGAATTACATAATTTTATAAAAACTGTATAATTATTGTGATCTCAATGTTATATAAAGCTTTAACTAATGTACTTTTTTTGCTTCTACTGTATTTTATATATGTTAGTGTCAAACATCATTTCCAAACATCTCACCACACTTTCAAGTATGTCACTTCACATGCAATATTAATATACTTTTGATATTATTTTTGTTATTATCTTATGGTGACCACTTTAAAATTGTAATATACTTATAATATATTTGCTAATTGATTTTTAATATATCTGGATATATCTATATTTGATCTCCAAATTATGTGGTCTTTGCTGTATACAAACACTAAAACTCAATCATTATTGGGCCTACAGCTAGTTGAGTCAAATATTAACAATTATACTATAAAATGGATAGTAAGCACATCAATATGCAACACCAGAGGGTATCACTAAAATTTAGCCTGCAATATATTCTCAAAACATCTGAGATATTACTTGTTAAGATCTTAGTAATATACCTGAACTGGTACACCTTTACATATAGATATTTAAAATTGCCTCTAGGTTGTGGAAAATAGAGATTCTCTTAGAAGCACTGATTAGCAAAGCAAACCGACACCAATAAACAAACACTAAAACTGGTCTAATAACAAAACAACAACTTTATTAACAGTTTAATATAATACACAAATGTACATCAAGTTAAATTAGTATTTTCTTTTTGGCATATATGGCATTTAATATATGGAAGCTATTTATTAATACTTACAGACTCACACAATAATGCTGCATCATCTCTGAAGACTATTACTTAATAAATATTATTTATTTGATTTATTATTTATTTGATTCTGTTAGTGTGTGTGTATATATATATATATATATATATATATATATATATATATATATATATATATATATATATATATATATATATATATATATATATATATATCACTTTTACATTAAAGAACAAGCAATAGCATTATAAATATTCATAACATACAGGCCCTTACAAAATCAGACATATACCCTATGCATTTAATCCCTATGCAACATTAAAAGTAGAACAACAATAAATATCCTCTAATAAGTTAAAGTACAAAGTAAAATAAAATTCATGGGGAGAAATGTTTCTAAATATAGTGCAAAATCATAATCTTCTGAAAGTACCTCAAACAGTAAAAATGTATATTGGAAAAATAAATTACATATCCAAAATTTAAGTTACAGCAGACAAAATATTGATAGAATCATCATATATAATGCATAGACAAGTATTTACTAAAATTGATTCCAAATACTGTACATGAAATAAGCATAATAAAATAGCCAACACCCTAAATGTTTCATGAACAATAAAGCCAACTTACAGATTTATTAAAATGATATTCATATATTGCGTTAGCCCAACACATGCCTTGGCATATATTACTTTGAAATACATTAAAGGATTTTTGAATAGATTCAGATAAATAATTTTTGTAAACTAAATTTTAATTATTAAAAATAGCTAAATCTTTCTTATAACAAATTAGTTGTCAGAGAAAGACTGATTTGACATTTATTTACAGCAAAAATTGATTACATAAAACTATATTAATCATGTAAAAACATTAGGAGGGAAAAAGCAAATTAAGAAACAACATTGATTTTACTTTTGTATTGAGTATTCAAAAGTAAATGAAGATATATATGCCAAAATTTAAAGCTCAATCATATTATAAATCTAAATATTAAAACTAAATAAGAAAAATGAATAAAATAAATGCATAAAATCTTATAAAATCACAAATTAAATTATAAATTGACCAAGATCTCTGAATATAAAATAGCTTATGGGTAACTAAAGTTTTAAAAGTTTATTAATTTTTTTCATAAAGTAAATAAACTGGTTACTTTGAGTCCAATATATGGCTGAGAGGATATTTTTCTTTATAAAAGTAAAATTACATTTACATAAATATATTTTCAGAAAGAGAGCTCTTTGGTGGTTTATTGATAAAATCTTTTTATTGACAATTCCCAAATCTTATTCACAATCAGGATTTACATTTCAATGTAGAATCGGTATGAATTTCACTGTTATGAGTGATCTGGCATTGGATCTAATTCAATGTGTGGTATTTGAAATCCTGATAGTTTTGGGCTTCAGGCTTCTGTAATTGAGTTCTTTAATAGTGATCAGCAATGCATTTTGATTCTTTCAGCTACTTGTTAAAGTTTCATGTATTTCATGGTGGCAGGATGATCAAAGATCAAATTACAACTTTGTAAAACACATAATAAGTGAATAATCATTTGAAAATTACAAGTTTACCAAAATCTTTAGATATGAAAATAGCATGTTTACAAATATCAACCAGATATTTTAATCATTAAAATATGTTTAATTGATATTATAAAATATTTCCAAACCACAAAACAAAGTCTAAAAAAGAAATCCGTATTCAAATAATTTCAATCAATAATGAAATAAGTTATTTGAGCTAATTTTTTTAATTAATGTTTATTAAGCTTGGTTTCTACACTATAATTTTTAAAACAAATTTATTTCATTATAATTTTAGTCTATTTTTTTTTTTTTTTGTAAAATTTCCTAATTTCATTTTAGGCACACACCAGTATCAATGTTTGTGTGTGTGCTTGTAATAGAATGCCAAATTTAATATAAAAAAAATCACATATAATTTATAAAATCTGAATTTTAATTTAAAATTGCCATCGATTACATGTTTAAATATAAGTTGTTCTATATACTTTCTAGGAACAAAAAAAAATGCAGAATTTATTAATCTTGGAATATGCTTAATTTAAGTCATGTTATTCCTAATATATTCCTCTTATGAGATGCCATCCAAAATTTAATAAATGTTGCAAGTTTTAATTTATTAATTCTAAAACATGAATAACATATATTTTATGAATGAACACTTGATTTCATTTTGAGTATTGTACCAATATATTTTTTTCAGTTTTGACTAAAGCAAAACCTAGTGAGTAAATTACTTTTCATAGAATTTTATATTAATGTGAACTACATTAAATTTGTATTACTTTTTATTTACAAATACAGAATCATTGTATAATCTTAATGGTCATTTAATATATTTTAAACAATTGTTAATTACCCTTTATTAGATCAACAACTGTTACAATATTATCTTACATGTTGATCTTAACTCAGTTACAGAACAATATACCTATTATTCTAATGTTTAAATTCTTTATTTGGCATAATAAAATATAACTCATAGTTATTCATAACTTTGATATGTTTATGTAAAATATACAAGAAAATTGGCAAGTGTTTGATTGACCTATTAAGCTAGTTTAACAGAAATGCATTTTTCTTCTTTTGATGACATTATTGATTTGCTTAATAAAAAAACACATAATATTTAGCAAATCTTTCAATCTGCAGAAATCCTTTTGGTTAATTCCTTAACTATCCTCAACTGTCATTAAATTCAACAAACAAAATGGGAGCAAACATCATCAAACCTATTTCCAGGTTCAATTTGGAATTATTTAGATTACCTGAAAGATATTAAATTTGAAATTAAATTATTGAATGTTTGAATGTTTTACACACTCCATAGATGGACATTTATCTAATTAAATTTCCCCTTTGTTTTCTACTTACCTAAGAAAGTTCATTAAACAAAAGTCAAACTATTATACGCAGTAGTAAAATACAAAATGCATTTTATTCCAATAATTTTATTAATTATACAATCTGTCAGAAAACAAAATAAAACATAAAAACCTTGAATTCAGTTTGTAAAATAATGCCAGAGAGTTGAAGGCGCTTTGTGAAGCAGGCATCATTAAGAAAAGGCTCGATTTTATTATTATATTTTGTGTTGATGATTTTTTACTTCACTTTCTTAATTTAAGTTTAATCAGAAGTTATGCCTAATGAAATATTTATGAAAATATAATTTTTCTAAATAATGCTATTATTTCTGCTATTAAACAACATAAGTTACAGTTCACTTCCGATTGTGATCAAGTATTTTCTTTTGTTTATAAAGAATCTGTATGCCATATTTGTAATTATGTTATGGAAAAAAATGTGTTGATTGTTTAAAAAACCCGAAATATAATAAAAAAATAAAAGCCCGACATAAATTAATAACATTGCTATAAAATTTAGCAGAAATTTAATAATAAATAAATAAAATTTTTGCATTAAAAAAGTTTCATAACGGATATGAAAGAAATTGAAATAATATATTCCATGACAAACAATTGTATCTTGAGATTTCGGAAGATATCTGGTAAATGTATATCTTCCTAAATCTCAAGATACTGTTACAAGAGTGATTAATGCAATTAATTCAACACAGAGAACTAGCCCTTTTGAAACGATTATTATTGGAGATTTTAATCATACATATCAAGTTTTTTAAAAAAATATATATTGGTTACATAAATCAGTCTCTGTACAGTGGAAAAATTCTTCTTTGATGATGAAGCATTCTCTTTTTATACAAAATCATCACGTTCACTAATTGATTTACTTTTTTCACCTTCATTATCATCACAAATAGAAGATCATCTGTGGCCCATTACGTTCTCTGATCATTATGCTCTGAAGATTAAAATAATCCCAAGAAACGTTATACAACCTGTAATTGAGATGCCAAGGACTATTCGCATGCTTACAAAGTTTAATGCCACTATTAAACTGATCTCTGAAGCTTATATCAATTTCCATAGAACAAACATTTCAACACTCCCTGTGGTAGATGCATGAAAGACTTTTACTGAGACACTAATAAAGTTAATAAATTCTTGTACTGCTAAATCTAAAGGTCCAGTTATTCTTCTCAATGAGCTGGACACCATAACATGTGATCTCAAAAATATTTCATATGAAGCACAAAATATTCCTAATATTTTAAATTTGAAATCCAAATACAAGGCTAAACAAAAGGCCATTGCTGAGTACTTATCAATTAAAAGGGCCAGACAATATATTCATCACCAACATTGCTGGATTAGAGGGTACCTGAGATGGGCCCTTGGCTATAGCAGAAGACCAAAGGCACCTAGGTCCATTGAGATACAAGGTAACTGCTATACAGGATCTTCTATGCTTCTCAGAATTCGAAAATATTACGCAAAAAAATCCGAACAACTTGGTATTTCATTTGTCAGGAAATGTTTTGTTTATGAACATTCTGATCAACACAAAATTACTGAAGCAAGAATCCTTTCAAAGATTTCATCATTCCCAGACAGAACTCACCCTGGATTACATGGAATACCAACATTTTTATTACTTCATTTATGCACCTTTTTAGTCCCCATTATTAAAAAAATAGTAGACTTTTAGGCTAGTGGCTGCTGAGAAATTAATGGGCTTTGTACAATAGGCATGGTCCCACTTGTTAAAAAACCTGAGGGTCAAAAAAATCTTGATAATCTTCAGCCTATCTCTATGGTGACATTGCTTATTAAAACCATTGAAGGCCTTATTAGAGAGGATATACAAACAAACATTATTGAAAAATTATCAACCTATAAGTTTGCAAAGAAAGGTAGCTCTACTGATGATGCTGTCAGTCAGTTTCGACTCCTAGTCAATTGTGTTCACAGGAAAAGGATGCCACAGCCAGTTGCAGTTCAACTTGACATTGACAGAGCTTTAGATTGTGTCAGGATCGATGTGCTACTTGGTGTACTGGAGGAACTCCAAGTGCTTCTGGCATATCTTCAGATGATTGAGAACCTTCTTCTTAACAGCGAAGTGTTTCTCTCACTTGATGGAAGAGTTACTCCCGGCTTTCGGCATTGTGTATCCATACCTCAGGGCTTGCCACTAAGTGCACTACTCTTCACAATCTATGTAAACCCATTGCTGTTGAGCATTGAGTCTTTCCTTCCAGGGATTTATATTCCTTTTTTGAGAGATAACATATGCCATATTTCCTATATGAATGATGTTGTTATGTTACTTTCATCTCATGATGAGTTCTCTAGACTTGAGGAACTCCTAGACCAGTTTGCATGTGAATTTGGCTGGAAATTAATGGAGCAAACAGCAATGTGGTCCATCATGATAGGTAAGCAAATATCTGGTAGACTAAAAGCTTCCCCACAAAAATTTCTTGTTTTTAGTATTGCTTATTCTCCAGCAGCCATGAGAAAAGAACTTGAAAATTCATTAATTTTAAAGGATGAAAAGACTGTTATTTTGCTATCTAAAATTTATCTTTCTCTGTTTGGAAAGGTTACACTTCTTAATTCTGTGATTTTACTGAAAATTATTTATTATTTAGCTGGTTTTTCACCAGCAATTTGCTTCATCTGCAAGGTTGAATCTCTATGCAGAAAACTGTGCTGGGGAGGGAAGACACCAGCAATAAGTCTTAATATCTTGCAAAAAAAAAACAAGATATCTTAATGGTTTAGGACTGCACTCGATTAAAATTTTTCTGATACAGAGGACTTACAATGTCCTTGTTAAAATTTTCAGAGACAATGCAAACAGAAAGTCCCATACCTTTTGAAAAAATAATCCCCACTGATCGCCCACCCCCTCATAAAAGAAATATCTGGGTGCAACAACAATTAACTATTGTCTTTAATAGCATCAAAATCTCTAGCTCCATGTTTGATGAAAAATATCATACTGGAGTTCTTATCAATTAGTTCACTCTGGTTAATCTAGGACAGAGAATCTTCTCCCAGTTGCAATCCCTCATCTCATAAGACTGACTAAGTTCCTAAAATTGGAACCAAAGTTTGTGGATTTTTTGGTTAAGGTCAACATTGAAGCCTTGCCTACTGGGATGTTTCTTTGTAATCAGAGGGGACATGACATTGATACAATATGTACTCTTTATAGAAGATTTGATGAGTCCATTGAACACATACTCTATCAATTTGAATGGTGGACTTGGTTACATAATATCACCCTACAGAGGATTACAGGATACAATTCTTCAAATGTCTACCTTAATGATGCATTCAAAAATGGAAATTTTGGCTCCATCTGCCTGGCCACTTTCATAAATTTTATCATATGAAAGATTAGATTTAAGGTATTATTTGATAGTGAGTTGACTGGTCCTATTGAAGATATTTTCTTAAAGTTATTATATAAAGCTAAAGAAAGTGATCTAAGAACATACCTGCCTAGCCTTGCTGAGCAAACATGGAGTCAATTAAATATTTAGCAATAGCCATGTATATTATTAATTCATGACATTCAAACTTTACACGCCATGGGATTTATATGCCAAATTAGATCACCCCTGCTAAGTAACATAACATAAAAGTTTACTTTAATCTTGTAATCATCATCTAATTTAATAACTAATTAGTCTTTAATGTTTCAGTCATGATCGTAAACATGAACTCTATTTTACAATGTATATTTTACTTTTTGTGCAAATAAAGATTATTTTGAAAACAAAAAAAAACAAAAAACAATTGTATAGTGTTTCGTAAGAAAGAACAAGAAAAAAAAAAAAAGATTAAAAACTATTCAATCAAAAACCAATGTTTGAGATTATTTTATACTTTTTTTTTTTCATTTATTTGATCGAATTCCATAAATATGTTTTTAAACTATGTTGTTTAGCCTTAAAAAAGCTGCTTGAAAAACTTGCTGGTTTGTTTTTGTTTTTCATTATAATGCGTTTGTCTGAAATTTTTGATTACCAAAGTAAATATTTCTATCAAATGAAATAGACTTTTAAAAAGAAATTAAAATAGTGTTTCAGTACAGTTATGATATATCATCTTCAGATGTTTTTTTAAAATCATAGGAAAGTGCTTGTTATTTATTTTTTTATCTTTTCGTTTCATTCTCTTGAGTCATTAATTGAGAAGTTTTAAATCATTTTTTTACTTCACCATCTTATTCTAGATAATTTGTTAAATTTCATCTACACTTTTTATTCATATTATCAGTCTTAAACTTTTTAGAAACTTTCTTAATAATCACTAGGCAGATTGATCACTTTTTTACAAGGTTGTGTGTTATATATAGGGGTTGGCAAACTATGGACAATAGGTCAGTTCCAGATTGTGAGGTGGTTTCATCTGGCCTGTGACATGCAGTGCTACTTGAATGAAAATATCGTGTTATGATCAACAAATGTTTAAACGTTATTTTTTGATCACATTATAACCAACAAATGAAACAAAAAGTTATTGTTCAATGAGATAATTAATATTCGTAAACCAGAAAATAAGACTAAAATAAACACTACAAATCAGTGCAAACAAGGTAATTTTTTCATTTCTATACAGAAATACAGAAATATTGTCTTATTTTACCCGAACTGGTGTATATTTTTTAAAAATTAAAAATAGATTGATGTTGAATGAACAAAACATTTTACAAGAAAGATAATGGAAAAAAAAATTCTTGCAATTTTTTTTAATAATTTCAAATATAGATAGCAAAAAATATCCAAATTAAAAGTAAAGATTTTAATCGAGTTGCAATATCATGAAAGTATTTTAAAAAAATTAAGTTTTTCAACATTTTTTTTTTAAAACTTTATTTCTTGTGATTGTGATGTTGATAAGATATGATGCATTGTGACTTCTACTTATACGAAGTCAGGAATCTCTCAACAACTATGCCAGGGAAACCTGTTAGCCACTTTACCTTACATTTTCATTCCTTAAGATTTCCCATTTTCTGCTCCATCCCATTTCCACAACATAACCATTGTTAAATCCATGGCCTTTACATCTAAATGCCCCTTCTCTTTTTCCAAACCCAGCATAAAAACCAATAACCCACTTTTGGTACAATCACTTTGTTTATATTTATTCTTTCACAACTTCATTATTTGTACGATTTCTGCTTTCAGATATTAATATTCAGTTATCCCTTCCTTACACAACTTGCAGACTAAATTACTTACACTTTTCCATTTACGGGTATATTCTGTTGTTGCTAAAAATCCTGTTTGAGCCTTAAACAGTAAAGTACTTTCCTTGCTTATTACCATAAATTAACTCACACCCAATATTCTGTTCACTTCCATATGTATTTAAACTCTTTGTACTCTCCATCCTACTTCTCCATCTCTCCCACTCGCTATTTTTTAATTAATCTATTCTTCTATCCCATTCCATACCACTATAACTCTCAACAATTTTCTTACCACAATAAACCTACTTTTTGTACAAGTATACTGACATAAATTCTTTATCCAAATCTTCTGCATACTGCATTATCTTTCTCACCCATCTTCTTACCTTCCCTTTATTTATAATCTAATTAAATACTATTTAGGCTATTTTTTTATTATACATAAACTGCAATCTACCAAACATTTTCATTTTGCTTTTTGCATCTCTCATATGAAAACTTGGCCATCCTATTTCTTCTTGAATTGCCTCCTTTGTCATCTACACATCTGCATCTACTGAATGTCTTCCTATTTCTCTTTGTACTTTTTCTAAGTAATCTAATACCTCTTTACTGACACATAACACATCATTAGCACATGTTAAACCTGCTACTCTCACTCCCTTCTATACAATTCAAGCAACTACTACTTTATTATATAAAAACACTGTTAATTCCTTTATCACTCCTTTTCTTTTCTATGTTTCATTTATAAATTATTTCTTCCATTCATCCAAGCAATTTCTCTGAACACTTAGAACGATTTCCAAATAATTATATCAATTCACCACATTTAATTTTATATCCCCCAATAAAAAAAATGTCTTATCTTTTTCCAGTATTAAACATCATTACTTTTGATTTTTCTTCACTAAATTTAATCCCCATATCTTTATACTCCCTCACCACATATTAATAGTAACACTATCTCTCCTCCTAGTCTTTCTATTGCTCTATTTTTTTTCAAATACAACAAAAGAAAATAGGTGGCATAGAACATACTTGCCTTAGTCCCATCCCATTTTTAACTTTAACTCATTCTATTTTCTCAAATTGATACATATATTAATTATTTTCATATAATTTCTTAATAATATTCACTAAAACTTCATTCTTTCCCAAATTTACTAAACTTACCCATAATATATTTCTATTTACTCTATCATAGTCTTCTCTATATCTATAAAACCATATATAAATATCTATCTGTATTCCTACTTATATCCATAAGTTGTGTAACTACAAATAAATTATCTTTTATATGCCTATACTATCGAAAACCTCCTTGCATTTTCCCCAATATATTATTTTCTTCCATCTATTTAGCAAACCTTCCAGCCACCATATATGAGAAAACTTTATATAGAACTGATTTTACCGTTATAGGTATATAATTATTTAATTTTCTATGTTCCATAACATTTCATTTAAATAGTAAATAGCCTTACTCTTGTATTATTCCAAATATCCGGAAAATTTCTTTTCTGTGCCATCTTATTGAAAGATGATAATAGTTTTACTTTTGCCCTATGCCCTAAATTTATTACCATCTCTGTTGCCCATCCATCCAAACCTCTTGTCTTTACAATTTCTTTAATGCCTCATTCAGTTCATTTTCTGTAAACCTAATATCTCCATTACTATATGCTTTTATATTTGCTATCACTCTGTACTTCACATATAACATCTTTTCTATATTTATTACATACTTATTTAAGGTTATCTCTAATTCTTCTCTAGAGTTACGCCATATTCCCTAATCATCTAATAATACTATATCTTTCTTCCCTACATTCCTTCTTTTAATGTACACCTGGGTCTCATTTTATGCAGTAGATAGGTTCCTCAGAAAACTCATGCCCAAAAGAAATCGCACAAAAATAGACTTAAGTTACCTTGAAAAATGGGGATAGGGGGTTGTAATTTTCAGAAATCGCATAGAAGCAAAGCAAGAAGGAAAAATTACGTTAAAATTTGCATTAAAAAAATAAGGAAATAAAGTATGACTAATAAAAAATTTCAATTATTTGAAAAAAAAAATACAAGACAAACTTTTTTTATTAACTACAGTATTTAATTTTATATTTTTTCATACATATTTTAATCATTAGTGGTTGTTTGACTATTTGACAATATGCGTTCGTTTGGGAAATGTTAAGAAATCAGATTCGATGTGATGTGATGTGATGTATTATGGCTTCTGCTTAAACGAAGTCAAGAATATCTCAGCAATTATGCCCAGATAAACCTGTTAGCCACTTTATTTTACATTCTCCACTCTAAATTTACCCATAATCTGCTCTATCCCATTTCCACAATATAATTTTTGTCAACTCTATAATCTTTATATCTAAATCCCCCTTATCTTTTCCCAAACCCAACATAAAAACCAATAATTCACTTTCTGTATAATCACTCTTTTCATATTTATTTTTCCACAACTTCATTATATGTACCCTTTCTGTTTTCAAACATTTACATTCAATTAACAAATGCCTAATATTTTCAATTCCTTCCTTACATAATTTACAAAATAAATCACCCATATTTTTCCATTTACATGTATATTCTTTTGTATATTCATCATGTGATATACAACTAGCGCCACTTTCAGTCTTGATCTGTGTTAATGATATATTGTTTCTATATTAAAAAATGAGATTGTAATCAAAACAAAAATATTATAGATTATCATTAGAAATATTATTTTCAGTTTATAAAATTAACAAAATCTTCTTTATTATTTATTTTAAAAATCTATAAAATATTTATTTCTGTTATAATTAACAAAATACGTTTTAAAAGTTTAAAATTTTTGACAATTTATTGCGATATTTTTATATGTAAATATAAATCTATTATTATTATTATTATTATTATTATTTACTCATTAGTATAATTAGGTTATTACATAGAAGCTAATATTCTAAATGCAGCTTCAGGCCATATTCACGTTAGATGCTGATATAACATTATATTTTTGAAAAAAAAAAACACACAAGTATTTCAAGACAAAATAAGTTATTAATAATTTAAATTTCTTGATATCTAATAAATATAGTGGAATATGAAAGATATTAAGAAGAAACAAGAATGACATATCTTCATAATCCGCATAAAACGAGACCCATGTGTATTTCCAATTTCTTTTACTCCCATCTCTTCCACTTTTATTAATATCCTCCAACAATTTACTATTCAATTTCATTCTCTCTCTATAATTCTTTTTTTAGCCAACTTATTTTTTTTAGATATTTTCCCCATTTAACATTAGTATCTCTTTTACTTTTTTTGTTCTTAATAGCACACATATTCTCATGCTTTTTGTCTCTCCTTTATACTCTTACTTGATTGTGGCATCTCTCATGATTAAACTGATTGCCAACATAATTATCATTAACTCAAAATAACAAAACACTAGAATACAACGAAAGTATGAATTACTAGGAATAGAAAATGTTGCTATCATCACTCCGTCCCTCCATATGTAAAAATATGTATTTTTTATTTTTTTAAAAAGTAAATATATGCATTGTTAGTGCTTTTTATTTACATACTGTCCTGCATTTTTTTAATTGGCCCATGGAGACTTTGGAATTTGTTATTCGTCTCTTCAAAGAAGAAGTTTGCCGACCTCTGATTTAAAATGTACAAATAGCTGATAAAGCAGATTCTTTCCCTATAATGAAAGTAG